>CM069454.1:37199493-37543707 GCA_035610835.1 Ophiura sarsii | reverse complement strand
CAACGATGGTGCGTGACTTGCACGCATCGCTCTTGCGTACATACTGTGTTTGTTTAGCAATAAAGGCTAACGGGACGGGACAAATAATGGTGTGTGCGGAGGGCCAGGGCGCTGAAAGTGTGGTTTGTACATCATACGCAGGTATCACCAAGCGGTGGGCAAGGTATTTTATTCATTTTGTTGTGCCCACACTGATAAAATTAGCCTATGAATTTTCGCCAATTTGGAACTGATCATACTATAAAACAGGTCTGTTACGCGTGTGTGCGTAGCGGAGTGTTGCGTGGCCAACGATGGTGCGTGACTTGCACGCATCGCTCTTGCGTACATACTTGCCACGTCAAACAGCTATAATAGTAACGACCACACATAGCAACCCAGGATCGTTGTATGAAAGCCGTTTTTCGTCTATTGGATAACGCCAAGAGAAATCAACAATTTGCCTAAATTTAGTAAGTTCATGTCGCCCACGCAACCCCAGCCTGCCCATCGCAACAGCTCCACCAACGGCAGTATCCGTACGCATGCGTTGGTCAGTTTTATGAGGTAAGAATAGAAGACGTGAAACATAGCAACAGACCTGTTTTTTTGGTTATTTCCATAGTAATTGAATAGTTTTGCAAAAAATAGTGTCAGATGGTTTAATGGCAATATGTACTCCATCAATGTACACAAAAATCAGAGTTGAAAGTCAAGGCATCTCTGAGAACACTCGCGGACAAGATTTACGTTCGTCCTTTTATTTATATAGATTTCGAAAGAACAAGTATTTCTAAGATAAACTGCCAAAGCACACCTCTCTGTGATCTGTGGTTCTCAAATAAGAGCATTTTTTTGAAAAATGATGATGTCCCAAATGTTCATAAATTGTGTATAAAAGCAAGAAATCACCCAATCCGGCACCATCTGGTCCGGCACCATCTGGGCTGACATCGATTTTGGCGAACTATAGTGTATGCATTATCAATTGTTTCGTGAATAATGTAATACAAACTAACTTAACATTTAATAAACATTTGATTATAATATTACATACAGACAAAGTCCGACACAAATTCACTATTCTCTAGTTTTCAGTAATGGTAGCTCTAAGAAGAGCTGTTTGGGTTTAAAAGGGACTGTTTGAGAGATATTTCATGTGATCTTTCAATTCATGTGGTGATACATGGAGGTGAACACCCGTTGTAATTCTTCAAACCGTGGCATGTGATTCTCCTCTTGTTGTATGTCGAATCTAACACCAAGTGAGTGGTCGCCTTCTGAGCACGTCCGCTCGACACACTCTATGGGAAACTTCCCCGGCATGGCGTTTCTAACCAGGCATGTCAGGTCAGGTCTGCGGGTCTGTAAGATGTACACGGCTCTTGGAAGCGTGGAGATTACCTCCCTGTGTCCAGGATACCGCAGATGACACCGGTGGTAACCATCCTTGTTCCTACAATTTGTTTACACCCAATACGAACCAACAAACAATCGCAATTTCTAAAACATTTCTGGTAGGTATACTGTAGTTTTGACAGTATCTTCTGCTCATCCGTCAGGCTATCACCGCTAACCATGGGCGCCTCCATTGTTATACATACAGTACAATGCCCCTTTTGATGATTCGTCAAAAGTTTAGTGGCCAAGGCTAGCATGATTGTGTTTAGATTTGATTTAAAATTCTACTTTTATCCTAATAGTAGTAGTAATCTTAAGAAACTTATTGACAAAATAAAACTGCGAAAATGGAGTGAAAATGAGAGTTTTTCCAAGTAAAAGGTACCGTAATAGGCCAAAAACAACACGTCTTAGAAGCAAAACTTTTTTTGAGTTTTCATTCTTTTTTCTACATATTTCGAAAGAACAAGTATTTCTAAGATAAACTGCCAAAGCATACCTCTCTGTGATCTGTGGTTCTCAAATAAGAGCATTTGTCTGAAAAATTATGATGTCCCAAATGTTCATAAATTGTGTATAAAAGCAAGAAGTCACCCAATCCGGCACCATCTGGTCCGGCACCATCTGGGCTGACATCGATTTTGGCGAACTATAGTGTATGCATTATCAATTGTTTCGTGAATAATGTAATACAAACTAACTTAACATTTAATAAACATTTGATTATAATATTACATACAGACAAAGTCCGACACAAATTCACTATTCTCTAGTTTTCAGTAATGGTAGCTCTAAGAAGAGCTGTTTGGGTTTAAAAGGGACTGTTTGAGAGATATTTCATGTGATCTTTCAATTCATGTGGTGATACATGGAGGTGGACACCCGTTGTAATTCTTCAAACCGTGGCATGTGATTCTCCTCTTGTTGTCTGTCGAATCTAACACCAAGTGAGTGGTTGCCTTCTGAGCACGTCCGCTCGACACACTCTATGGGAAACTTCCCCGGCATGGCGTTTCTAACCAGGCATGTCAGGTCAGGTCTGCGGGTCTGTAAGATGTACACGGCTCTTGGAAGCGTGGAGATTACCTCCCTGTGTCCAGGATACCGCAGATGACACCGGTGGTAACCATCCTTGTTCCTACAAATTGTTTACACCCAATACGAACCAACAAACAATCGCAATTTCTAAAACATTTCTGGTAGGTATACTGTAGTTTTGACAGTATCTTCTGCTCATCCATCCGTCAGGCTATCACCGCTAACCATGGGCGCCTCCATTGTTATACATACAGTTCAATGCCCCTTTTGATGATTCGTCAAAAGTTTAGTGGCCAAGGCTAGCATGATTGTGTTTAGATTTGATTTAAAATTCTACTTTTATCCTAATAGTAGTAGTAATCTTAAGAAACTTATTGACAAAATAAAACTGCGAAAATGGAGTGAAAATGAGAGTTTTTCCAAGTAAAAGGTACCGTAATAGGCCAAAAACAACACGTCTTAGAAGCAAAACTTTTTTTGAGTTTTCATTCTTTTTTCTACATATTTCGAAAGAACAAGTATTTCTAAGATAAACTGCCAAAGCATACCTCTCTGTGATCTGTGGTTCTCAAATAAGAGCATTTGTCTGAAAAATTATGATGTCCCAAATGTTCATAAATTGTGTATAAAAGCAAGAAGTCACCCAATCCGGCACCATCTGGTCCGGCACCATCTGGGCTGACATCGATTTTGGCGAACTATAGTGTATGCATTATCAATTGTTTCGTGAATATTGTAATACAAACTAACTTAACATTTAATAAACATTTGATTATAATATTACATACAGACAAAGTCCGACACAAATTCACTATTCTCTAGTTTTCAGTAATGGACGGTAGCTCTAAGAAGAGCTGTTTGTTGGGTTTAAAAGGGACTGTTTGAGAGATATTTCAGCTAATGCTGAATAATAAATTATCATGTTTTCAAATTGTATAGTAATATGACTACAAGCTACTTGATTCCAACATTTATGTCAGTCGTCTAACTCTGAGCTCATGTAATAATAACACAACTACATTTGGATGCTTTCCGTATTTAAACTTGCTAATGCACATTTTGGTCACAGAAATAATCGTATTGCTTACATTATTACATTTCTTGTTATCGTTAAAATAACCAAAAAGAATATCTGTCACAGACACTTTTACTTTTTTCCTGTTACGTCAGAGAGTATTGTATTAATTTCTAACCATACTTTTCTTACATTCTTGCAATGAAAGAAAAATGTTCCAGATACTCCTTTTCGTTACATGTTTCACCTAAATCATTGTTAGCTTTACCCATTTTAAGTAGTAATATTCTAGTCGGATAAATATGCAAAATATTTTCCAATTCATGGTTACAAGTTTGGCTTCTTTTATTGAACATGTTGCATTTCTCCATATATCACTCCACTGAAAAACATAGTTGGGGAATTTTGTCTCCCAAAAACGTTCACTTATTGGTCTAACTGTTATTTTTGATGTCAATATGCTACGCACAGTTTTTGAATTACATTTTTCTAATGGCAGGAAAGCAGAATTAATCATAAGACCAATCGTCTGTTTAACAGTTTTATTTGGCTTGATTCTTTTTTTCCAGTTTTTTGGGACTGCTGATTTTATTGTTATATATTGAAGCATAATTCCTCCAGGCCTTTTAATTCTCTTACTTATTTCTGACATGGATAGAAATGCATCATTTTCATATAAGCTTGACATACTGACAAACCCAGCTTTAATCCAATCTGTAAAATACAGTGTGTTTCCAGAGCATTGAACACACGCATTGTTCCATACAATTTCTTGACTCGGATAATCTATTTCATCTACATTCATAGCTGACTTTGTTCTCAGCCATACTACTATTAGGTTGTGATAGAATGTTGACATATTATTAAGTTGTGCTATACATCTTTCATTTAAATTGCTATAGCTACTATTACACTTTAGAATATTTAATTTCAAATCATTCATATGAAATTCATGTAAAGGTATATTTTTCCAAGTTGCTATCGAGTCATTTGTAACCCGTTTAATCCACGAAACTTTCAGCAAGTTTAAGAAAGATGGCAGATTTTTCAATCCACCTTCAGTATAATCACTAATCATTGTTCTTCTTTTGACTTTTTCGATACTACCCCAAACGAATTTAAAGAAAGTGGAGTTGAGTTCATTGATAATCTTATCTGGTATCTCCAGTACACTTGAAATATAAGATAGCTGTGACGCCAATAAGCTTTTTACAATAATTATTTTGCCAACAATAGTCAAATCCCGTTGATTTCATATTTTAATAATATTTTTTATCATATTAACTTTTGAAAGCCAATTGTCCTCTATTTCACTAACTGGTTTTGTACTACTAAAATAAATGCCCAGAGATTTAACTACATTATCAGGATGTAATTTCCATTTCATATTACATAATTTCTTTTGACTATGTCTACATGATCCAATCCACATACCTTCTGTTTTTGTTACATCTCTTTTGTTGTTAACAAAAATTGTGATGTCATCTGCATATAACGATATTCGGGCCTCATTTCTTTGATAATTATCTAAAGGAAGTTTGATACCGTTTATATTATCACACTGCCTTATTTTACAGGCAAGACTCTCTATTGCAATAATAAATAACAAAGCCGATAGAGGGCATCCTTGCCTGACACCACAGCAAGTTGGTTACTTGGTAGGGGGGGGGGGGGGGGGGGGGTACCGCGCCATTTTGTCCCGAAGCAATGGTTATGACGTCATATTTTTGTCGATTTTCAGAACTCTTGTATTGGATTTACGTGCAAAAAATATGCCCTTGGCATCATACTTTCCCAGATGTGCAGTTCATTTTAAATTTCAGATGTTCTAAAATGGATGGTTTTCTAAAGAATTCGAGAAAGAAAATCGAACTGCACACCTCAGAATTGCAAAAAAAGCATAAAACAAATCAACTTTTTTGTGCCTTTGAACAGAGTGGCGGCCGGGAAGCGTGGGAACGAGAATTTAACACAGTGCATTAACCCATGACCCATGATATAAATAAATTATTTGCAAAGATTTTCTTCAATTAGCACGGTTAGTGTAGTGGACATAACGTCGTCTTGGGAGCGAAAGGTTGTAGGTTCGAGCCCCATTAGGAGCACTTTTGTTTTATATGCTGGATTTGCTTAGCCTGCCGGCATCATGTGTATGCTTCCCACGCCAAGGCATTGCCCACGCGGACATCACTGCTGGCGTTTACCGTGTAAATTACGCCATTTTTTTCTCTCGAAAATGTCCAAAAAATGTACCGTTCTTTTAAAAATAAGGAGTATAATCACATTACAAACACATTTTGTGCGAGAGAAACACACACATTTGGCAAAAATGGCACAATAAAAATCCGTTCGTCATAAATAAATCGATATGGTTAAATAATAAAACTATCACAATAATAGTCGTGGATCTCTGTGTCGTGCATATATTGGCCATGTCGTTGGCAATCGGAAATCACGGGTTCGATTTTCGAATATTCATTGTTATCCTTTTATTTTTCTATTTTTTAAACTTGATGGTAGATTAATGTAACATCATTGTTATGTCAATTTTTATCAATTATAAAGGCCGCCCATGCGTTTATAGTTTTCTTTTTATTTATTTATCTATCATAAATGTATCCTTGATTTATTTAACTTTGTATCTAAACAATAAATGCGTAAACAATTATATTATTGCTCGATAAATAAGTGATTTAACTTGAGTTCAGTTTGATTAATGATAGCAAAACTTGTTGTAAAACCATTTTACCAGTACAGTGTGCCCAACAATTTCTCCTTTGCACACTTTGTTTATACATTCAGAGAGGTCACTTTAGCTTGTTATAGCATGGACTTGGTTATAGCTAGGCTCAATTAAAAGCAAGTTTGCGACCGGGTTTGCGACCTCTTTGATTTTAGGCTGGTAACACAATCCCACAGTGCATTTCGTTAAAACAGTGTAAATTATTTTTCAACGATACGTATCACGTGATAACCACGATCGTTTTCGCAAAATATCGCAAAATGGCGCGGTACCCCAACCCCCTCCCCCTAGTTACTTGGGTCACTCGCGCTTTCAGGATGATTCGACGCTGTTCTTACAGGTCAAATGCCCACCTTATTGACAATAAGGTCTTTCTTTCTGTATACACCCTAGAGTAAATAATGTTTAAAAAAACTCCTATAAAAATGGGACAAGTAATAAAAACACAAGCATAGACTTAAAATTTAGTCAGAGATAGTGGTATTATACTATTTTTAAAGAGGGCGCTCACACTATTTTAAAAATGGTCACACACACCACCACAACGCCTTGATGAAAGGCTAGGTATTATGGTTCATCGTAGATGTTATTTTCTTCCTCTTATATTATTATTCAAGGTTTATTAACATGATTAAACAAATGTACATAGCAGCCAAAGGCTGAATTGCACACAATCTTACAATAAAAACAATTAAATACATACAAATGACACCAATTATATATACAAATAAATATATTACAAATAAAAAGGCAAGCAATTCAAGGAAACAGCCAACAATTATACAGTCACTCAATATACCATACACCCTTAAACTCTCGAAGCTTCTACATTCCACAACCTGACCATGTACTGTACAAGACCTCCAAAGACAGACACTGTATGAACGACGAGCTCACAGGAAAGTCATCATGCTGTTCCGGGTCACCCATGGACTATACTAGTGCAGGGCTGTCAACTTTTGGGATTTGCTGGGAGGGAGAGTTAAAAAAAAATCGCACGGTCAAAAAAAATCGCAGTCAAAAAGGTAGGCCTACAGCCAGAGGCAGCGCCAGGTTATTTGTATATATAGGGGGGGGGGGGCAAAATCAAGGTTAAAAAACTAAAAATTGAGTAACTATTGTGAGTAACCAAAGAGGTGCGAAGCGCCGCCCTCCGCGGTAACGCGGACAGGGGGGAGACTGAGGGGGGATGTGCCGCCCTCATAATTTGAAGGGAAAAAAATCAATTCTCGAACCTATTTGGGGCGATTTGGTGTGTACTTTTGACCGATTTTCTATTGAAATGCCATCACTTCATTTTCAATCAATATTGGCTTTTTATCTATATATAAGTTTGACAGCTATTTCATTATATGCGAGAAAAAATAAGTTGTGCATATTTCCTTATGATTTTTTTCTTGATTTAAGTAGTATAGATCATTGGTTCCTACTTCCTAACCTCTTTGGCCCACGACCCTATCAGACATATTTGGTCAGAACCGTGACCCAAAAAAAGAATTGCGAAAAAAATCAGCCCGATTTATTAAAACTGAAACTGTTTATAGTGATATGATGCGAGCGCAGCGAGCACAAATGTTTGCATATTTGAACGTTTCTTTTGGGTTTTTCTAAGCGTTTTTAGAACGAAATATTAAAATGGTTCCCCAAAAAGCTATATTTATGACCCCTCTCTTTAGGTTCGTTATTTATTCATTTTCCGACCATGATTTTTAATACTATTTTAGACGAATTAGGTTTCGATTTCCCCGATTGACGCGTTGAAAGACTAATTTACTAAAAAAAACCTCTTAATTTCCTCCGAATAAGTATAATCCCAACCCCACTCGAATGAATTTAGTTCCGGGTTAGGCCTACCTTGTTTCCTGAAAAATGCGCGCGGTTCTGGCTCATGATAATTAATGTATATTTTGTTTTGAAATGGACTTTTAGAATGATATTTATGGACATATGCACGCATAGCACACGAATACAAATGTTCATAAGTACTTGCATTACTCATTCATACTATTTGTAAAGAATTTGGTTTCGATTCCCTCGACTGAAGCCATGAAATTTGATAGAATTAAATATATGAACCCTTTAATTCCCTCGAACGCGGGGTGCATGGCCCCTTCTATATGTAATAATTCGGTTTCACTCCGATCGTTCACAGACCGGTGGATTCGGGTACGCCGATGGAAGACGCACCGTTCATCTTGATTAATTACTGATGATTACTGATGATTATTAAAAACATAATTAAAGTACTTATTTTGATTTAACGATGATAATAGATGGTTCCATGTTGATCTAGAAGACTTTAAATTAATGTTGATTCCATGATCGAGAAGATTGGTTGCGTGATTGCCGCAGATTACGTAAGATTATTCAACACAATTACGACGATAAATCACTAATTATAAATCATTTTAATCACTCTCCAATTAATGCCATACTTTCAGTGAGGGCGCGCTAACATGACCTTTATGATCATGCCAGCAGGGACGGGACTACAATATTGAAACACAGTTTTATCACATATGGACACGCCACTGCTCATGCCATGTATATCTGTCCATTTCTAAGGGGTGCCCCTCCAAGCTGGATTAGATCAGCCATTCCCCCCACCCCCACCCCCATTTGGACACGCCACTGATATCCCAAGTGGGGTGCAACTAGGCCTTTTCAATATACCGATTGACATCTGTTTTCCTTTCCTCTCTTCTTTCCCTTTCTTTTCTTTCCCTTTTCTTTTCTTTCCCTTTTCTTTTCTTTCCCTTTTCTTTTCTTTCCCTTTTCTTTTCTTTCCCTTTTCTTTTCTTTCCCTTTTCTTTTCTTTCCCTTTATTTATTTTTGATGCGGGAGATTTTATATGCTATGCGGGAGTGCGGGAGAAAGAGTGTCCATCAACAACACAAACCAAAGGATACTCCACTCAGTTCCAGAGACTACACTACCGGATCTCGGCTTCTCTACTCTCTTTCTTTCCCAGCGCCATCTGCCTGTGAAACAACCTGCCAGCCTCAGCGGTGACTGCCCAATCCATGGACCAGTTCAGGAGCAGACTGAGTCCCCTGAAAGTTTACTTGCACCCCTTCTACCAGCACCCCTTCACCTGTAAATAGTGGATATCGTATTCCAGCTTGCACCCTTTGCACCTTACAGTACGACTTTACTTTCAACTGAGAGGAATGTACTTCATCACATACATGTAGATAGATATGAAGAAGATACGTCAGGCTATAACATAAACAAGTTTTGATTTTCACGCGACTCAAATAATGTGCGTGTTATGGCACAAATAGCATGGCAGTTAGGGTCAGTGTTCGAACACATTTTTTTATGATTGCAGGGGCAAGTTGTTATCCACACATCTCGTATACAGTCATCAAAAAAGCAACTATACAGGTAATAAATGGGCTTCTAACTCTATAAAATATTAAATTATTAAACTGTTGAAAATTCATCTCCTTCAATATGAGATCTTGCACGCTAAGATCAGGTGATTATTGAGAAAATGACACTCCCAAATATAAGGTAAAGTCCGATTTTAATTTTCTCATTTTTATTTTGTACACGCGGACCCATCTACGGATACCTTATCGATTACCGGTAGTGCAATTGGGGGATGCATGCGCAGGTTGGCCAGTCGGCCGTGTTGTGCCGATGGATCAATACGCCACACACACGCTACCTGTCATACTTTCCCCCTTGTTGAAATGTAAAATGTGAAAATGAAATTGTGACACTTTACCTTACATTTTGGATTGTCACTTCTTCAATATTCAATCGATCCTAGCGTGCAATATCTCATACTAAAGAAGAAACATTTCTCAACAACTTTATGGTTTAATATTTTTAGGTAGGATATATATTTTTAGAGTTAAAAGTCCATTTATTACCTGTATAGTTACTTTTTTTGATGACTGTATGGACGATGGTAGCTTATAGCTTAATTTGAACCAAAACACCTTGAAATAGACCATCAGAGTCCAGGATTTTGGTCATATAGCAGCGATTTCGATGTATACTAAAGCTTTTCTGAATCAGTGTGTCAGCTTCTTTTCCTCCCCTGAATATTCACTCCCAATTCCCCTTAAAAGTGACCAGGTACTTTTACACGAGTAAAAACATCGGATAAGAGACACATATTTTAATGACATGAATAACTTTTCGCGATGGTGTAATTAAAACTCGGGTTTCTTTGGCTTACTTGCTAAATGGTGAATGTGAAAATGAAAATAAAGTGTGAGACTCATTGCTCTAGTATCCCCTATGGCAAATTTGGTATGGTCTTAAAGATTAGGGCTTTCCGAAGCTATAGTATTAATAGTAGTTTGAACCCTGTAAATTCCCAAATGAACCAATGACAGGCCGTTTAATAAAAGGTCTTTGGCATAAATAGTCTTTCGATTAAGTTTTGATAGAATATTTTGGAGAGCCAAATCACGATAAGCTTCACTGACTTTGAAGGCCTTTTTCTCTAATTCATCAGCGGTGATTAACTTCAATTTATCATAATTTCACTTTGGAATGGCCTATTATGACAACTTTGGGGTCATTTTAAACCTGAGGACATCTACTTTCTGTTGTTGCTACTTTACTCTCATTATGAGGTGCCATGTCACATATGTCCTAATTCTTCATCAGAAGAAGACGCTATATATATGCAAAGTAGGGCTCAAACAATCGTCTGTAACTATGGTAAACTGTAACTTAATGAGTTATCCCATGCGTCCTTATATGACATTTACAGAGATTATTTTCAAGACATTTCCGCAATGATGTGAGCCACAAGTGTTTGACAAGACTTTTCAATATTACGCGATGAAATTGATGTAGCGATTTCGGCCCTTATATTTACGCCCAAAAACTCAGGACGGACTTCCTACGCCGATTTCAGTCGTTTAATACTGCAAAATGTTAAAAATCATTGCGAGTTTTTATTAGATTTCAATTGCGCGCACTCATAATAATGTGTAATACCCAAAATTAACCAATATAATTGAAAAAAAGTCTATCTATCTTGACGTGTAGACATCTCTTTTCTGTCTGCATCTCTTGAATCATCGATTTGCAAGCATACAAAGAGAGACGTGGTGCACCAATTGTTGTGTTTTCCCTGCTTGTATAATGTGCAATTATTTATAATATTTTATGGTTTTTAGGTTGATTATGTTGTTTTCTTTTTGTAATATAGTTATGTGAAGCGCCCAGAGGTTCCTTGCATTGGGCGCTATAGTAAATCCATTTTTATTATTATTATTATTATTATTATTATTATTATTATTATTATTATTATTATTATTATTATTATCAAAACTTCTCAATAGGTTAAAGAAATGAATGCTGTGATAATTTTTTACCGGACATAATATCCCATAGTGCATTGGTGGTGTATCCCTTTAAACATGTTAACGCCTTTTTGGGTACTGACAGCACTGATTTATTTTATTCATTGAGAAGGTCCCGAATTATTCCTTACCACGATCATAATCTTGATAGGCCTTCAACATTTAGTGGGAGATTAGATTATACAGGGTGAGTCAAAAAGACTGCAATAGTGGAAAGAAGCCATTTTGTTTTCAAAACCAAAATGAATTTTAAAACTTTTTAAACGTTGCAAGAATGCTGTATTTAATCCTAACTTTGTGTGAAAAATTGAAGTCGATCGCATTTTTCGTTTGTATTTGGTGACCCTCTTTGCTGCACAACCAAATTTACTTGTTTGTCCACGAGCACAGTGATTTTCATTTGAAATGGCACACATTGCATTTTCAAGGTTCACCAAAGACAAACGGAAAATGCGATCGACTTCATTTTTTCACACAAAGTTAGGATTAAATACATCATTTTTTTTTAAAATTCATTTTGGTTTTGAAAACAAAATGGCTTCTTTCCACTATTGCAGTCTTTTTGACTCACCCTGTAGTACAATAAAATTGCCAATTTCATGAACCTTTCTAAATTGTCATTTGTGTAAATTATTTACACTAAATTGTCATTAGTGTAAATTTTTTATTATTTTGTTAATATTTAACAAATGGATCATCATCATTATCAGTGATTATCATGAAAGAAAACACAGACTTCCATTTAATTTGATCCATTACACATCACCTATATCGTTCAATTAAAAAGAATATATACCGAGCTATGGTTATAATAAATAATTACTTGTCAACCCCAACAATATCACGAAAAGTAAGTTTTAACATAATACACCAAATTGTCACAGAACGCTCTCTTTTTTTCTATAACGGAGCACATAATGTGTCCTAATTCTTCATCATCAGAAGTTTACATAAATATGATTAATCAGTTGATACGTTCAGTCGGGATAAACTAGACATAACATCATTTCATAGTGAAATATACAAACCTAAGATCACATTACATGGATTTGTCAGTTGTCACTTCAATCTTTATCATCAGTCTTAGCGAACTACTAACTCGGAAAACTTCAGGAACACGTGACATCTGGATTGAATCATAGACTATTGAGTATGGGTCAATGAATGCGTATAATTGAGTTGTTTCGAGAGAAATTAGACATGCCAATTAAATGCACACGCGCTAATTTTGATGTGTGAATAATGGCACGACCCCGCAAGGGAGTGCTATTGTGAAGATTTTCGCAAGTGTATTTATTTTTCTAATTTTTCGAGAAACAAAACATACGCATGTATTGACCTAATTCATACACGACACTATACAAATCAAAATGTATAATTGTCAGTATACTTTTTATCTGCATGTATGTAATAACAAATGCAAACATGTTAACAAGTCTGCTAACATCCGCAGTAAAAATCGGCAAATCTGTGCTGCCTGCACAACAAATCAAAACAAAGCGCGTGGTGCGCACATTGTACATTGCGCACTTTCTATGCACTCCGCGTATTTTTGATTCTTGCTCTCTGATTGGTTCGAAAATACTAAGAGTGTATGAATAGCTAGTTTCCATCCCCGTCTTCAGAGATGGGTGGTTTATTTTGATTCATCCTATAATCAACATCTCAACTTACAGAGGATAAAAATGTACATGTAACTATATACAAAATGTAAATAAATAACAGCCAGGCAGCACAACTACCATGACTACCGCAGGTTCGACAACTTAACAAACATAAAACCATCGACAAATATCCCAACTTAAATAGCAAGGACATCAGCCAGTGCGGGATTCGAACCCGCGAACTTCTGAACATGGTATACCGCACGCTCTTACAACTGAGCTAAACGGCCGTCTCCGATAAACCAAATAGGAGATATATATATATAGACCAGTCAAGGATTCTGTGTTCCCAAACAAAAACTACAATAACACAAGGGATAAGATCATTAAATGAGTGTCCGGCAAGCACGGCATTACGCATTACATTTTAGAAAAGTAATTATCGAGCCCAAAACCAAAGTTGAAAATAAGCTGGAGGCTAAAGGCTGATCTACTGTCTACAAGACGCAAATCAGCAGCATAATGAAGTATGCTTCACTAAGCTGGGCGAATCCACCATCCAAATCCAGCTTGACAACATCCAAAAGAAGGCACTCAGAATCTTTGGCGTTAATGAAGCTACTGCTCGGTGCAGCTCAAAATCAACAGCCTGCTTCACAGGCGACAGGTAGCAGCAAATACAGTCTTGTACAAGATGCGTACTATCAACTGCCCACAAGATCTAACAGCGTTACTTCTCACCCCATATAACCCCATGTGTACAACGCCGTGTTACCCAGTCGAGCGTATCAATGCCAGTCCATGCTCTTTCACTGCCGACTGCCAGAACTCGTTGCTTAGACAGAAGCTCCATTCACAGTTTCCTTGTGGAACAGTCTTCCAGACGATGTTGTTGGCAACATTTCAGCGGCTGGAATTCAGGCTTTCAAGTGCCGTGGCTTTTATAATATTTTTATGTCACTTTTAACGGCATTTTTAACCCCTGCCCATTTGTGTTTCTTGTATTATGCATATTTTCTGAGTTGCAGTGAATCAATTGATTAGTCTTTCAGAACTCTTTGTAGAGAGTTACAAGTTTGATTTCTAATCACTCAGTTCATTAACCTTGTTAATGTCTGTTAGGCTTTTTTCACATTTGCTCTTTATATATGCCAAGATTATTGAAGAAATAGGGGTGTCTAAACGACTCCTTCATGCTATCAACACCCAAATGCTGAGCTACTTCGGCCATATCTCACTTTGCAAGGGTAATAACCTGGAGAAGATGATCATGCAGGGCATGATTGAAGGGAAGCGCAAGAGAGGCAGACCTCGTTCCCGGTGGATTGACCAAATAAAGTTGATTACTGGACACCCGCTCCGTGATTGTTACTCCTTTGCTGAAAATCGTTATTTGTGGCGTAGTATCTGTAAGGTCACGAGCTGTCAGTCATGACAGGACCGAACCAACCAACCATATACGAAAACCGCATGTACGTTTACGATTAATTATCAACGTTTTTACACTATCATGACCACGTTAGGTCAGTTTACATTTTTTACATTAGCCTTTGTATTCTAAGGTTATACATAACTATATCTTATTCTTATCAATCATGTCAAATAGTTTCTGGTTGCATAAGTCTCTGGTCCACAATCTTCAGTTCCAAATCATTCACATGTTCAGTTGCTCCTGTCCCATCATTTTCACCATCAGTCTGTTCCCGCTTACCATGCTTACGTCGACTACTTATTAGATCCGCAATTGTATACAGGTAGGGATTAATAGCAGAATTAAGGGGCAAGATAAATGTAACAGCCCAGGCAAATACTGATGGGGGCAATGTCAGAACCTCCGTCTGCACAAGAATCCCGAGCACGATTATCGGACACCAGCATAGGAAGTCTGTGGCTACAATAGCAGTTACCTTAGTGGTCAGACTCACTTGCTTTTTTATCTCTGGGCTGAGGGCATTTCGTCGTGATGCTTTGTAAACTACTTTGAGCAATTCTATGTAGCACGTCAAAATAACCAAGTAGCACAGTGAGTTAAGCCCAATAAAAACTGCCGTTGAAAAATACATACCAGGCTCACTACCAATGACACGGGTTGTCACCAGGTCCTTTTCTACCAAAAAGAACTGTGGATTGTTTTTGATCACGTCAAATCCTACAGTATTTTGAAGCCTGTGTGTTGAGTAAGATGTGACCAAAGCCAAGGGGATGCCAATGCAAACGTGTGAGTTATCATAGAAATCGGGGTTTTTACCACTCAGAACAGAAGGAACAATGCCCAATACTCCAGCGAAAAACCAATTTAGGATAGAAGCCACGAAGGTAGATCTACGCCCAAACTTGTACGTTGTAGATGGATACTTGATATTAATGAATCTGTCTATGCTAATTAATGTCACTAAAAACACAGACGCTTCACTCGATGTTATTGAGAGTACTCCAGCAATTCTACAAGTTACGCCTGTCCTCCAGGTTTCAGCCTGTATAGGGAAGTTATCCCCAAACTGAATGTCGGCAGATGCAATAACAATCATGTAGATCCCCATGAGAAAATCGGACATAGCTAGGTTGATAATCAATCGTGACTGAACCCTATGATTTATTTTGTGCGTCATCCTCCACCACAACACAAACGCATTTCCCACAATTGCACTCAAACCGATTATCCACATGAATAGCACCAACACTCTGTCCGATAATAACCTGTCGCATGTTAGAAATGGTGATGGTGGATTATCAGAACTACAATTGACACCAGATGGTGTAAAACAAAAACATATCTCTGGCTGGCTCACAATGATTTCAGCGAGTGGATTGAGACCAGAATATTCACTTTTGTTTCCTGTCTTAAGCATGTTGCCTTCCAGATGAAAGTGCCTTAGATTTGACAAGTGATTAATAAGGGGTATTTTCTGTAACATGTTTCTTGATATATCCAGAAAAATAAGAGCTGTGTTTTCGTCAAATAAATCAAAATCTATTGACTTAATCAGATTAAAAGCTACCGATAGAGTGGTCAAATTCTGCAGATCATGAAAAATGGGAGATTTCAAACTTTTTAAGTGGTTATTCTGCAACAGCAAAGTCTGCAAAGCATACAAACCCTTAAAAATATCTGCAGCCAGTGACGCTAACGAATTTTGACTTAGATCAATAACTGTTAATAAATCCAGACCCCGAAATACCCCTGCGTCTAATCCTGTCAGGAAATTATTATCAATTTTGATTGCGTCGAATCTGTACGAATACCTAAATATATCAGTAGGTAGCACGGTGATGTGATTGTCCTCTAGAAATAAAAGGTCTAGACTAGTCAATTCAGAAAACGCATCACCTGGTAAGTTGCTGAGACGATTATATCTTAAAGATAGGTATTTCAAATTGCTTAACCCAATAAACATTCCAGAACTCAATGTGGTTAGCAGGTTCCAGGTTAGCCATAAGGTTGTTAAATTGTGTAGATCTTTGAAAGCATTGACCTTAATTCCAATCAAATTCGTGCTACCTAAAGATAACGTGAAAATAGCATCAGAATAGATAACTAGTGATATTTGGCTGCTGTCGGTATCAATGCACTCTGTGGTTATTTCATTCAAGCCCCAAGTGACATTGCAATGAATGGGAAAGTTGAAATAACAATATGGACCGTAAACCACGGTTGTTTTGATGTTACATGAGTAAACATCATTGTAGGATTTCGTTGAGCAAAATGGGGCTGTGGTCGGCCCTACGAGAGCGGTCGCATCTTCAATGTCTACACAACTGCCCGGTTGGTGATGTTGCTGAGGGTGAATGTCACCTATCAAAACCCGTACATTACCTTGTACATGAAGCTGAAATCGTTTGTCAAGTACAACTGCATTGCAGGGTGCAGGGTGACTATTAATCAGTACGATGCGTTCCGAACATCCGGGATCTTTTCTCTCCATGTACAAAATGTTTGTATCTGAATTGTTTCGTGGGCCGCCTGGGATACTAATGAGTGTTGCCGAGTCATTGGTTACTCCAATCTCTAAACTGCATGTTACTAATGGCTGTACACTCAGCGTTATATTCTTTGATATTTCCCCAAAATAATTGAAATTACATGGGTCAGACTTGTTACTGTTGAGTTCCCAAAGTGGGTGAGCAACCAACTCAGCGTTAACGTTCTTTGAGCGTTGCTGGTTGAGTGCAACAAAGATGAATATTTTGAGTATAAACATTTCGAGTGTATGACGCCTAAATGAAACCTCCATATTTGTGGAGTGGCAATTGCTTTTGAGCAACTGATACAATTATTGCTTTGGAGAAATTATATGTATTGACTGATATAGATCTTAACTCGTGATTTTGTCCAAGAATAGTTTGCTTTCCACGATTAAAGTCTCCAACGCTAGAAGGTAGGCATACGACAGGCCAAGTATTGGCCACCTGTCTGCCTGTTGTAACACTTGCTCTCAGTCAGCTAGCTCTATGTACCGAGTTGCGATGGTCAATTTTATAAGCAAGCTGTCACTTCACTGTCACTAGTATTAGATCATAATTATTACAACAGACATGACAGATAAACGCCACCAAGATTGAAATTAAATAGTCTATCCCCTTCTTAATTGCTTAATACAAAATGTGTAAGCAATGATGGTGGATGTTCTAGCGCTGACCCACTCAACACTATAGCAAGGTCTCTGCTACCAAGGTTCAGAGGGCCACAGTTTTAGGCTATTGAGGAGGCACGAGTTTAGTGCTAGGTCTCAGCATTAAATCAGACGATGGTGGACACGAATGGACGTACATTTTGAATATCCGTTGGTTTCAATGTAAAAATGAATTTTGATTATATGAACCCAGAAAATTCATCACACGTTGGAGCGAAATTAGTTCATCCTTAAACCGCTGGAGTTTGGAGTTGGATCACCAACTCCAGTGTCAGTATTTAATTTAATCCGTTGTGTCCGGCATCGTGTGTATTAAATTCCGTTTCTCAACCAGCGCCAATTATCAGTAACGATGATTGCTCTTGGTGGACGTATCACAAACAGCGCCCGCTATCTTGATGGAATCAGTGGCTCTATGACGAGTTCTGCAATTATGAAATTATTCCGTAAATAAGCATTACATTCTTCTCCAACGGTAATTTACAATGTACATGTACATATTTGGGATTATAATTTTCGAAGGAGATTCAAAATATTTTGTACAATTTTGAAATGCAACGTTGTCTACCCCTGAACAGGGGAAAACTCGTTCACGGTGTGATTCATTCATTCCAGTTTGCCACTGATTTTGTCCCATTTAAGTCAAAAATTGGCCAAAATGGTGTTGCGAAAACTTTCCTGACTATTTTGCCACATTATACCACCAAGTTGAACGAAACAAAGCTTATTCTGTAGCATAGGGAATCGTTCTTACTGGTAAGAAAACGCAATACATTAATGAAATGATAAATATTTTAATTTTTTTTTTAAATTGTATAATTTTGTTTGTTACCGTGTGTATGTACAGCAAACGATATCATTTTGAATCATTGTACACATAATGCCAGGTCTCAATTACCGTTATTTCAAAAATTATGATTACATTACAAACAGATTTTGTGCGAGAGTAATATACAAATATGCTATAAAATGACAAAAATGTCACAATATAAATCCATTCGTTGTAAATAAATGGATCAATGGTTAAATAATAAAACTATCACACTTACTCTCGTCGATCTCTGTGGCGTGCATATGGTACCTATGTCATTTGCAATCGAAAGACACGGGTTCTATCCCCGTGTATTACTTATTATTCTTTGAATTTTTATGTTTTTTAACTTGATGGTGGACTAATGTAATATCATTTTTTGGTCAATTGTTTAATTGTCCATGTGTTTATATTCTATTCATTTATCTATCATTTATCTCTTGATTACTTTATTTAACTTCTTTTGATGAATAATTGATTTAACTTCAGTGTTCAGTTAATTCAAGCAAATGTTTTGATTAAAGTCACCTATTTCATCGGCATTACTATGTCAGCGTACACCTTGAGCAAACTATTTAGCAATCGATAGTTGCAGCAGCAAAACGTCATGCTCCAACTTATCTTAGGTCTGGGCAGGTATAAGATTAAGCGTAAATTAATCAGTGTTTATTATATCCTTCATCAATATATTCCTGTTCATTAATTGGTTAAAAGTGTGTCACATGATCAAAAATAGTCTCACCATTAGGCAAGAAAGACCAAAAATGCTATTGACGAGGGAGAGAGGTACTATTTGGAGAATGAAATAGTCTACTATTACCCTATGACCTCGATTTACGTGTCAAAGTTCTCTTTATGTTAATATTAGGACAGTTGACTTTAGGATTGACAAGCCTTAAAACGTAAACAGACAACAACAGTTTCAACAATGGCGGCTGCTGGTGAAACTCCACGGTTTCGGCGTGTAAATGAGGATCAATTGACAGCGCAGACAGCGAGAACACTAAACAAATAAAATATGGGGTGTCAGTTTTTCGCGAATTTTGCAAGGAAACCAACGCCGATTACACTTTATTGGAAAACGCCGTAGGCATACTCGACATGTTGCTTTCCAAGTTGTATGCCGGTGCCCATAACCGAATGAAATTTGAATCGAACAGTTCGTGAGTTGGAACTTTTTGAAACTTTTGTACAGTTAACTTTTGACTTTGAAACATATTGCAGCTACAGTACTAGTGCCAGGTAGTGAGTAAAATTCTTTTTTTATATTTCTCGTTGCCTATGCCCTAGGCCCAGGCTAAAATGTACAAAGCTTAGTGTTAGCCTAGTCAGGCCTAGGCTTAGCTCAGTCTTGAGTCTACTTTTAACAAATTAATGAACAAGAAATATATTGATGAAGGATATAAAACAAATATTTTCTGCTCTTTATTCGGGATCTGGTGGAATCTATTTGGCCCCTCGGTGAACTGGAGACCGTGGGGTACTATTTTCCCTCGACCTTCGGTCTCGGGAAAATAGTACCCCACGGTCTCCAATTCACCTCGGGGCCCTATAGATTCCACCAGATCCCTCAAGAGCAGTACATATTTGTATACTAGCCTATACTAGCTTACTCCGGTTTGGCGCTCTCAAAATTATGACTTACCTCTCTAGTTAGGTATTAAACGCTATTAAACGCTATTCCTCAGTTACTCGCCATTGGTGAACTCGGCCGTATAACTAATATCTCTATTTCGTCAAAATGTAACTCAAATACACAAACATCTCTATTCTAATTATAATATATCGAGCAATTCCAGTTGAATGGCTACATCCATAACATGGATAACCTTTATTCCATTTGAATTCCCTCCCCCCCTATGGAAGACATATCCGAATCAAATGGAGTCACCCGTGCGCGTAATGTCTGAGGGGGGGGGGGGGGGGGGGGGGGGGGGGTATGGATTTTCAATGGAATAGCGTATTTGATTCATGGCTATAATTTAACAAGCATATTTCTTCTATTATCTTTGTAAATTTAGTTAGTAAAATATATATTTTTATTTGAATACAAACATGTACATATATCCGCACTAACTTGTGCGCTGCGTGTGATGACGTGTTAGAATTATCAGTCGCGCCATACCTTGTGCTTTAGTACATATTAAATTTGAACCATCATGATCATGGATTCTTACCTTTTTGACGTTGCAGCGACTGTTTGACGTTTATATGTTCACATTTCGCTGACATTTTTACGACGTCCTAAGGTTGCTTAAAAGTTTGTTTTATTAGAGATAATTACTCCCGCCCGATGTTAATGTGCCCGGGGTTTGAGCAGTCGGGATTGTATCTATAATCAAGTTAAATCAACCAAGAAAGACTACAAAGAGAAAGCTCATTTTACAAAGTCCTTCGAACACTACCGAATAAGCGAAATTGTTTATGCAGATCAGAGAGATGCCGTTTTAAATTTTATGCGCGATATTTCATCAGCATATTGGCAGGATGAACAATTTGAAAAAAATGAGGGTACGTCGGAACTGTGACTGAATCTCTCTGTGCATACGGTATGTGAAATACTTATATTTTTCTACATTTATTTTTAAAATTGCTTCTCCTTATGTTTCCCTCTTAAAATACATTATTTCTATTAAAGTTATTGTCTTACAGTATCATAATATTATGCAAAACAAATTCGGAAATTACCTGTTCTTCAGCGTGTTTTACTGAAGTAAAAAGACGGCATAGTGCCAATTAACAGATTAAACTTCCCCAATAAAAACACACCTCCACCGGCATTAAAAGGTTAATATTAAATTAAAAAATGGAATTGTTTTATATGTGGCCTATTTCCATTTTGGCAAAATATATTAAGTGCATAATTATGATTCTATACTTAGTCATAACGTTTCTGACATGTCTGATGAGGCAGAACTTAGTAACCATACGGCCAATACTGAAAAATAGAGGGCGTCCAATAAAGTCAAAAGCGTTTGTCCTAAGAGGGAAAAGTACGTCAACAGTAAACAATATGGGCCGTATTCTCGTACTAAACACGGTTTTAGCTTAAAACCGTGTCTAACTAAACTTGTGTTTAACTAAAACGCGAGTTTATCTTTTAAACAACGTGTTTAACTAAACACGGTTTTAAACTCGGCGCATCTCGTTCCCAGGGTGATTGTGCGTTACTGTATAGTATGTATACAGGTATTTATTTTTGTTGTGGCCCTAATAGGTTACAATAGATATCGATTGAATACCTCAAACGCACGTGTATTTTTAATACTACATAATCTGCTTGGCAGCTTACACCGGGCACGGTTGAGTAATCTGCTTGGCAGCTTACACCGGGCACGGTTGAGTAATCATTCAAAGCATACAGTTCGTGTATTAGTTTAGTTAAACGCGCCTTAAACTACCCCCATACCCATGTTTAAAGTTAGACACTTTCAGTGAGTTAGACGCGTGTTTAAGTAAAACAAATGTACGAGAATCACGTTTAGTTAAACGCTGTGTCTAAAGTCAAAGTTAGACGCGTGTTTAGCTTAAAACCGTGTTTAACTTAACTACGTACGAGAATACGGGCCTATATATTTAAGATCATTACCAGTGAAATCCCTAAGTTATATTACTTTTCATGCTTCCGTATAGAAGATGAAGCCTCCACATGAAACATGTTCAAGACGTGAACGAAATGTCTTATTGTATAATTTGCATGTTTTAAAACGGTTCGTGTGCGCGCTTTTTAAAGACAATGGCCCGTATTCTCGTACGTAGTTAAACACGGTTTTAAGCTAAACAAGCGTCTAACATTTACTTTAGACACAGCGTTTAACTAAACGCGATTCTCGTACATTTGTTTTACTTAAACACGCGTCTAACTTACTGAAAAGTGTCTAACTTTAAACATGGGTATGGGGGTAGTTTAAGGCGCGTTTAACTAAACAAATACACGAACTCTATGCCTTGAATGATTACTCAACCGTGCCCGGTGTAAGCTGCCAAGCAAATTGTGTAGTATTATAAATACACGTGCGTTCGAGGTATTCAGTCGATATCTATTGTAACCTATTAGGGCCACAACAAAAATAAATACCTGTTTACAGTAATGCACAACCACCCTGGGGACGAGATGCGCAGAGTTTAAAACCGTGTTTAGTTAAACACGTTGTTTAAAAGGTAAACTCGCGTTTTAGTTAGACACGCGTTTAGTTAGACACGGTTTTAAGTGTTTAGTACGAGAATACGGCCCAAAATCTCTCGAGGTCCTTTTTCTTAGATTGCTGAAAAGCCTAAAATGCTCGTATTATAATTAAATTGAAAAAAAACTTATGGGTTTTAATTCAAACTCGGGTCTATCCATCATATGAAATCTTAAATATCCTTGCTTTGTTTGAAGGTGTTTCTGTTGTTGAAAATCTCAAAAAGAACGACATTATTTTGTTGATTAAACGGTTTTTTGTATAGATAAAACAATCTAGGCGTAATTACTAGACCCTACCCCGCGTGTGGATTATCATGATCATTGTGTATGAGATCTTGTTCTGTGAGCCACAAGTGTTTTACTAGATTTGTCAATATTACGCGATAACATTGATGTAGCGATTACGCGCTTTATCACTTTGACTTTTTATAAGATTTCAATTGCGCCCACTCATAATATAATGTGTAATACTCAAAATTAACTTGAAAAGAGTCTATCAAAACCTCTCCATTTTTACCGAAAGAAGGCACTCTTTCTGTGATAACTTTTTACCGGACATGATATCCGATAGTGCATTGGTGGTGTATACCCTATAACCCTCTGGGGTCTACCTGGCTATCTTACAGTGGTTCTGATTGGTTTATTACAAGATGTACTCATATAAATAGCCAATTCAAATGCAGCTTGTAAAATGTTTCCATCCCATCTTTACAGAGATACAATTATTCTAACAATGTCTCTCATTGGTGCAATAAATGATGTATCCATCTTTTTAACCAATCGGCCGGTAGTTCTCAGGGGGTTAAACATGTTTAAACGCCTTTCTGGGTACTGACTGATTTGTTTTATTCATTGAGAAGGACCAAACTTTAAATGTGTATGCCTTACCACGATGATCCCAATCCTAATAGGCCTTGAACAGTTAGTGGGAGATAAGATATGTCATTACAGACAAGTACAATAAAATTGCCAATTTCATGAACATTTACAAAATTGTCGAATTCATGGGTATTGAAACGGAACCTGGGTGTCTGTGCCCAGTTCGGGATATGAGCCTGTCCTTATCGGGACAATATCTGTTGGAACCATAGGGTTATTCTCTGAACTATAATTGTTTGTATTTGTAGTGTCTCTTTAGGAGATGTCAGAATACCTTCTAGATTCAGTTTATTCAGCTTAGATCTTAAGGGTACAATAATAAGACTGGAGAAAAATAAATACAAACAGTGTTGACACAAGTTTTAAATGTAAATTAATATTTCCATACCGGTAATCACAAAATTAATTAGAGAACAACTACATAAAATCACAATGTATTTTGTACGAAAATCTAGCTTGTTCCTTTCATTTACGCATTTTGGGATTCATGAAATTAGTTTGTTTACAAACAAAACCAATCAGCTGATTAAATGCAGGCGCACTCCCTTGGTTTGTTTTGAGGTAAATAATACTAAACTGACGTCAAGACTTTAATCGTTGATTATTTTAAATGGTTAGACCATGTTTGTAATTAATGCATGGCGCAGAATGCTTAACATTCCGACATTCATTCGCTTTACTAGAATAATCTTTAGGTGTTTCCCCAGTGTCATGAGACCGATGAGGTATTACAAGGCCTAACTCAAATTCTGAGTATTGCAATTTATTAGGACTTTATTGGCCATCATTTTCGGGATTCTCGATGCCTTAACTTCTGGTTTAGCCTTGTTGGGCTTTGGCTAGGTTGCTTTCAGGAGACGACTCAGTTTACCAACCTTTTCTGGGTGCTCCACTCGCCGGAATGACAAAATTCACTTCAAGAAATACTGTCCAATTTTGAAACGCATCTAATCGCGCTAAAGACTTTAAACAATTTAATTGGCTCGTTCTCAATAGAATAAACTTCCCACGCTTCTGATTGGATGTGCGCAATTATATACCACGTCCCTAAACAGCTGACTAATTAGCGTTTTTTCTAAGCTTAAGTGTAACATTCAAATTACTTTTACAGTATACAATATATCACAATTCTCACATGTATTAACATCTACAACACATTTACATCCACTTCAAGTGGTTTACAAAACGATTTGATGATTTACTTTGAAAATCCGAAGAAATCAATGACTAGAAACACTAGTTACCTAGTTACCACAATAATAATGGCGATTTTCGTCTCTAGATTATAACAAGTACTGGAAACAGCTTTCTTTACAAATCACATACATACAAAAAACACAAAATGTGATCATTACAAGACCAAACCGCATGACTGTTTTACACAACCAGGGATGACTATGTATAAAAACATGTTCTCTATGATCGGTGTATATTTCGACACCAAACTTCAATGTAACTTCTGCTTTTAAATAAGCTTATTTCCCGTGCAAGTCCCTGGCAACCCAGCTTTTGTATTTATTCACTCACACCTCAGTACATACATACCAATAATTATTGTGTTCATACATTTCAATATTTTCACATATAACATAATTGTTTCAACATTATATTTCTTTTATACAGATACTTATATATTGTCTAATTTTGTAAATTCATATTTAATCTAAATATATGTTTTACAACTTGTTTACAATATACATGTGCCATACATAATAGCTTTGATATGCAGGTACATAATAAATAATTATTACATTTTACATCTACGTTTTATAAATCTCTTAATTGCAGCTCAAACAATAATAAGCTGATTAAATAAGGGTGCTTCCCGTAACGGAACTTGCTGATAACTAATTTGCCAACACTTATTATTTTATTCATAGAATTGTTTGTGTCTTCATCATCTAGATTAGAACCAAATAATACATTTGTAACTGATACTCTAATTAATCTATTGTGTTGTTGCGATAAAATATGGTTGACTTCAGACCATTCATTCTTTATTTTTTTACAATAATAAAAGAAATGTTCAATTTGATCTATTTCATTACATGAGTCACATATATTATCTTGCTCTTTACCTATTCCCTGGTATCCCATTAGTATTTACAAATAGATCATCATCATTATCAGTGATTATGATCAAAGAAACACATAATTCAATTTAACTTAATCCACTATACATCACCTAAAGGTGCATTCATACTCCCGTCGTTGAGAATCGGCCGACGTCGATGGACATCGGCGCGCGAGTTGAAGCAATGTCAACTATTATCCATCGACGTCGGTCGATGCGCAACGACGGGAGTATGAACGCGCCTTAAATCGTTCTATATATAGCGAGCTATGAATATAATGCACAACTACTTGTCAGCCCAACAATATTGCTAAAATTAAGTTTTAAAATCATAAACCTAACGCTCTCTGACTGAGCACATAATATGTCATAATTCTTCATCAGAAGAAGACGCTACATGCAAAGTAGGGCTCAAACAATCGTCCTTTTATGACATTTACAGAGATTATTTTCAAAATATTTCCGCAAAATATATCAAAATGTGAGCCACAAGTGTTTCTTCTGGCAATTTTTGAAAGAAGGAACTACTGTGTATTACAATAATTGTTTACCAGACATGGTATCCCATAGTGCATTGGTGGTGTATACCCTTAAACATGTAAACATAACGCCTTTCTTGGTACTGGCCGCACTGATTTGTTTTATTCATTGAGAAGGACCCGAATTTAAATGTACATAATGCCTTACCACGATGATCATAATCCTGATAGGCCTTAAACAGTTAGTTGGAGATTAGATCAGAGCTGGAACTTCATCCAGCCAGTCGGGCAGGTAATTCACAAAAATACCTGTCTGACAGAAATTCCACCAGCCAGTGTAACTCACTTACACTGTAAATTTAGCAAATTTTACCTGCCAGTCGGGCGGTACTTTTGCATCTTCACTTGCCCGGCGCAAACGTTACCCGCTATGGGCAGGCGGGGGAAGCTTTTTCCGGTCCTGGATTAGATATCATTATAGCCAAGTACAGTAAAACATTTCGTCGCTGTTCTGACATACTGGCACATCTCTTTACTTATTTCTGTTGTGATGTGTCGGTATGTCAGAACACATCTCTTTACTTATTTCTGTTGTAATGTGCCGGTATGTCAGAACAGCGACGATTTCATGAACATTTCTAAATTGTCATTTGTATAAATTATTTTCAACACTCATATTTTGATTTTATTTTATTTTATAAAGCGTTTGGTACAGGTCCTAAGCTGGTTCCCGTGGAAGTCACTGGCATTCCATTAGAATTCGACAAATGGATCATCATCATCATCATTATCAGTGATTATGATAAAAGAAAACGCAGAATTCAATTTAATTCAATCTACTATACATCGCCTTAAACGTTCCATTCAAAATATCGAGCTATGATTATAATGCACAGCTACTTACTTGTCAACCCAAACACTATCACTAAGAGTAAGTTTTAAAATAATACACCAAATTGACACAGAACGCTGTCTCTACTGAAAACATATGTCCTAACTCTTCATCATCAGAAGTTTAACAAAATATGCTGGATCAGTATATTTCATACGGTCAGTCGGGATAAGCTAGACATAATATAATTTCATAATCAAATGTTCACACCTAAGATCACATTACATGGATTTTTTCAGTTGTCACTTCATCAGTCTTAGCGAACTACCTCGGATGACTTCAGGAACACGTGACATCTGTATTGAATCATAGACTATTAAGTATAGGCCAATATATGTGTATGATTGTGTTGTTTCAAGGGAATTTAGACAAGTCAATGCACACGCGCTGATGTTGATGTGTGAATAATGGCACGACCCAGCTAGGGAGTGCTATTATATTGTGAGCATATCAAGTGCATTTATGTTTCTATTTTTTTCAAGAAACTAATTCATACACGACACTATGCAAATCAAAATTCATAATTGTCAGTAGGCCTAAACTTTTGATCTACATGTATGTATGATAACGAACGAATACAAACATGCTAACAAGTCTGCAGTGAAAATCGGCAAATCCGTGCTGCCTGAACGACGAATCAAAATGAAACGCGTGTTGCGCGCATTGTACGTTGCGCACGCGAAGTGCAATTTTAGACACTTTCTTTGCACTCCGCGTATTTTAGTTTCTTGCTTTCTGATTGGTTCAACAACACTAAGAGTGTATGAATAGCTGGTATCCACCCCTTGTCTTGAGAGATGGGTGGTTGATGCTGATTCGTCCTTTAACCAACCTCTCAACTTACTGAGGAGGAGGGATAAAAATGTACATGTAGCTACAAAATGTAAATAAATAACAGCCAGGCAACACAACTACCATGACTACCGCAGGTTCCACTACTTAATAACAAACAAACACAATCTTCGACAACTATCCCAACTGAAATAGCAAGGACATGAGCCAGTGCGGGACTCGAACCAAATGAACTTCAGAACAGGGTACACCGCACGTTCTAACCATAGAGCTAACCGGTCGTCTCCGATAATCCAGATAGGAGAGATATAGAACAGTCAAATATTCTGATTACACAAACAAAACTACAATAACACATGGGAAGAGATCATTAAAGATGCTTACCCACAACCAACATTATAAATACATAGAGACAACACACCCGAATATGAACAGGGTTACGCGTAATATACCAGCAGAGGATCGCGTAGGCGATGAATAGGGAACTTGATCAATGAAAACAATAACAGCGAGGCAGCACAACCACAAAGTCAACCGCATGCACTTTTTAAGTACATGCGATTGTCATTAAAATGATAAACGATTTAGACTATCATGACCATATTATCAATCATGTAAAATGGTTTCTGGATCCACATGTCCCTGGTCCACAATCTTCAGTTCCAAATCACACCCATGTTCAGTCGCTCGTGTCCCATCATACATACCAGGCTCACTACCAGTGACCTGTGTTGTCACCAGGTCCTTTACCATGCTTACGTCGACTACTAATCAGATCCACAATTGTGTACAGGTAGGGATTAAATGTATATATATACATGTAGCTACAGAATGTAAATAAATAATAGCCAGGCAGCACAACTACCATGACTACCGCTGATTCCACTACTTGATAACAACAACAAAAATCCTCGACAACTATCCCAACTGAAATAGCAAGGACATTAGCCAGTGCGGGACTCGAACCAATGAACTTCTGAACAGGGTACACCGCACGTTCTAACCACAGAGCTAACCGGTCGTCTCCGATAAACTAGATAGGAGAGATCAGAGACCCTATAACTGTGGGACAAGTATCTCGGAGGCAAATTTCCCCGTTTACTATGCTTAAATTAACTAATGATGATCTTAGAGAGGGCGCACTATCATGGTCGTAGCAAACCAGAGGACCTAAGACGCGGTGGATTTTATCGGCTCAAAACATGATTTGTGGCACAGAAATAGTACATCAATGGTCCAAAAAAGCTGATTGTGATTTAGAGTTCAACTTATTTGCTTTGATGATAGCAGAATTTAGTTCTTATATGACACGAAACATTCAGAATTGGTTATTTGAAATTAATTTTCACGTGGAACAAAATACGAATTTCAAATTGTGGATGGCATCGTCTGACAGTGACAGAGGCGGGACGTGGCGTTATTTGCATTTTATGAATATTGTAATCAGATCAGTTGGGAAGGATGCTGGATCGCGACTATGACATCGTGTGAGGTCATGAATAGTCACGATGAATATTCATTTACAATGAATGATTGACAGTTTACGCTTAACTTCCGAATGATGAACTTATAGTGGGCGCTATACTGTGAAACAAAATCTCAACAATGGGCAGATAGGGTGTAACGTACTTCTGGAGAGATAAAGAACAGTCAAGGATTCTGATACACAAACAAAACTACAATAACACGTGCGATGAGATCATAAAGATGCTTACCCACAACCGACATTATAAATACATACAGACAACACACCCGAAGATGAGCAGGGTTACACGTAATATACCAGTAGAGGATCGCATAGGCGATGAATAGGGAACTTAATCAATGAAAATAATGACAGCGAGGCAGCACAAGTCAACCACATGTACTTTTAAAATGACCATCGTTTTACACTATCATGACCATATTATCAATCATGTAAAATGGTTTCTGGATGCACATGTCCCTGGTCCACAATCTTCAGTTCCAAATCATTCCCATGTTCAGTTGCTCGTGTCCCATTACTTTCACCATCTGTCTGTTCCGGCTTACCATGCTTACATCGACTACTAATTAGATCTGCAATTGTGTACAGGTAGGGATTAATAGCAGAATTAAGAGGCAAGATAAATGTAACAGCCCAGGCAAATACTGATGGGGGCAATGTCAGAACCTTCGTCTGCACAAGAATCCCGAGCACGATTATCGGACACCAGCATAGGAAGTCTGTGGCTACAATAGCAGTTACCTTAGTGGTCAGACTCACTTGCTTTTTCATCTCAGGGCTGAGGGCATTTCGTCGTGATGCTTTGTAAACTACTTTGAGCAATTCTATGTAGCACGTCAAAATAACCAAGTAGCACAGTGAGTTAAGCCCAATGAAAACTGCCGTTGAAAAATACATACCAGGCTTACTACCAGTGACCTGTGTTGTCACCAGGTCCTTTTCTACCTTAAAGAACTATGGACCGATTTTGATCGTGTCAAATGCTACAGTCTTTTGAAACCTGTGCGTTGAGTAAGATGTGACCAAAGCCAAGGGGATGCCAATACAAACGTGGGAGTTATCATAGAAATCGGGGTTTCTACCACTCAGAACAGACGGAACAGTGCCCAATATTCCAGCTAAAATCCAAATTAGGATAGAAGCCACGTAGGTAGATCTACGCCCAAATTTGTACGTTGTAGATGGATACTTGATACTTATGAATCTGTCTATACTAATTAATGTCACTAAAAACACAGACGCTTCACTCGATGTTATTGAGAGTCCTCCAGCAATTCTGCAAGTTACGCCTGTCCTCCAGGTTTCAGCATGTATAGGGAAGTTATCTCCAAACTGAATGTCGGCAGACGCAATAACAATCATGTAGATCCCCATGAGAAAATCGGACATAGCTAGATTGATAATCAGTCGTGATTGAACTCTATGATTTGTTTTGTGCGTAATCCTCCACCACAATACAAACGCATTTCCCACAATTGCACTCAAACCAATTATCCACATGAATAGCACCAACACTCTGTCAGATAATAATCTGTCGCATGTTAGAAATGGTGATGGTGGATTATCAGAACTACAATTGACACCAGATGGTGTAAAACAAATACATATCTCTGGCTGGCTCACAATGATTTCAGCAAGTGGATTGAGACCAGAATATTCACGTTTGTTTCCTGTCTTAAGCATGTTGCCTTCCAGATGAAAGTGCCTTAGAGTTGACAAGTGATGGATAAGGGGTATTTTCTGTAACATGTTTTTCGATATATCCAGAAAAATAAGAGCTGTGTTTTCGTCAAATAAATCAAAATCTATTGACTTAATCAGATTAAAAGCTACCGATAGAGTGGTCAAATTCTGCAGATCATGAAAAATGGGAGATTTCAAACTTCTCAAGTGGTTATTCTGCAACAGCAAAGTCTGCAAAGCATATAAACCCTTAAAAATATCTACAGCCAGTGACGCTAACAAATTTTGACTTAGATCAATAAATGTTAATAAATCCTGACCCCGAAATACGCATGCGTCTACTTCTGTCACGAAATTATTATCAATTTTGATTTCGTCGAATCTGTACGAATACCTAAATATGTCCGTAGCTATCACGGTGATGTGATTGTCCTCTAGAAATAAACGGTCTAGACTAGTCAATTCAGAAAACACATCACCCGGTAAGTTGCTGAGACGATTATATCTTAAAGATAGGAATTTCAAATTGTTTAGCCCGTTAAACATTCCAGAACTCAATGTGGTTAGGAGGTCCCGGGATAACCATAAGGTTGTTAAATTGTGTAGATCTTTGAAAGCATTAACCTTAATTCCAATCAAATTCGTGTTATCTAAAGATAACGTGAAAATGGCATCCAAATAGATAACCAGTGATGTTTCGCTGTTGTCGGTATCAATGCACTCTGTGGTTATTTCGTTCAAGCCCAAAGTGACATTGCAATGAATGGGAAAGTTGAAATAACAATATGGACCGTAATTTACGCTTGTTTTAAAGTTACATGAGTAAACATCATTGTAGGATTTTGTTGAGCAAAATGGGGCTGTGGTTGGTCCTACGAAAGCGGTCGCATCTTCAATGTCTACACAACTGTCCGGTTGGTGATGTTGCTGAGGGTAAATGTCGCCTATCAAAACCCGTACATTACCTTGTACATGAAGCTGAAATCGTTTGTCAAGTACAACTGCATTGCACGGTGCAGGGTGACTATCAATCAGTACGATGCGTTCCGAACATCCGGGATCTTTTCTCTCCATGTACAAAATGTTTGTATCTGAATTGTTTCGTGGGCCTGGGATACTAATAAGTGTTGCCGAGTCATTGGTTACTCCGATCTCTAAACTGCATGTTACTGATGGATGTCCACTCAGCGTTATATTCTTTGATTTTTCCCCAAAATAATTGAAATTACAGGGGTCAGACTTGTTACTGTTAAATTCCCAAAGTGGGTGAATAACCAACACTGCGTTAACGTTCTTTGAGCATTGCTGGTCGAGTGCTACAAAGATAAATATTTTGAGTATAAACATTTCGAGTTTATGACGCCTAAATGAAACCTCTATAGTTGTGGAGTGGCAATTGCTTTTAAGCAACTGAAACAATGATTGGTTTATTAAAATTAAATATTAGTTTTTATTGACTGATATAAATCTAAACTCTAAATCTTAATGATATCTATCACTCGTGATTTTGTCCAAGTATATTTTGCTTTCCACGATTAAAGTCTGCAACGCTAAGAAGCTATAGGCAGTATTGGCCACTTGTCTGATGTAGCACTTGGTCTCAGCTAACTCTATGTACCGAGCTGTGATCGAAGGAAGCAGCTGTAGTAAACTGAAAATATGATTACCGGCCCAATGGGCCTTCAAAGGAACATGTAGCTTTCCCCGCACAGGTCTATTATTCAGCAATATATCAATTTCAATTCTGGATGAAAGTGACAGGTCACCCAAAGCTGAGATTGGTCAGTTTTATAAGCAAGCTGTCACTTAACTGTCACGGCTGTCAGATCATAATTATTACAACAGACATGATAGATATATACCACCAAGAGTGAAGGTAATAGTCTGGCCCTTCTGGACCGACATTGTCTGGATGTTCTAGTGCCGACCCAACACTAGAGCAGGGCTCTGCTGCCAAGGTTCAATAGGGCAATAGTTACGGGCTTTTAAGGGGGCATGAGTCTAGTGCCAGGTCTCAGCATAAACTACGTTTCTCAACCAGCGTCAATTATCAGTAACGATGATATTCTTTTGGTGGACGTATCTCAAACAGCGCCCGCTATATTCATGGAATCAATATCACGTGGCTCTCTGACGAGTTCTGCAATTCAAAATAATGAAATATATAATTATGTCGAATAATTATACTCATATACACTACCAGTCTAAACTCCTTGCGCAGTAATTATATCCTAGAAAATCCATCTTCTATGAGGATACTATTGAATATTTTCACTAGTAACGATGCAGATGACGATGTTGCATGTGTTCATTATATAGTTCTTCTTTATAAATTCATGTTGCATATTACGATCATCACATTTCATACAAAACTCAATAAATCGAGACAAGTCAAAATCTACACTGTAAAATCCCATAGACATTTGCCTCATTAATATTCATGAGCTCATTACCGCTATTATTGCGCTATTGGAACATTCTCTCTCATCTACACTTTCTCTGAAAAATTGTGTTTTAATAATTAATTGTAATATTCACAAATGTAATATCCTATTCAAGGATGAGCAGTCCTTATAAATGCCTAAAACACGGTAAATACATGAGGTAATTTGAATTGTCAATAAAAACCTGATATTTAAAAGACAATTTCAGTATTTTGGTTTACAAATCAGTGATCTAATACACGACAGAGAACCTCGCAGTTTGTCTGTATTTCGCACGAGGCAGCACAGGGCCCTGGCAGGTCTTTAAATTACCGCGACAATGATTTTCATTCCATAATACTATGAATATGTAATGTCCAATTTTGCGAAGGTCAGGCGATATCTTTTCCATCTGTTGTGGAGCAACATAGCCCAACAGCCTATACCAACATACTACGCAAACCCAAACTTACTGCCCGATGTGTTTTAATTGGGCGATATCTCTTTTTTTATATTGTAATGGTCAACTCCCATTCATAAAATAATGCGCTAAAAGGGTGATCGATTCTAATCATACAAAGGATTCGAACAAGTCCATTAAAATAAATGTATGTTGGATCACGCAGTAACTTATTGGGTGACTAATATTTTTCTAATAGAGAAGGTCAGGCTTGGCTGGTCTCAAAATTCTCTAAACGGACTTGACAAGCCGTCTCGCTATGGGGTGTTACTACTTTGAGCATTTTTCTAACTCAAAAATGGGAAGATTACAATTATAACCAGCCATTTTCACCAAGATGAGCTCAATGGTGTATACAAAAATGTATGGTGTGTTCTAATTGTGTACACTTCATGACCACCAGTTTAATGTGTTCATAACCCATGTTCTATGCACACATTTCAATATGACAGAATACCCCTGTATGCAACATTGTTATGCTGCACAACCAAAACTTTAATAAAGTTTTGTCTCGAAGTATCAGCTTTTAGGGGAAACTCCAGTAACCTTATCAAAACCCGAGCCATGTTTTGGGTAATAACCCTAACCCTGGTTTAGGATTTTTGACCGGGATCACAATTTTCGAGGAAAAAACACCAACTAAATCTCCGGGAACTTGCCGGGATTCGATCCGGGGACCCTCCGTTCTCAAGCCCCACCTTCCCACCACTAAGCCACGGCCCTCAGCTACACATTCGTGCAGTATACTGCACTCATTATATAGGCTCGGTTGACTACGTCATCGAAAACCGACGGCGTATGCGTTTGGAGAGGAACTTTGGATTAGCATTTTTAGCACTCAGGGGGGTTAGGGTTAATAGAACACACACAAAAACTTTTTTTTACCATAACCCTAACCCCGGTTTAGGATTTTTGACCGGGATCACAATTTTCGAGGAAAAAACACCAACTAAATCTCCGGGAACCTGCCGGGATTCGACCCGGGGCCTTCCGTTCTCAAGCCCCACCTTCCCACCACTAAGCCACGGCCCTCAGCTACACATTCGTGCAGTATACTGCACTCATTATATAGGCTCGGTTGACTACGTCATCGAAAACCGACGGCGCATGCGTTTGGAGAGGGACTTTGGATTAGCATTTTTAGCACTCAGGGGGGTTAGGGTTAATGAGCATTACAGATCCCTGACTTTATACGTGCTTACACATTTTGTAAAATAATGTAAAAATAACGATTTTTCGGAGATCATTTTCGCTAGCAAGGATATCCCATAGCGCTATAACAGCGAGAATGAGCTCATGAATATTAATGAGTTGAGAATTGCATGGGATTTCCCAATAGAGAAAATAGCGACCTCGGAAAGATATTTATTTTGAAAAATTTGTAAGCTACAAGGTCAAGGAAAGATGAATTTATGAATGAGAAGATATCGAGGCACCTATAAATAAGATTTGACCTTGATATGGGTAACATTACAAGACTGTTTGGGGAATAAGTTCTCTAGGTGGTGTGCGCAAGGACTTAAATAAAGTCTGCGCAAGGACTTTAATAAAGTTTTGTCTCGAAGTATCAGCTTTTGGGGAAAATTCCAGTATCCTTATCAAAACCCGAGCCATGTTTTGGGTAATTACCCTAACCCTGGTTTAGGATTTTTGACCGGGATCACAATTTTCGAGGAAAAAACACCAACTAAATCTCCGGGAACCTGCCGGGATTCGATCCGGGGACCCTCCGTTCTCAAGCCCCACCTTCCCACCACTAAGCCACGGCCCTCAGCTACACATTCGTGCAATATACTGCACTCATTATATAGGCTCGGTTGACTTCGTCATCGAAAACCAACGGCGTATGCGTTTGGAGAGGGACTTTGGATTAGCATTTTTTAGCACTCAGGGGGTTAGGGTTAATAGAACACACAAAACAACTTTTTTTTACCATAACCCTAACCCCGGTTTAGGATTTTTGACCGGGATCACAATTTTCGAGGAAAAAACACCAACTAAATCTCCGGGAACCTGCCGGGATTCGACCCGGGGCCTTCCGTTCTCAAGCCCCACCTTCCCACCACTAAGCCACGGCCCTCAGCTACACATTCGTGCAGTATACTGCACTCATTATATAGGCTCGGTTGACTACGTCATCGAAAACCGACGGCGCATGCGTTTGGAGAGGGACTTTGGATTAGCATTTTTAGCACTCAGGGGGGTTAGGGTTAATGAGCATTACAGATCCCTGACTTTATACGTGCTTACACATTTTGTAAAATAATGTAAAAATAACGATTTTTCGGAGATCATTTTCGCTAGCAAGGATATCCCATAGCGCTATAACAGCGAGAATGAGCTCATGAATATTAATGAGTTGAGAATTGCATGGGATTTCCCAATAGAGAAAATAGCGACCTCGGAAAGATATTTATTTTGAAAAATTTGTAAGCTACAAGTTCAAGGAAAGATGAATTTATGAATGAGAAGATATCGAGGCACCTATAAATAAGATTTGACCTTGATATGGGTAACATTACAAGACTGTTTGGGGAATAAGTTCTCTCGGTGGTGTGCGCAAGGAGTTTAGACCGGGAGTGTAAAAGCATTGATATTACATTCTCCCCAAAGGTAATTTACAATGTATTTCACTTTTGGATTATAATTTCCATAAAAAAGCCCTTTGAACACTGACACCCCTGAGTAAACGGTAGCCCCACCCTGACACCCCTGCCGAAATACCCCTCAATAGGGCATAATGTTACTGTCTGTATCGTTCCCATAACAGTTACTAGCACTTTTTTAGTTGCCATATTCATGCTTACCGTGTCTTGTTCATCCTTATTACTATAGTCAGAATCATATAATTATATCCTCCGTACTATACTACAGGGTGAGTCAGAAAGAAGTTTACCCGGATTGGTGATGTTTTAAAAAACAAACGAATGACACTCGGGAGTTCAGTAAAGCATATATTTAACAAGCATTCTCTCCTGCTTATTAGTAAAAAGGAATGACACAAATTAAGCATTGCTAAGAGGAATTATGTCTATTTTCATAAAGGTACTCATTTTGCAAGCTGTCCACGGAATACTTGACCAAACAAATGTAAAGTATGCATTTTAGCTGCGTACTTCCCTATTGACCGAGATTGGTGATGTTTTTCAAAACAAATAAATGATACTTAAAAGTTCAGTAAAGCATTTATTTACCAAACATACTCTGCTGCTTATTAGAGAAAATCAATGAAGCAAATTGATCATTCCTAAGAGAAGTTATGCCTGTTTAACTGAAAGCGCTTATGTTTGTAGCTGCTAAAATGCTTACTTTACATTTGTTTTGTCAAGTATTCCGTGGACAGCTTGCAAAATGAGTACCTTTATTAAAATAGGCATAACTCCTCTTAGCAATGATCAATTTGTGTCATTCTTTTTTCCTAATAAGCAGGAGAGAATGCTTGTTAAATATATGCTTTACTGAACTCTCGAGTGTCATTTGTTTGTTTTTTAAAACATCACCAATCCGGGTAAACTTCTTTTTGACTCACCCTGTATATCAGAGTCCATGACCCTTGATAAAACATCTGGTGCCGGCGGCGCCATTGAAAAACCCGAAAATCCGACCAAAATAGATGAAATAACTACCCTCTAACCAACACAGATCGTGTTCAACGCATTGTCAGACAAAGCTATGTGCAGCCCGTAGCCCGTAATCCACTATCCGGGTCAAAGGGCATGTGTACATTCGATGGGGAATCCCCCAAGGCTTGTAAACAGTGCGCACATTTAGCGGCCGGAAATCCCGCCGCCAGTGTATATACGATACTCATATTAGCCTGAAATCCGGCCGCCAGTGTTCAAAGGGTTCTAAGGAGAAAATGAGTTTTCAAAATATTGTGTACAGTTTTGAAATGCGACGTAGTCTACCCTAGATCGAAACAAGAATCCGACGATTATACCCCAATCTCTGACTACCCAATCCAGTGTCCGTCCGAGGCAGCTTGTTCATTGCCGATGGATCATACAAGAATAGACAGAAATGTGTATTGCTCCATGGGGGATATAAAAGAAGTGTGCCTGTACTATTTTAAAATTCTATCTTTATCTGAGCATAGTAATAGTAGATACAGAAGGAATAACAATGATCCATGATTAAAGCATTCCCGATCTTTAACATTGATTGTTATTCAAATCCTATTACTTTTTAGAGACAATTATCCTAGCTTAGTGTCATGCGATAATACCATTTTGTATAGCCATGGAAAAAGTAGTGTGTCTGTTGGCGTGCAACAATAACATTTTTGAATCTGAATACATTTAAATGATATAGCGATAGTATCATGATGTGTTTAAGTTGTAATTTTAAGGTTTTTATCATGTAAGCGCTCTGAGCCTTTTGGAAATGGCGCAATTAATGCTTTCTGTATTGTATACGTATATAATTGTATTGTGTTTGTTCCTGCTCATATCGGTCCAATAATTATTAGAAAACCACATTGAATTATATGGACCACTTGATAGTTGTGGCAGAGTATGTTTGGCGTATAAAATTGATTGTCTTTGATGCATTATATGATGAGACAGGGGCAGTCTGGGGCACTCATATGGCAAATTTGATTGTGTGTTTTGTTAAGTTAGGACATATATTAGTCCAAAACGGCCCGAAAAAATGCTTTACACAATGGAAAGGGGGGCGTTTTCCGAAAATTGGGGTGGGGGCGACGTTTTCACAAAAAAAAAAAAAAAAAGTACATAAGTACAAAAAGAGGTAAAGGTACATTGGTACAAAAAAAAGGACTTTTTTGAGATTTGGGGGTGGGGGCGTCCCCCCCCCCTAGTTACGGGCCTGTGTTGAAAGGCTGCGCCCTCAATTAGGATAAAAACCGTGATTTCTACATTTTTACAATTGTATTACATACACAAACTTACAGCTGTAAGGAATAAGAAAACCAGCCGTCTTTGTACAATAAAACGTCGTTTCAAAATATTCCATCCCCGGCTCGGACAGCATTTTATGGTAAACAGCGTTACGCTATTTTAAGCTTCGATTAAAATTACATACGATATTACATAGAGGGCGGTTTCAATAAATAGCGATGATATTTAAACATATTTAAACATTGTTTTAATCAAGTTTTGCTGCATTTTTTGTGAGTAGAAACAACAATAATGGTCAATTATAATGATTATCTTTAATATTAAGTAAATTTTGTTTTAAAAAAACCTTAAACATCTCTTAGTACACCTTAGTAACAAATAAACAAATAAACATTTCTAATTGCAATGTGTTTTGAGCATTTATTTTGACATGGAAATGTATATTAAAGCAAAATATGCATGCACAACTTTCGAATTGCTTATAGTCGGCAATATGATTTAACACAGGGTACTACGTAGCAATGTCCAATCCTTTGTAAAGTTGAATAGAAAATCAGATCAGGTTATCTCGTTGTTATTCCTTCTCCCTCTATTATTTCAATGATCTGAGCTCAATCATCGAGTCAAATGATAAACGTAACATTAATTTTAATGTTATTGGTTTACGAACGGCAAAGAAAAAAGTTTGAATCAATTCAAAATTACCAGTAAAAATCATTCACATGTCATGTAATTTTATTACAAAAACAACAACAACAACAACAACAACATGATTACATCATAACCCGCATCACAAAAAGAATAAACTTGAACCTCGTCATTTCTTTTTAGGTCTGAGAAACAAAGGTGTTCTTTCTCTCTATGTTTAACTAGCCACACATTTCGTAGATCAATTAGTCTTTATCTGCATGTGACTGGTGGGTGGTACTTCTGACCAAGAGTAGATCTAGATACAACCACTGTATGGTACGTCCGAGTGGACAAAACTATGTTGAGATCTCTCACTCACGCCGAGTTTCACACACTGCCTATAGCGAGCTCTACTCGCCCATCCCATGCCCATATCAAGTTCCACGCGCTATATGTTGAGTTTCACACTCTGCCTATCGAATTTCACACACCGTGCGAAACTCACATATAGGGAGTGAAACTCGATAGCCAGTGTCTGAAACTTGACATATCGCGTGTGATACTTGGAATGGGCGAGAGCAAACTCGATAAACTGGTGGTGAGACTCGACCTATAACGAGTAGAGCTCGAGTGTGTGGAAACTCGGCGTAAGCCTCTCAACAAAGTGATGTCCGCTCGGGCGTGCCATACCACTGAGCTTGCTGGTATGAGCTTTAATTAAATACTTGCAGTGTTCAATATGGTCACACACTCCTTCTGAATTTGCAGATAGCAGCATGGAGCTACTGCTAATGTAGGCACAATGTAGTCAGTTGTCGGGCAGAATCACGCCCGTCAAACTTAAATTGTATACACCTCAGTGACCACAAACTGTAGGCCAAATACATCGCTCATGATGCAATAACAGTAACACAGTGGTCATATGCTAGACCTACCACCAGCACAGTATGGATAATGTAAGCCCGGAATGTAAGCCATTTCTATCTGGTCAGGAGTTGTAGACCTATAGGGGAAAGCTCGTATGTTCACGGTGTGATTCACCCATTCCCGTTTCAAATTGATTTTGTCAGTTTTAAGTCAAAAATCGGCCAAAATTGTTCTGCGACTACTTCAGACTATTGGCCACATATTTACATCTCCGTCATTATACTACCGATTTGAACGAAACAAAGCTTATTTTGTAGCATAATACAATAATGAAATGGGGAAAAATTTCTACTAAGGTTTTTGAAATTGTATAATTTTGTTTGATACAGTGTATACAGCAAACGATATAATTTTGAATCCTTGTATACACGTAATTATGCTTTAGGCCTCATCCGAACACATTTATCTTACGGAAATTGACCCTATTCGAAATTGGTAATACCAGTTGATCTCAGGACCCCTCTATTGGGTCAAATTACCCCTCCCCAACAATTTGCGAATGATTGTAAACAACTTTAACACTTTCCACGCAGGCAGGCGTCTGCAGACGATATTCCGAAATGTCACAAAATGTTTTCAAAAATGACAAAATAATTAAACTTCATTACAATAAAATTTAAAAAAAGTACAAACATACATAGTATTGATTCAGTAATCCTTGAGATAGACTTTGAAAGTTGGGAAAGGTCTCTGAACAAAATCTGTTTTGTAATGGTAAAACTAATAGCCGCGTGGAAAAAGTTAAAGGCACTAATATCTCTATTTCGTCAAAATGTAACTCAATTACACAAACATATATCTATACTAATTTATTAGGCAATTCCAGTTGCAATCCATACAGCCCCAATGACAGACATGACCTTAATCACACAGGGAGTGTATATATCAAATGGAGTCACCCATGCAGGTAACCCATTTGAAATTCCCACTCAAGTGTGGTGACGATATGTCTTCCATTATCTATAGAGGGTGTATGGATTTTCAATCGAATAGCTTATTTGATTCAAGGCTATAATTACTAACAAGCATATTTCTTCTATTAGTCGTCATATATCTTTGTAGATTTAGCCAGTAAAATAATCTTTTGGATACAAAACTGTACATCCGCACTAAATTGCGTGTGATGACGAGAATTATAAGTCGCGATAATTTTTCCTTGTGCTCAAAGAAGATTTAAAGACACCACCACAATGCATTGCGTTTTGCAAAATGCCCTAATTCTGGTCTCTAATTTGTCTCAGTTCCCATAGACATATGCACACAATCATGGTTTCATAGTGCGTTCGCCGTTGGAGCTCTTAGGTTCTCAGTAGTTTTCATCAATTAATAAATTAGTTATCAGTGTTCCTTCGACAAATGCATTGTGTGGAACATCTTTAGTTGCTTGGCGTTCACGCAATACATTATGGGAAGACCTTAAAATGTTCTTTGCCTTGTGCTTTAGTAGGTTCAATTTGAACCATCATGACGTCTTACCTTTTAGTGACCGGCGTTGCAGCGACTGTTGACGTTTACTTGTTCACAGTGACTCCGCTGATATGTACGACAACCTAAGGTTGTTTAACAGTTTGTTTTATTAGCGATAATTACTCCCGCCCGATGTTAATGAGCCCGGGTTTGAGCAGTCGGGATTGTATCTAATCAAACAAGAAAGACTACAAAGAAGAAGCTCATTTTACAAAGTCCTTCGAACGCCAACACTACCAAATATTTAAGTGAAATTATTTATGCAGGTCAGAGAGATGCCGTTTTATATTTTATGCGCGATATTTCATCAGCATATTGGCAGGATGAATAATTTGAAAAATGAGGGTACGTCGGAACTGTGACTGAATTTTCTTTGTGCATACGGTATGTGAAATACTGATATTTTTCTAACAGTAACACAGTACAGTGGTCATATACTAGGGCTACCACCAGTAACTGTCCCTGTACCACCAGTGACCGGCCTTGCGGCGACTGTTGACGTTTACTTGTTCACAGTGACTCCGCTGATATGAACGACGACCTAAGGTTGCTTAATAAGAGTTTGTTAATATTAATTAACGATAATTACGGGTCAACCTCGCAAGTCATAAGGGTCGCTGGTCATAAGGGTCACTAGTCATAAGGGTCGCTAGTCATAAACCCTAACCCTAACCCTAACCCTAACCCTAACCCTAACCTTAACCCTAAACCTAAACCTAACCATACGCTACCCTAACCCTAACCCAACCCTAATCCTAACCCTATACCTAACTCTAAACCTACCCTAACCCTACCCTAACCCTACCCTAAACCTAACCCTAACCCTAAGATACTTTTTGACTAGCGCTCACTCGTGGTATAGGAAAATACACTAAAATGACTAGCGACCCTTATGACTAGCGGGTAGACCCCATAATTACTCCCGCCCGATGTTATTTAGCCCGGGTTTAGCAGTCGGGATCGTATATAATCAAACAAGAAAGACTACAAAGAGGAAGCTCATTTTACAAAGTCCTTCGGACACTACCGAATAAGTGAAATTATTTATGCAGATCAGAGAGATGCCGTTTTATATTTTATGCGCGATATTTTATCAGCATATTGGCAGGATGAATAATTTGAAAAAATGAGGGTACGTCGGAACTGTGACGTATAGCTTTATTCCGTAATAATAAGAGCGATTACAATCTTGGCAAGTTCACCCCTCGCTAATCTAGTGGTTGAGTTACATGCTTTACAATGCATTCCATGGTTCGATTCCCACTAGGACCACTTTTTCAACGGATTTATTTCTGTTTGTAAAAGTTGGGTTAGAACATAGACGGTAAACGTTTATGGTTAGAAATATTCCAAGTCCACAAAGTGTGTAGTTCCTTGTCAAGCCCGGGTGGAAAGTCATGTGGGCATTTTTATCGTTGCATATACAGGGTGAGTCAAAAAGACTGCAATAGTGGAAAGAAGCCATTTTGTTTTCAAAACCAAAATGAATTTTAAATTTCTTTAAACGTTGCAAGAATGATGTATTTAATCCTAACTTTGTGTAAAAAGATGAAGTCGATCGCATTTTTCGTTTGTCTTTGGTGACCCTCTTTGCTGCACAACCACATTGACCTGTTTGTCCACGAGCACATGGATTTTCATTTGAAATGGCACACATTGCATTTTCATATTTGAATATCCCGCCAACAACAAAATGGAAAATGTAAGTTTTTTATTAAAATTTAGAACATTATACGCTGTCATAGCATGGGTATGATTATAATTGATTATGCTAACTTACATGTAAAAAAGAAAGGATGCATCAAATTCCAATAACATCACAAATGAACTAAAGTTTCCAAATTTGAATAGAGACACATTTTGCGATCTGATGCATATTTTGGGTATCTCGTGGACAAACGTGTGAAATGGGTGAACTGGTCAAAAGGTTCACCAAAGACAAACGAAAAATGCGATCGACTTCATTTTTTCACACAAAGTTAGGATTAAATACATAATTCTTGCAACGTTTAAAAAGTTTTAAAATTCATTATGGTTTTGAAAACAAAATGGCTTCTTTCCACTATTGCAGTATTTATGACTCACCCTGTATAGTATATGTTTACACATTCATCGATGCTTCATTGTAAGGCAAAAAAAAAGTTGACTTGCCCTTTCAGGGTCAAAGTCAGGGTCGGATGGTCGGATTTCTTTTTTTGTTGAAATTTTTTGAAAATTTACTGCACAAAAACACGTTTTAATTGATTGATTTTTTTGATTTTTTTTTAAACAAGCAGATACTACTCAAAAACACGTTTTCATCTTTCTTTATTGTTATGTGCTTCTTTAATGTTTTTTTTTTTTTTTCAATCTGTTTTGTTGTTTTTTTAAAAAAAAAAAAATAGCGACCCTACAATCATGTTCAAAACTGTTGGGACACTTCCTGCATGTCCTGTGAAACGGTGGTCCCTCCCCCTGAACTCAATGTTGGTCCATATAAAAGCATCGTCCAGCAACGGGTTGTGTTATATATATCAGCCCCCAACATTGGTTTGGGGGGGGGGGGTTGAGAGGGATGGCAGCTTTACATACTAGTTTTGACTATCATACTTTCAATTGACAGCTTTTTACTAATTTTGAAAGATATTTGATGCGCACGTGTATAGTGTCCCAACAGGTTTTGAACAAGATTGTATTAAAGCATTGTAAAAATAATGTACTAAATTCATATAAGTCCTTGTAACTGCATTAAATAAGTTCTAAATTATCTTATATTTGGCAATATTAGAGAGCGATAATGTGCCATTAGTATCGTTTATTTAAGAAAATAATGGGTTAGTAATGTCTTCAATTTAAAGGGGCATTGTCTGAATTACGCACCTAAATGGTACTTTTTAATAAAGACTTATTTCATAAGATAATAGGTAAAACAAATAATGTCATTAAATAAACTAATGATTGTGTTATTGTGGTAGATTGGGGGTGACCGTTTATTTCAGATTAATATACTCTTAATTGAAGCATGTTAATTTGAGACGCCATAATAATTAAGATTCGTATTCGTATAGAGGTAGATGTCAACAAACACAAAATATCCATTTGACAACGTAATACATCACCTATAAATCGCATGTTATTATTAAACATATTATACCAATTCGTAAGGTCCGGAAAAATGAAATCAACTTTAGAATGAAAAGTTACAAACATTTCCAAAATGAAAAACAAAACTAAACAAACGAAAACAAAACCATAAAAACAAGAACCTATCGAGATTCGAACCAGCAATCTACTTATTCTAAGACAGGAAACATACCACTGAGCTAACTGGGGAGTCAGCTTTTTGAAGAGGCATTTTGCTTATTAACTCTAGCACTGTATTGATCAACCACGGTCAACCATCAATTTCAATAGAACCCTATGTACGGTCTACCAGAATGAATAGAAAGGAAGTATTGATCATCTTTTAAGATATTATTGGTAGACCGTGGTTAATCGTGTTGAATTCGCAAAAATGATTATTATTTTGAACAGTATGAAAGTGTATATAATGTTAACCGTGGTAGACCGATAATAATAAGTGTATTTCCATACTAAATCATCTCAAGAAGAATATTAGTTTAACAAGATAAATTGTTATACCTTATCTTCTTATACTAGTACAACGTATTGCCCTACTAGTGTAGTGGTTTCGACTGACACCGCAGACTCTGTCCATGGGTTCGAATCTCAGCGCGGCAGTTTAGTTACATTTTAATTTTTACTTCAAATGTTTAAACAATTAAGATTTGAAATAAATGAGTTGATCAGGTTTGTACAACATGTTTTGTTTTCGTCGCCTTGACGCACCGCCACTTGATGCAATCGTTTGAAACACTCGCCGCTGTAAATTAGATACTTTGAAACTATGACACTTTATCAAAATACACGTTATTTATGTATTTCATTAAATGTGTATACGTAATTAGACTATGAAGTTCAACTCGAAATGTTACAGAAGCAATGTTCTTCATTTCTTAAAAAGAATGGTTAAAATCGAAGCTACCGTTTTCGAGATATAGCGATTTTTGTATTTTTTATAGCTCATTTTTCCACTCCCTTAATACAATCATGTTCAAAACTGTTGGGACACTTCCTGCATGTCCTGTGAAACGGTGGTCCCTCCCCCTGAACTCAATGTTGGTCCATATAAAAGCATCGTCCAGCAACGGGTTGTGTTATATATATCAGCCCCCAACATTGGTTTGGGGGGGGGGGGGGGGGGGTTGAGAGGGATGGCAGCTTTACATACTAGTTTTGACTATCATACTTTCAATTGACAGCTTTTTACTAATTTTGAAAGATATTTGATGCGCACGTGTATAGTGTCCCAACAGGTTTTGAACAAGATTGTATTAAAGCATTGTAAAAATAATGTACTAAATTCATATAAGTCCTTGTAACTGCATTAAATAAGTTCTAAATTATCTTATATTTGGCAATATTAGAGAGCGATAATGTGCCATTAGTATCGTTTATTTAAGAAAATAATGGGTTAGTAATGTCTTCAATTTAAAGGGGCATTGTCTGAATTACGCACCTAAATGGTACTTTTTAATAAAGACTTATTTCATAAGATAATAGGTAAAACAAATAATGTCATTAAATAAACTAATGATTGTGTTATTGTGGTAGATTGGGGGTGACCGTTTATTTCAGATTAATATACTCTTAATTGAAGCATGTTAATTTGAGACGCCATAATAATTAAGATTCGTATTCGTATAGAGGTAGATGTCAACAAACACAAAATATCCATTTGACAACGTAATACATCACCTATAAATCGCATGTTATTATTAAACATATTATACCAATTCGTAAGGTCCGGAAAAATGAAATCAACTTTAGAATGAAAAGTTACAAACATTTCCAAAATGAAAAACAAAACTAAACAAACGAAAACAAAACCATAAAAACAAGAACCTATCGAGATTCGAACCAGCAATCTACTTATTCTAAGACAGGAAACATACCACTGAGCTAACTGGGGAGTCAGCTTTTTGAAGAGGCATTTTGCTTATTAACTCTAGCACTGTATTGATCAACCACGGTCAACCATCAATTTCAATAGAACCCTATGTACGGTCTACCAGAATGAATAGAAAGGAAGTATTGATCATCTTTTAAGATATTATTGGTAGACCGTGGTTAATCGTGTTGAATTCGCAAAAATGATTATTATTTTGAACAGTATGAAAGTGTATATAATGTTAACCGTGGTAGACCGATAATAATAAGTGTATTTCCATACTAAATCATCTCAAGAAGAATATTAGTTTAACAAGATAAATTGTTATACCTTATCTTCTTATACTAGTACAACGTATTGCCCTACTAGTGTAGTGGTTTCGACTGACACCGCAGACTCTGTCCATGGGTTCGAATCTCAGCGCGGCAGTTTAGTTACATTTTAATTTTTACTTCAAATGTTTAAACAATTAAGATTTGAAATAAATGAGTTGATCAGGTTTGTACAACATGTTTTGTTTTCGTCGCCTTGACGCACCGCCACTTGATGCAATCGTTTGAAACACTCGCCGCTGTAAATTAGATACTTTGAAACTATGACACTTTATCAAAATACACGTTATTTATGTATTTCATTAAATGTGTATACGTAATTAGACTATGAAGTTCAACTCGAAATGTTACAGAAGCAATGTTCTTCATTTCTTAAAAAGAATGGTTAAAATCGAAGCTACCGTTTTCGAGATATAGCGATTTTTGTATTTTTTATAGCTCATTTTTCCACTCCCTTAATACATGTATTAAAGCATTGTAAAAATAATGTACTAAATTCATATAAGTCCTTGTAACTGCATTAAATAAGTTCTAAATTATCTTATATTTGGCAATATTAGAGAGCGATAATGTGCCATTAGTATCGTTTATTTAAGAAAATAATGGGTTAGTAATGTCTTCAATTTAAAGGGGCATTGTCTGAATTACGCACCTAAATGGTACTTTTTAATAAAGACTTATTTCATAAGATAATAGGTAAAACAAATAATGTCATTAAATAAACTAATGATTGTGTTATTGTGGTAGATTGGGGGTGACCGTTTATTTCAGATTAATATACTCTTAATTGAAGCATGTTAATTTGAGACGCCATAATAATTAAGATTCGTATTCGTATAGAGGTAGATGTCAACAAACACAAAATATCCATTTGACAACGTAATACATCACCTATAAATCGCATGTTATTATTAAACATATTATACCAATTCGTAAGGTCCGGAAAAATGAAATCAACTTTAGAATGAAAAGTTACAAACATTTCCAAAATGAAAAACAAAACTAAACAAACGAAAACAAAACCATAAAAACAAGAACCTATCGAGATTCGAACCAGCAATCTACTTATTCTAAGACAGGAAACATACCACTGAGCTAACTGGGGAGTCAGCTTTTTGAAGAGGCATTTTGCTTATTAACTCTAGCACTGTATTGATCAACCACGGTCAACCATCAATTTCAATAGAACCCTATGTACGGTCTACCAGAATGAATAGAAAGGAAGTATTGATCATCTTTTAAGATATTATTGGTAGACCGTGGTTAATCGTGTTGAATTCGCAAAAATGATTATTATTTTGAACAGTATGAAAGTGTATATAATGTTAACCGTGGTAGACCGATAATAATAAGTGTATTTCCATACTAAATCATCTCAAGAAGAATATTAGTTTAACAAGATAAATTGTTATACCTTATCTTCTTATACTAGTACAACGTATTGCCCTACTAGTGTAGTGGTTTCGACTGACACCGCAGACTCTGTCCATGGGTTCGAATCTCAGCGCGGCAGTTTAGTTACATTTTAATTTTTACTTCAAATGTTTAAACAATTAAGATTTGAAATAAATGAGTTGATCAGGTTTGTACAACATGTTTTTTTTTCGTCGCCTTGACGCACCGCCACTTGATGCAATCGTTTGAAACACTCGCCGCTGTAAATTAGATACTTTGAAACTATGACACTTTATCAAAATACACGTTATTTATGTATTTCATTAAATGTGTATACGTAATTAGACTATGAAGTTCAACTCGAAATGTTACAGAAGCAATGTTCTTCATTTCTTAAAAAGAATGGTTAAAATCGAAGCTACCGTTTTCGAGATATAGCGATTTTTGTATTTTTTATAGCTCATTTTTCCACTCCCTTAATACAATCATGTTCAAAACTGTTGGGACACTTTCTGCGTGTCCTGTGAAACGGTGGTCCCTCCCCCTGAACTCAATGTTGGTCCATATAAAAGCATCGTCCAGCAACGGGTTGTGTTATATATATCAGCCCCCAACATTGGTTTGGGGGGGGGGGGGGGTTGAGAGGGATGGCAGCTTTACATACTAGTTTTGACTATCATACTTTCAATTGACAGCTTTTTACTAATTTTGAAAGATATTTGATGCGCACGTGTATAGTGTCCCAACAGGTTTTGAACAAGATTGTATTAAAGCATTGTAAAAATAATGTACTAAATTCATATAAGTCCTTGTAACTGCATTAAATAAGTTCTAAATTATCTTATATTTGGCAATATTAGAGAGCGATAATGTGCCATTAGTATCGTTTATTTAAGAAAATAATGGGTTAGTAATGTCTTCAATTTAAAGGGGCATTGTCTGAATTACGCACCTAAATGGTACTTTTTAATAAAGACTTATTTCATAAGATAATAGGTAAAACAAATAATGTCATTAAATAAACTAATGATTGTGTTATTGTGGTAGATTGGGGGTGACCGTTTATTTCAGATTAATATACTCTTAATTGAAGCATGTTAATTTGAGACGCCATAATAATTAAGATTCGTATTCGTATAGAGGTAGATGTCAACAAACACAAAATATCCATTTGACAACGTAATACATCACCTATAAATCGCATGTTATTATTAAACATATTATACCAATTCGTAAGGTCCGGAAAAATGAAATCAACTTTAGAATGAAAAGTTACAAACATTTCCAAAATGAAAAACAAAACTAAACAAACGAAAACAAAACCATAAAAACAAGAACCTATCGAGATTCGAACCAGCAATCTACTTATTCTAAGACAGGAAACATACCACTGAGCTAACTGGGGAGTCAGCTTTTTGAAGAGGCATTTTGCTTATTAACTCTAGCACTGTATTGATCAACCACGGTCAACCATCAATTTCAATAGAACCCTATGTACGGTCTACCAGAATGAATAGAAAGGAAGTATTGATCATCTTTTAAGATATTATTGGTAGACCGTGGTTAATCGTGTTGAATTCGCAAAAATGATTATTATTTTGAACAGTATGAAAGTGTATATAATGTTAACCGTGGTAGACCGATAATAATAAGTGTATTTCCATACTAAATCATCTCAAGAAGAATATTAGTTTAACAAGATAAATTGTTATACCTTATCTTCTTATACTAGTACAACGTATTGCCCTACTAGTGTAGTGGTTTCGACTGACACCGCAGACTCTGTCCATGGGTTCGAATCTCAGCGCGGCAGTTTAGTTACATTTTAATTTTTACTTCAAATGTTTAAACAATTAAGATTTGAAATAAATGAGTTGATCAGGTTTGTACAACATGTTTTTTTTTCGTCGCCTTGACGCACCGCCACTTGATGCAATCGTTTGAAACACTCGCCGCTGTAAATTAGATACTTTGAAACTATGACACTTTATCAAAATACACGTTATTTATGTATTTCATTAAATGTGTATACGTAATTAGACTATGAAGTTCAACTCGAAATGTTACAGAAGCAATGTTCTTCATTTCTTAAAAAGAATGGTTAAAATCGAAGCTACCGTTTTCGAGATATAGCGATTTTTGTATTTTTTATAGCTCATTTTTCCACTCCCTTAATACAATCATGTTCAAAACTGTTGGGACACTTTCTGCGTGTCCTGTGAAACGGTGGTCCCTCCCCCTGAACTCAATGTTGGTCCATATAAAAGCATCGTCCAGCAACGGGTTGTGTTATATATATCAGCCCCCAACATTGGTTTGGGGGGGGGGGGGGGTTGAGAGGGATGGCAGCTTTACATACTAGTTTTGACTATCATACTTTCAATTGACAGCTTTTTACTAATTTTGAAAGATATTTGATGCGCACGTGTATAGTGTCCCAACAGGTTTTGAACAAGATTGTATTAAAGCATTGTAAAAATAATGTACTAAATTCATATAAGTCCTTGTAACTGCATTAAATAAGTTCTAAATTATCTTATATTTGGCAATATTAGAGAGCGATAATGTGCCATTAGTATCGTTTATTTAAGAAAATAATGGGTTAGTAATGTCTTCAATTTAAAGGGGCATTGTCTGAATTACGCACCTAAATGGTACTTTTTAATAAAGACTTATTTCATAAGATAATAGGTAAAACAAATAATGTCATTAAATAAACTAATGATTGTGTTATTGTGGTAGATTGGGGGTGACCGTTTATTTCAGATTAATATACTCTTAATTGAAGCATGTTAATTTGAGACGCCATAATAATTAAGATTCGTATTCGTATAGAGGTAGATGTCAACAAACACAAAATATCCATTTGACAACGTAATACATCACCTATAAATCGCATGTTATTATTAAACATATTATACCAATTCGTAAGGTCCGGAAAAATGAAATCAACTTTAGAATGAAAAGTTACAAACATTTCCAAAATGAAAAACAAAACTAAACAAACGAAAACAAAACCATAAAAACAAGAACCTATCGAGATTCGAACCAGCAATCTACTTATTCTAAGACAGGAAACATACCACTGAGCTAACTGGGGAGTCAGCTTTTTGAAGAGGCATTTTGCTTATTAACTCTAGCACTGTATTGATCAACCACGGTCAACCATCAATTTCAATAGAACCCTATGTACGGTCTACCAGAATGAATAGAAAGGAAGTATTGATCATCTTTTAAGATATTATTGGTAGACCGTGGTTAATCGTGTTGAATTCGCAAAAATGATTATTATTTTGAACAGTATGAAAGTGTATATAATGTTAACCGTGGTAGACCGATAATAATAAGTGTATTTCCATACTAAATCATCTCAAGAAGAATATTAGTTTAACAAGATAAATTGTTATACCTTATCTTCTTATACTAGTACAACGTATTGCCCTACTAGTGTAGTGGTTTCGACTGACACCGCAGACTCTGTCCATGGGTTCGAATCTCAGCGCGGCAGTTTAGTTACATTTTAATTTTTACTTCAAATGTTTAAACAATTAAGATTTGAAATAAATGAGTTGATCAGGTTTGTACAACATGTTTTTTTTTCGTCGCCTTGACGCACCGCCACTTGATGCAATCGTTTGAAACACTCGCCGCTGTAAATTAGATACTTTGAAACTATGACACTTTATCAAAATACACGTTATTTATGTATTTCATTAAATGTGTATACGTAATTAGACTATGAAGTTCAACTCGAAATGTTACAGAAGCAATGTTCTTCATTTCTTAAAAAGAATGGTTAAAATCGAAGCTACCGTTTTCGAGATATAGCGATTTTTGTATTTTTTATAGCTCATTTTTCCACTCCCTTAATACAATCATGTTCAAAACTGTTGGGACACTTCCTGCGTGTCCTGTGAAACGGTGGTCCCTCCCCCTGAACTCAATGTTGGTCCATATAAAAGCATCGTCCAGCAACGGGTTGTGTTATATATATCAGCCCCCAACATTGGTTTGGGGGGGGGGGGGGGTTGAGAGGGATGGCAGCTTTACATACTAGTTTTGACTATCATACTTTCAATTGACAGCTTTTTACTAATTTTGAAAGATATTTGATGCGCACGTGTATAGTGTCCCAACAGGTTTTGAACAAGATTGTATTAAAGCATTGTAAAAATAATGTACTAAATTCATATAAGTCCTTGTAACTGCATTAAATAAGTTCTAAATTATCTTATATTTGGCAATATTAGAGAGCGATAATGTGCCATTAGTATCGTTTATTTAAGAAAATAATGGGTTAGTAATGTCTTCAATTTAAAGGGGCATTGTCTGAATTACGCACCTAAATGGTACTTTTTAATAAAGACTTATTTCATAAGATAATAGGTAAAACAAATAATGTCATTAAATAAACTAATGATTGTGTTATTGTGGTAGATTGGGGGTGACCGTTTATTTCAGATTAATATACTCTTAATTGAAGCATGTTAATTTGAGACGCCATAATAATTAAGATTCGTATTCGTATAGAGGTAGATGTCAACAAACACAAAATATCCATTTGACAACGTAATACATCACCTATAAATCGCATGTTATTATTAAACATATTATACCAATTCGTAAGGTCCGGAAAAATGAAATCAACTTTAGAATGAAAAGTTACAAACATTTCCAAAATGAAAAACAAAACTAAACAAACGAAAACAAAACCATAAAAACAAGAACCTATCGAGATTCGAACCAGCAATCTACTTATTCTAAGACAGGAAACATACCACTGAGCTAACTGGGGAGTCAGCTTTTTGAAGAGGCATTTTGCTTATTAACTCTAGCACTGTATTGATCAACCACGGTCAACCATCAATTTCAATAGAACCCTATGTACGGTCTACCAGAATGAATAGAAAGGAAGTATTGATCATCTTTTAAGATATTATTGGTAGACCGTGGTTAATCGTGTTGAATTCGCAAAAATGATTATTATTTTGAACAGTATGAAAGTGTATATAATGTTAACCGTGGTAGACCGATAATAATAAGTGTATTTCCATACTAAATCATCTCAAGAAGAATATTAGTTTAACAAGATAAATTGTTATACCTTATCTTCTTATACTAGTACAACGTATTGCCCTACTAGTGTAGTGGTTTCGACTGACACCGCAGACTCTGTCCATGGGTTCGAATCTCAGCGCGGCAGTTTAGTTACATTTTAATTTTTACTTCAAATGTTTAAACAATTAAGATTTGAAATAAATGAGTTGATCAGGTTTGTACAACATGTTTTGTTTTCGTCGCCTTGACGCACCGCCACTTGATGCAATCGTTTGAAACACTCGCCGCTGTAAATTAGATACTTTGAAACTATGACACTTTATCAAAATACACGTTATTTATGTATTTCATTAAATGTGTATACGTAATTAGACTATGAAGTTCAACTCGAAATGTTACAGAAGCAATGTTCTTCATTTCTTAAAAAGAATGGTTAAAATCGAAGCTACCGTTTTCGAGATATAGCGATTTTTGTATTTTTTATAGCTCATTTTTCCACTCCCTTAATACAATCATGTTCAAAACTGTTGGGACACTTTCTGCGTGTCCTGTGAAACGGTGGTCCCTCCCCCTGAACTCAATGTTGGTCCATATAAAAGCATCGTCCAGCAACGGGTTGTGTTATATATATCAGCCCCCAACATTGGTTTGGGGGGGGGGGGGGGGGGGTTGAGAGGGATGGCAGCTTTACATACTAGTTTTGACTATCATACTTTCAATTGACAGCTTTTTACTAATTTTGAAAGATATTTGATGCGCACGTGTATAGTGTCCCAACAGGTTTTGAACAAGATTGTATTAAAGCATTGTAAAAATAATGTACTAAATTCATATAAGTCCTTGTAACTGCATTAAATAAGTTCTAAATTATCTTATATTTGGCAATATTAGAGAGCGATAATGTGCCATTAGTATCGTTTATTTAAGAAAATAATGGGTTAGTAATGTCTTCAATTTAAAGGGGCATTGTCTGAATTACGCACCTAAATGGTACTTTTTAATAAAGACTTATTTCATAAGATAATAGGTAAAACAAATAATGTCATTAAATAAACTAATGATTGTGTTATTGTGGTAGATTGGGGGTGACCGTTTATTTCAGATTAATATACTCTTAATTGAAGCATGTTAATTTGAGACGCCATAATAATTAAGATTCGTATTCGTATAGAGGTAGATGTCAACAAACACAAAATATCCATTTGACAACGTAATACATCACCTATAAATCGCATGTTATTATTAAACATATTATACCAATTCGTAAGGTCCGGAAAAATGAAATCAACTTTAGAATGAAAAGTTACAAACATTTCCAAAATGAAAAACAAAACTAAACAAACGAAAACAAAACCATAAAAACAAGAACCTATCGAGATTCGAACCAGCAATCTACTTATTCTAAGACAGGAAACATACCACTGAGCTAACTGGGGAGTCAGCTTTTTGAAGAGGCATTTTGCTTATTAACTCTAGCACTGTATTGATCAACCACGGTCAACCATCAATTTCAATAGAACCCTATGTACGGTCTACCAGAATGAATAGAAAGGAAGTATTGATCATCTTTTAAGATATTATTGGTAGACCGTGGTTAATCGTGTTGAATTCGCAAAAATGATTATTATTTTGAACAGTATGAAAGTGTATATAATGTTAACCGTGGTAGACCGATAATAATAAGTGTATTTCCATACTAAATCATCTCAAGAAGAATATTAGTTTAACAAGATAAATTGTTATACCTTATCTTCTTATACTAGTACAACGTATTGCCCTACTAGTGTAGTGGTTTCGACTGACACCGCAGACTCTGTCCATGGGTTCGAATCTCAGCGCGGCAGTTTAGTTACATTTTAATTTTTACTTCAAATGTTTAAACAATTAAGATTTGAAATAAATGAGTTGATCAGGTTTGTACAACATGTTTTGTTTTCGTCGCCTTGACGCACCGCCACTTGATGCAATCGTTTGAAACACTCGCCGCTGTAAATTAGATACTTTGAAACTATGACACTTTATCAAAATACACGTTATTTATGTATTTCATTAAATGTGTATACGTAATTAGACTATGAAGTTCAACTCGAAATGTTACAGAAGCAATGTTCTTCATTTCTTAAAAAGAATGGTTAAAATCGAAGCTACCGTTTTCGAGATATAGCGATTTTTGTATTTTTTATAGCTCATTTTTCCACTCCCTTAATACAATCATGTTCAAAACTGTTGGGACACTTTCTGCGTGTCCTGTGAAACGGTGGTCCCTCCCCCTGAACTCAATGTTGGTCCATATAAAAGCATCGTCCAGCAACGGGTTGTGTTATATATATCAGCCCCCAACATTGGTTTGGGGGGGGGGGGGGGGGGTTGAGAGGGATGGCAGCTTTACATACTAGTTTTGACTATCATACTTTCAATTGACAGCTTTTTACTAATTTTGAAAGATATTTGATGCGCACGTGTATAGTGTCCCAACAGGTTTTGAACAAGATTGTATTAAAGCATTGTAAAAATAATGTACTAAATTCATATAAGTCCTTGTAACTGCATTAAATAAGTTCTAAATTATCTTATATTTGGCAATATTAGAGAGCGATAATGTGCCATTAGTATCGTTTATTTAAGAAAATAATGGGTTAGTAATGTCTTCAATTTAAAGGGGCATTGTCTGAATTACGCACCTAAATGGTACTTTTTAATAAAGACTTATTTCATAAGATAATAGGTAAAACAAATAATGTCATTAAATAAACTAATGATTGTGTTATTGTGGTAGATTGGGGGTGACCGTTTATTTCAGATTAATATACTCTTAATTGAAGCATGTTAATTTGAGACGCCATAATAATTAAGATTCGTATTCGTATAGAGGTAGATGTCAACAAACACAAAATATCCATTTGACAACGTAATACATCACCTATAAATCGCATGTTATTATTAAACATATTATACCAATTCGTAAGGTCCGGAAAAATGAAATCAACTTTAGAATGAAAAGTTACAAACATTTCCAAAATGAAAAACAAAACTAAACAAACGAAAACAAAACCATAAAAACAAGAACCTATCGAGATTCGAACCAGCAATCTACTTATTCTAAGACAGGAAACATACCACTGAGCTAACTGGGGAGTCAGCTTTTTGAAGAGGCATTTTGCTTATTAACTCTAGCACTGTATTGATCAACCACGGTCAACCATCAATTTCAATAGAACCCTATGTACGGTCTACCAGAATGAATAGAAAGGAAGTATTGATCATCTTTTAAGATATTATTGGTAGACCGTGGTTAATCGTGTTGAATTCGCAAAAATGATTATTATTTTGAACAGTATGAAAGTGTATATAATGTTAACCGTGGTAGACCGATAATAATAAGTGTATTTCCATACTAAATCATCTCAAGAAGAATATTAGTTTAACAAGATAAATTGTTATACCTTATCTTCTTATACTAGTACAACGTATTGCCCTACTAGTGTAGTGGTTTCGACTGACACCGCAGACTCTGTCCATGGGTTCGAATCTCAGCGCGGCAGTTTAGTTACATTTTAATTTTTACTTCAAATGTTTAAACAATTAAGATTTGAAATAAATGAGTTGATCAGGTTTGTACAACATGTTTTTTTTTCGTCGCCTTGACGCACCGCCACTTGATGCAATCGTTTGAAACACTCGCCGCTGTAAATTAGATACTTTGAAACTATGACACTTTATCAAAATACACGTTATTTATGTATTTCATTAAATGTGTATACGTAATTAGACTATGAAGTTCAACTCGAAATGTTACAGAAGCAATGTTCTTCATTTCTTAAAAAGAATGGTTAAAATCGAAGCTACCGTTTTCGAGATATAGCGATTTTTGTATTTTTTATAGCTCATTTTTCCACTCCCTTAATGTATTAAAGCATTGTAAAAATAATGTACTAAATTCATATAAGTCCTTGTAACTGCATTAAATAAGTTCTAAATTATCTTATATTTGGCAATATTAGAGAGCGATAATGTGCCATTAGTATCGTTTATTTAAGAAAATAATGGGTTAGTAATGTCTTCAATTTAAAGGGGCATTGTCTGAATTACGCACCTAAATGGTACTTTTTAATAAAGACTTATTTCATAAGATAATAGGTAAAACAAATAATGTCATTAAATAAACTAATGATTGTGTTATTGTGGTAGATTGGGGGTGACCGTTTATTTCAGATTAATATACTCTTAATTGAAGCATGTTAATTTGAGACGCCATAATAATTAAGATTCGTATTCGTATAGAGGTAGATGTCAACAAACACAAAATATCCATTTGACAACGTAATACATCACCTATAAATCGCATGTTATTATTAAACATATTATACCAATTCGTAAGGTCCGGAAAAATGAAATCAACTTTAGAATGAAAAGTTACAAACATTTCCAAAATGAAAAACAAAACTAAACAAACGAAAACAAAACCATAAAAACAAGAACCTATCGAGATTCGAACCAGCAATCTACTTATTCTAAGACAGGAAACATACCACTGAGCTAACTGGGGAGTCAGCTTTTTGAAGAGGCATTTTGCTTATTAACTCTAGCACTGTATTGATCAACCACGGTCAACCATCAATTTCAATAGAACCCTATGCACTATGAAAACTCTCTCATTGCTTGCGTGGTAGATTTCGATCGCGACAGGAGCATGCGCAGATGCGATTTTTGTGTAAGTGGTCTGTGATTTTGTCAATATTATATTTTTACTGTGATTTGTCGATCTGCATTAAATGCAAAAAGTAACAACGCCCCCGGCTGGACTCGAACCACCAACCTTTCGGTTAACAGCCGAACGCGCTAACCAATTGCGCCACGGAGGCGATTATTACAAGACTGTTTTGGTTTGTCATGTTCACCCGTACACTTCCCCGTACACTTTTTTGCAAAGTCGGGCATCTTTTTTCTCAAATGTTGCTTGCATATTGCCTTTGCTGTCGCCTTTAATACATGTGCTGTTACTTGAACTTGGAACCAACGTTTAATTTGAACTGTCTATTTTCAATAAAAAAATACTCCAATACGGGGAAAAAATCAGAAAAGCTCACAGACAACAAATAAGAACATCATTTTACTCGACCTAGAATTTCAATCAACGGATTTCAATCATCGGCAAAACCCGATGATGTGAGTGACGTCATTTAATGAGCTCATTAGCATAATTTATGTCCGTGAAATATACAATAGGGTTTTCGTAGTGCTATGTACGGTCTACCAGAATGAATAGAAAGGAAGTATTGATCATCTTTTAAGATATTATTGGTAGACCGTGGTTAATCGTGTTGAATTCGCAAAATGATTATTATTTTGAACAGTATGAAAGTGTATATAATGTTAACCGTGGTAGACCGATAATAATAAGTGTATTTCCATACTAAATCATCTCAAGAAGTATATTAGTTTAACAAGATAAATTGTTATACCTTATCTTCTTATACTAGTACAACGTATTGCCCTACTAGTGTAGTGGTTTCGACTGACACCGCAGACTCTGTCCATGGGTTCGAATCTCAGCGCGGCAGTTTAGTTACATTTTAATTTTTACTTCAAATGTTTAAACAATTAAGATTTGAAATAAATGAGTTGATCAGGTTTGTACAACATGTTTTTTTTTCGTCGCCTTGACGCACCGCCACTTGATGCAATCGTTTGAAACACTCGCCGCTGTAAATTAGATACTTTGAAACTATGACACTTTATCAAAATACACGTTATTTATGTATTTCATTAAATGTGTATACGTAATTACACTATGAAGTTCAACTCGAAATGTTACAGAAGCAATGTTCTTCATTTCTTAAAAAGAATGGTTAAAATCGAAGCTACCGTTTTCGAGATATAGCGATTTTTGTATTTTTTATAGCTCATTTTTCCACTCCCTTAATACAATCATGTTCAAAACTGTTGGGACACTTCCTGCATGTCCTGTGAAACGGTGGTCCCTCCCCCTGAACTCAATGTTGGTCCATATAAAAGCATCGTCCAGCAACGGGTTGTGTTATATATATCAGCCCCCAACATTGGTTTGGGGGGGGGGGGGGGGGGGGTTGAGAGGGATGGCAGCTTTACATACTAGTTTTGACTATCATACTTTCAATTGACAGCTTTTTACTAATTTTGAAAGATATTTGATGCGCACGTGTATAGTGTCCCAACAGGTTTTGAACAAGATTGTATTAAAGCATTGTAAAAATAATGTACTAAATTCATATAAGTCCTTGTAACTGCATTAAATAAGTTCTAAATTATCTTATATTTGGCAATATTAGAGAGCGATAATGTGCCATTAGTATCGTTTATTTAAGAAAATAATGGGTTAGTAATGTCTTCAATTTAAAGGGGCATTGTCTGAATTACGCACCTAAATGGTACTTTTTAATAAAGACTTATTTCATAAGATAATAGGTAAAACAAATAATGTCATTAAATAAACTAATGATTGTGTTATTGTGGTAGATTGGGGGTGACCGTTTATTTCAGATTAATATACTCTTAATTGAAGCATGTTAATTTGAGACGCCATAATAATTAAGATTCGTATTCGTATAGAGGTAGATGTCAACAAACACAAAATATCCATTTGACAACGTAATACATCACCTATAAATCGCATGTTATTATTAAACATATTATACCAATTCGTAAGGTCCGGAAAAATGAAATCAACTTTAGAATGAAAAGTTACAAACATTTCCAAAATGAAAAACAAAACTAAACAAACGAAAACAAAACCATAAAAACAAGAACCTATCGAGATTCGAACCAGCAATCTACTTATTCTAAGACAGGAAACATACCACTGAGCTAACTGGGGAGTCAGCTTTTTGAAGAGGCATTTTGCTTATTAACTCTAGCACTGTATTGATCAACCACGGTCAACCATCAATTTCAATAGAACCCTATGTACGGTCTACCAGAATGAATAGAAAGGAAGTATTGATCATCTTTTAAGATATTATTGGTAGACCGTGGTTAATCGTGTTGAATTCGCAAAAATGATTATTATTTTGAACAGTATGAAAGTGTATATAATGTTAACCGTGGTAGACCGATAATAATAAGTGTATTTCCATACTAAATCATCTCAAGAAGAATATTAGTTTAACAAGATAAATTGTTATACCTTATCTTCTTATACTAGTACAACGTATTGCCCTACTAGTGTAGTGGTTTCGACTGACACCGCAGACTCTGTCCATGGGTTCGAATCTCAGCGCGGAAGTTTAGTTACATTTTAATTTTTACTTCAAATGTTTAAACAATTAAGATTTGAAATAAATGAGTTGATCAGGTTTGTACAACATGTTTTTTTTTCGTCGCCTTGACGCACCGCCACTTGATGCAATCGTTTGAAACACTCGCCGCTGTAAATTAGATACTTTGAAACTATGACACTTTATCAAAATACACGTTATTTATGTATTTCATTAAATGTGTATACGTAATTAGACTATGAAGTTCAACTCGAAATGTTACAGAAGCAATGTTCTTCATTTCTTAAAAAGAATGGTTAAAATCGAAGCTACCGTTTTCGAGATATAGCGATTTTTGTATTTTTTATAGCTCATTTTTCCACTCCCTTAATAATGTATTAAAGCATTGTAAAAATAATGTACTAAATTCATATAAGTCCTTGTAACTGCATTAAATAAGTTCTAAATTATCTTATATTTGGCAATATTAGAGAGCGATAATGTGCCATTAGTATCGTTTATTTAAGAAAATAATGGGTTAGTAATGTCTTCAATTTAAAGGGGCATTGTCTGAATTACGCACCTAAATGGTACTTTTTAATAAAGACTTATTTCATAAGATAATAGGTAAAACAAATAATGTCATTAAATAAACTAATGATTGTGTTATTGTGGTAGATTGGGGGTGACCGTTTATTTCAGATTAATATACTCTTAATTGAAGCATGTTAATTTGAGACGCCATAATAATTAAGATTCGTATTCGTATAGAGGTAGATGTCAACAAACACAAAATATCCATTTGACAACGTAATACATCACCTATAAATCGCATGTTATTATTAAACATATTATACCAATTCGTAAGGTCCGGAAAAATGAAATCAACTTTAGAATGAAAAGTTACAAACATTTCCAAAATGAAAAACAAAACTAAACAAACGAAAACAAAACCATAAAAACAAGAACCTATCGAGATTCGAACCAGCAATCTACTTATTCTAAGACAGGAAACATACCACTGAGCTAACTGGGGAGTCAGCTTTTTGAAGAGGCATTTTGCTTATTAACTCTAGCACTGTATTGATCAACCACGGTCAACCATCAATTTCAATAGAACCCTATGTACGGTCTACCAGAATGAATAGAAAGGAAGTATTGATCATCTTTTAAGATATTATTGGTAGACCGTGGTTAATCGTGTTGAATTCGCAAAAATGATTATTATTTTGAACAGTATGAAAGTGTATATAATGTTAACCGTGGTAGACCGATAATAATAAGTGTATTTCCATACTAAATCATCTCAAGAAGAATATTAGTTTAACAAGATAAATTGTTATACCTTATCTTCTTATACTAGTACAACGTATTGCCCTACTAGTGTAGTGGTTTCGACTGACACCGCAGACTCTGTCCATGGGTTCGAATCTCAGCGCGGCAGTTTAGTTACATTTTAATTTTTACTTCAAATGTTTAAACAATTAAGATTTGAAATAAATGAGTTGATCAGGTTTGTACAACTGTTTTTTTTTCGTCGCCTTGACGCACCGCCACTTGATGCAATCGTTTGAAACACTCGCCGCTGTAAATTAGATACTTTGAAACTATGACACTTTATCAAAATACACGTTATTTATGTATTTCATTAAATGTGTATACGTAATTAGACTATGAAGTTCAACTCGAAATGTTACAGAAGCAATGTTCTTCATTTCTTAAAAAGAATGGTTAAAATCGAAGCTACCGTTTTCGAGATATAGCGATTTTTGTATTTTTTATAGCTCATTTTTCCACTCCCTTAATGTATTAAAGCATTGTAAAAATAATGTACTAAATTCATATAAGTCCTTGTAACTGCATTAAATAAGTTCTAAATTATCTTATATTTGGCAATATTAGAGAGCGATAATGTGCCATTAGTATCGTTTATTTAAGAAAATAATGGGTTAGTAATGTCTTCAATTTAAAGGGGCATTGTCTGAATTACGCACCTAAATGGTACTTTTTAATAAAGACTTATTTCATAAGATAATAGGTAAAACAAATAATGTCATTAAATAAACTAATGATTGTGTTATTGTGGTAGATTGGGGGTGACCGTTTATTTCAGATTAATATACTCTTAATTGAAGCATGTTAATTTGAGACGCCATAATAATTAAGATTCGTATTCGTATAGAGGTAGATGTCAACAAACACAAAATATCCATTTGACAACGTAATACATCACCTATAAATCGCATGTTATTATTAAACATATTATACCAATTCGTAAGGTCCGGAAAAATGAAATCAACTTTAGAATGAAAAGTTACAAACATTTCCAAAATGAAAAACAAAACTAAACAAACGAAAACAAAACCATAAAAACAAGAACCTATCGAGATTCGAACCAGCAATCTACTTATTCTAAGACAGGAAACATACCACTGAGCTAACTGGGGAGTCAGCTTTTTGAAGAGGCATTTTGCTTATTAACTCTAGCACTGTATTGATCAACCACGGTCAACCATCAATTTCAATAGAACCCTATGTACGGTCTACCAGAATGAATAGAAAGGAAGTATTGATCATCTTTTAAGATATTATTGGTAGACCGTGGTTAATCGTGTTGAATTCGCAAAAATGATTATTATTTTGAACAGTATGAAAGTGTATATAATGTTAACCGTGGTAGACCGATAATAATAAGTGTATTTCCATACTAAATCATCTCAAGAAGAATATTAGTTTAACAAGATAAATTGTTATACCTTATCTTCTTATACTAGTACAACGTATTGCCCTACTAGTGTAGTGGTTTCGACTGACACCGCAGACTCTGTCCATGGGTTCGAATCTCAGCGCGGCAGTTTAGTTACATTTTAATTTTTACTTCAAATGTTTAAACAATTAAGATTTGAAATAAATGAGTTGATCAGGTTTGTACAACATGTTTTTTTTCGTCGCCTTGACGCACCGCCACTTGATGCAATCGTTTGAAACACTCGCCGCTGTAAATTAGATACTTTGAAACTATGACACTTTATCAAAATACACGTTATTTATGTATTTCATTAAATGTGTATACGTAATTAGACTATGAAGTTCAACTCGAAATGTTACAGAAGCAATGTTCTTCATTTCTTAAAAAGAATGGTTAAAATCGAAGCTACCGTTTTCGAGATATAGCGATTTTTGTATTTTTTATAGCTCATTTTTCCACTCCCTTAATACAATCATGTTCAAAACTGTTGGGACACTTCCTGCATGTCCTGTGAAACGGTGGTCCCTCCCCCTGAACTCAATGTTGGTCCATATAAAAGCATCGTCCAGCAACGGGTTGTGTTATATATATCAGCCCCCAACATTGGTTTGGGGGGGGGGGGGGGTTGAGAGGGATGGCAGCTTTACATACTAGTTTTGACTATCATACTTTCAATTGACAGCTTTTTACTAATTTTGAAAGATATTTGATGCGCACGTGTATAGTGTCCCAACAGGTTTTGAACAAGATTGTAGATTTCCGAAAATTCGGGTCGGTCGGAAAGGGCAAGTCAACTCTTTTTTTGTGGCCTAATAGTTTCCCTTACGTGAAGTATTAACAATGTTTTTAACTTGATTTGAACTTGAATTTGCATATGGCGATTTTTTTTTTTTAAATCTCAGATTAAAACAATATAATTTTATGAACGTAAGAACACATGAACAATTTACATCAGTATCTTGTACGTTAACTTCTTGAAGTCTCCGCAAACTACGGTGCACAGTTGACAGCGGAACTTTATTCTCTACTGAAAGTCGGCGAACAGATTGCGTTGGACTTTTCAACTACTGCACGTCTAATAACGTCAATGTTGTTTGTTGATCTTCCAGGTTTTTTTTTAGTAAGTTTGATTGATTTTGTTTCAGCGTAAAACCAAACAATTCGAATACGTTTATTTATACTAGATTGCATCCTGACAATTACTATTGAGTCTGTTAATGCCGTGCACTAAAATTAATGAGTAAATGTATTTTGTGAAAGCCACGTGAATGAAGTATGAGGAATGTACAGCTCCAGTTTCCAACACGTGATTACAGCTATTTACTTTACAGGAGATATACTACTTTGAAATGGTTTCGAAACTTTTGGGACACCCTGTAAATACACATTTGTTATGCAATGTGATTTTCTTCTATAATACACAATTAGGGATACCACAAATTTAAGGGTGGGTCATTTTTGCGGAATATTCTTGGTTAGAATTTCAAAATGATAATGAATGAATAATGCCTACTGCATTCCAGATAGCTATGTTATAATTACAAATAGGCTGGTTGGTTGGTTCGGTCCTGTCATGACTGACAGCTCGTGACCTTACAGATACTACGCCACAAATAACGATTTTCAGCAAAGGAGTAACAATCACGGAGAGGGTGTCCAGTAATCAATTTTATTTGGTCAATCCACCGGGAACGAGGTCTGCCTCTCTTACGCTTCCCTTCAATCATGCCTTGCATGATCATCTTCTCTAGGTTGTTACCCTTGCGACGTGAGATATGGCCGAAGTAGCTCAGCATTTGGGTGTTGATAGCATGAAGAAGTCGTTTAGACACCCCTATTTCTTTAATAATACTGGCATTGGTCCTTCTCATTGTCCATACGATACGAAGCATACGCCTCCAACACCACACATCTCGAAAGCAGCTATTCTGTTTTTGTCAGCTTTGGTTAGGGTCCACGTCTCACATGCATACATGGCAATTGGAAATACAAGGGCTTGGACTAGCCTGGTTTTTGTTTCTCTGGTTATTCCTCTGTCAGCCCATATCTTAATTAGGTTGATCATTGCTGATCTGACCATTGCTAAACGGTGTCTAATCTCTTGGCTGCAACCACCCTCTTTGGTGATCAGGGATCCAAGGAAGTTGAATTTCGAGACCTATTCCACCTCATTACCATCAATTATGAGAGGCTCTCCAACACCATCGGTGCCTATGGACATGATCTTGGTCTTGCTGACATTTAGACGTAGGCCAAGCTGCTCACTCTCCACCTTGACTTTCTTCAGGAGTTCCTCCATCTCTTCTATATTTGTTGCAAACAGGGTGGTGTCATCGGCATGACGTAGATTGTGTATTTGGTATCCACCTACTGACAGCCCCCCTGGCCAATCATCCAATGCACGTCTCATTTATAGGCTACAGGAGGCTACAGGAGGTGAATTACATTTGTGAAATTACACACAATTTTAATCATGTAAATCCCTATGGGCGAATATGCCCCATCATGAAAGGACGAATGCGCTCCATAGCACAATAAAAGCATTGACCCGGTTACCACGCGTGTCCCACATACATGTACAATGACGGGTTTATAACTGCATCAAATCCATTTAACCAATCCCATACCTATCTAATGATTATTTAGAGAATAATGACTGCGTAACAACTGTTTTCGTGAATTTGTTTTGAAATCAGAGGTTTTTGTTCTCGTCTGAGGATGACCAGAACAACAACCGAGAATTTCAAAATAAATTCACGAAAACAGTTGTTAAGTAGTCATTATTCTCATTCATTACTGAAAAAGAAGCATATTTAATAAGTTATTAGTTTTCTGTTTATTTTGTCCACCGCTTTCTAGTTATTGAAACAGTCAAAGTCGGGTCATCCCCTCATTAACATTTTTATCATTCAACCAATCAGAAATAAGCTTTAATCGTGTTTTCTCATACATCATTGAATATTCAGTTTAGGGCCGTGAGGCTTTAATTTGATTGGTCGGTCAATGAGCAAAACAATCGAAAACAAACGCAGCTATCGCGATTATACATGAAGTAATGAATTACATTATAATCTTCTGTGCGAACATGTTGAGAAACAAACCAATATACAACATGGATAATAATCTACCTACTAAAAACATGTTGATATAATCAATTTTTTTTTTTTTTATTACAGCCATTCGTGTCCACCGTCTTCTGAAGGCTGACTATTGTTGTTGCCATCATCCGTTCGTTTCTATACGCTTCCATCACGTGACAATTTAGTGTCCACTTCATTTCCCGGATTTGTCGCATTAGGGCGCCTTTCCTTGGCAGACTTTCTCGGCCAAATTATCTGCGCCATGTTAAGGAAGGGATTTTCTACGGCCAAATAGAGCAAAAGGGCAGCCCCATACGAGATCACGATGCTGGCGGCATACAGAAAGACCTGTATTGGCATAATGACGTCGACATTAATTGAATTCAATTAGATTCATATCGCTTGCCCTTTGACAAATCGTAATAAAATGTTAGAAGGCCTTGATCAATTATATTATCAAATGTTTTTTGAGATAATAAATGCAATTGCGGCTTAATTACCTTCCTTTCAAACACACAGATTTGGTGACTTAATCAGCATCAAATAAATATAACGATTGTTGGAAATTGCCCATGACATAATATTTGTATTAGCTTTCATACGTTATACAGTCCATTTTATTACTGAGTCTTTTTCAAGTCGTGTTAACCTAACCCTACTAAATGACCGATACTATATACACGACAGTCGTTAACGCATGCGAACATGGAATTTGAGTATAAAAGACGGTCGTGTAGCGAAATTGCACAGACTATGTACACGACAGTCTTCAACCTGAATGAAAATCGAGAGATACATGACGAACATCGTTCAGCAAAATCGTAGCTCAGTGAGTGAGTGAGAGAGTGATTGAAATCAATGAAATCAATGAAATCAATGGAATTAATGAAATCAATAAAATCAATGAAATCAATGTACCATGCAATCAAGGAACCAAGCAATCAATATTTGCTTTAAAAATAATTTGCCAGATAACAATTTAAAAAATAGGGTGATTTTGCCGACCATCTAGTACTTTGAATTTGACAGGGAGGTTACACTGGAATTCACTGAGGTAAGCAAAATAACTAGAGAAACAAAATTGTAATATTTAGATAATGTACTTACAATCTCCAAATTGGATATGTGGCCAAAAGTCACTTTATGTGATTGAATGTACGTTGTCAAAACGACTATATGTAAAAGATATGCAGAGTACGTCAGTTGACTTAGAGGAATCCAACCACGCCATGAGAGGAAATCACTGATTGGTCCTGCAAGGATGATAATGAACGAAAAATGAAAGAAAGAAAGCCATTGGTTGACCGAGTGGAATCAAACTTCGCCACGAGAGTGAATGGAAGTCAATGTTATTTATCGCATTTCTTTTAAATATCATCGTTGAAAAAAAGAACGCCCCTCAAATCCCTTCAAGTACAGGGATACTTACGTGCGCCAAGTCGTTAGAAGCTATCAGCGTGTTTTTACTGAAGAAAAAAAGCAGGCATATGACTGCTAACGGATTAAAATCCCCCAGTAAAAACACACCACCACCGGCATTTGCCCGCTCATACCGGTTTATTTCTCCTGGATTTTAGATGCCTTTTATCCTTCGAAACCAAGGATAATAGCGGTTGAAACCGGTTAGGAAAAGCAGTCTTTCGTCAGTATAAACACGCACGGTTTTTGCTCAGCGCGTTTGCCGGTGGAAAAGCGGAAGTGGGCACACGATGCACGATCACCTGACAATTAAATGCAAACAGATGTGTATGACCTTTCGCTGGCATTTATTATAATGAGGTCAGCGGCAGCCGGCAAGTTTGTTTATCGAACTGCAATAAAAACACCTCTCTCACACGAGCAACCGGCTTTTATCCTGCTTTTTATAAGACGGGTAAAAACCGGTTTGCTTAATAAAAACACGCTGTATGTGTGTTTCGGACCAAGATAAAGAACGATTAGTATTAATGAAATAACTCAACAACGGGACATCAATAACTATTCACCCTCGTTCCCTGAACGATTGCATCTATTAGTATCGATCTGAACAACATGCACGTGCACACATTAGCCATTGTGCGTATCGTGGGTTCGAGTTTAGTTCTATAAAACACTGGGTAGAGAAGTTATGTACAATTATCACACATATAGTAAAATCAATCGGACACGGTGAATGTTTTAATACTTTTAATAATTGAATACAATGTATGTTGAAATTGTAAGAAGTATTTACACTTTCACCGTGTCATGTCACAACAGCCACTACAAGTAACATTGGTCCTGCAATCAGGTAATGACAGGAATTAACAGCATTGCTTAGTCTTGCAATACATACGTATATGAAAGTATGCATTACTAGTCTTGCAAGGAGTGGGAAAATAGAAATTCAATGATCGTAGGTAGTTAACATTATATTTATGGGTTGTACACTTCCCGTATATTAGAAGGGATTCCTGACCGCGAATATTTTGGAAAGACCCGTAATAAAACCTACCTCCATATCCAAAGTAGCAAGCAAATACAACCCATGATACTATAACTCCCCATGTAAATGATGACAATCCAGAATAGAAAATGTTGGCAATAGTAATCATCCCTGATCCGTAGTTTTGTATCAACGATGGGTGGGAACCATAGATGATTAGCAAAAATACCATGGCAGCAATAAACCACACGGCAACGACTATGACCTATAAATAACACAAGTACAATTACAAGTACAATTACAAGGACAATTACAAGTACAATTACAAGTACAAGTACAGTACAAGTACAGGTACAAGTACAGGTATACAAGTGCAAGTACAGGTATACAAGTACAAGTACAAGTACAAGTACAAGTACAAGTACAAGTACAAGTACAAGTACAAGTACAAGTACAAGTACAAGTACAAGTACAAGTACAAGTACAAGTACAAGTACAAGTACAAGTACAAGTACAAGTACAATTACAATTACAAGTACAGGTACAGGTACAGGTACAGGTACAGGTACAGGTACAGGTACAAGTACAGGTACAGGTACAAGTACAGGTATATAAGTACAAGTACAGGTATACAAGTACAATTACAAGTACAAGTACAAGTACACGTGCAGGACCGTAACAGGTACATGTACAAGTACATGTACAAGTACATGTACAGGTACAAGTGCAAGTACAATCACTACAAACAAAGGTATGATGATTGTATGAGGAATGATGATTGTCATAAAAAACTACAAAACAAGAAATCATGAAAACAGGCCAAAAAAGATACATAGTTCAATATGACAACATTATAAGGTAAATAAGAAAAGTGACTTAAGTAATTATTTGAGGGTGAAATTTCGTTAAAGATGATGACACATAGCATTGGACATTCATTTTCTAAAAAAAATCTTTAACATTTTTAATAATATACATGACAGTTGTATATATATATATATATATTTAACATTTTACCCATATTCCATAGTTCACATTTTGCGCATCCGACGGGTTTTCATAGATCGCATCACAAATTATTGATTGATATGTTGTGTTCCAATTCGTGAAGATCCCCTGTCAGATGACGTTAAACCTAATTTAAATGTGCAATGTGTAGGCATTTTACCATATCAATTAAACAAGATCCACATCCTCTTCATATCACTTGTTAGGGAAGGCAGAGGGAGGGGGGGGGGGGCAAAGTATTTCGCCCGTATTTCGTTCGACCCTAATGCTACAATAACACATAGCGCGGTTGGGCACACTAATTCCACCAAATGACGTCGCATAAGTTTGTCTCATGATGTGCTATTAGCGCGCGAAATTCTAAAACACATTTACACGAAACTGGCTATTAAAGTAAATTTTTGTTTTACAATTTGCTATTTTGATTTGGTCTTGACCGGCAGTCCGGGAAAATATCAATAGGAATTAAATCCCTTAAATTCCCGAAATGAATGCAATTCCCCAATGTCAATGTCGTTAATGATGTATCCAAAGCTGATTTTTAAAACATCTCAAAATTTGACAATAATATTGACTTCATACTTTGTACAGGTTTGCACAAAAACACTTCATTTGTTAGATACCTGAATTAAGCGTGCAGAAAGCGTAGGCCTAAACCGGGTGATGAAGGTAATGGGGGTATGGGAAGCAGTTTCCTTGATGAGCGCAACGGTTCATCTTTTGAAACGCATTGTTGAATGTGTGGGCCAGGGTGATTTGGTGTGCTCAGCACTATAGTGGGATATATAATGGACACACTAAAACAATCACTATCACCGAATTATACAGTAAGTGGCGGGACGTTGCGAGTAGGCGAGGGGACAAAACAAGAACAAAAAAATGAACAACAATTCCCTTTTGTTCTTTATTTGTCTTTGGATAGTGAATTATAGAGGGCAGTATTTAGCATTAGAGGGCAATATAATTGGATCTAAGCCCTTTTGCCAAACATGTTTCTCGGACGGAAGCCCTTTTGCATAACACCTCAGACTTCTGTTTTAAATTACTATGAGATGTAAGGTTTTTTTTCACAAATTACCCCCATTGCTAGAAACTACATACTATACAATGCCGGTTATAATTCATTTTTGAAGAAAAGTGGTCGTAAGTAAACCCTTTTGCAAATCGGCTCTTCATATATATATTTTACTCAACCTACTTCTTTACTTGCTCCAAGGTATATACCATGTCTCCTGCTGCACCGGTACTTACATTACGTAACTCACGTTCACACAAATCCTAAAGTGTTCTTTCATTTTCCCCTTTCTATATTCCTATCATTCCTTTCTTTTCCTTTTCCTTTTCCCCTTTTCTTTCCCTATATTCCTTTTTTTTTACACCCCGTCACTTCGCCTGTTTTAGACTGGTATAGTCTGACCTGGCCTTCCCGGACAACGCCATCAGACCGTGCCCCCCCCCCCCCCCCCCCCCCCCCCCACCCCACCCGGGAGATAAGCTACTGGATGGGGAGGTTTACTATTATTTACCTTGGAAATGCTAGGTTTAAGCTTCCCGTGGCTCTGAAACATCTGCCCCATAATCATGCCGAGAAGGTATATGGGTATTCGGCAGTACGGTTTATGATATACATCCCACCAACGACCTACGTTTAGCCAAACTTCTTGTCTGTAGGGAAACACAAATAAACACTGCACAAAAAAGAAAGTAACCACTTTTTTTCGAGACACCCTGTGTTTAATTTCTAAGACCCTAAATAAATTCGAAATACGGGAAAGAACCGAAATTTTCTCCTGCGTATTTTGACACCTCATTTGTTAGTATTTGATTGTATCAACATATTATTTGGAATCATCATGAGATATGAGTGATACATTAACATAAGTACAAACATGTCTAGTATTGGTTTAGCAATCCTTGAGATAGACTTTTGAAATTTGGGAACGGTTTCTGAAAAATATGTTTCGTATAATTGTATATAAGACTAGTAATAGACGCGTGGAAAGTCTGAATATTCTTCTTAAATAATAATAAATAATAATATAATAAATAAGCATTTATAATGCGCCATTTATCTAGAAACAAGTTCTAATCCAGGGCGCAATGAACATTAATGAAATATCAGTGATGGAGTCGCCACATACTTAAACCTGGCTGCCACTGCTAGAATTTCAGAAGAGAATGGTCAAAATAGAGATAATTCAAATTTCCTAATAAAAATGGTAAAATGATAAATATATCTCCAATGTGAACAAGAGGATGATTTTGCTCATGCTTCCACTGAAAAATCCTATCGTAAGGGTCTTTGCAAGACAGACTATTCCAAAACGATTGATCCATCGATATACAGACCGTTTCACTTTCCACGCGGCTACACAAAACAGATTTGTCAGAATGATGTCTCAATGTTCAAATACTATATTTAGGATTACTGAACCAATACTAGGAATTTATTTACCTATTTCAATGCAATGGTGATTCCAAAATGGTAATAATATTCAATACTTTTGACATTCTTGAAACATTTTGTGAAAGTTTGGAATGTCGTCTGCAGACGCCTGCCGAGTGGAAAGTTAAAAATACTGTTTGCACCATGGAAAGCAATGCACTGTATGCTATCATCTTCTTGATGAAAGCCAAATAATACATATGTAACTGTAACTGTAATAGTTACATGTTATTTTTGCGATAATATGTTGTTGATCTCGGTCCATACACTCTTTATCTTTTAACAATAGTAAAATAAATTATGATCTAGTCTAGTTCATTGCGTGCAACGTGTGTCACAATTGTTATTTTACACTTTACATGTACCTACTTTGCGGAAAAATACTTTTTTTCCAGTTAAATGTCATGAGACTTGGTTCTTTAAAATGTCTTAGTAATGTGACCCAACATGAGTAAATGAGGCGGAATGCGGCAGTAGCTAATTTGATTTAAGAGCACAAAATTAATGTGGGACAAGGTCAAAATATGTAAAATTCAAAGCAAGTCTTATTTCTGATCTTTGATACGACTTGTGTCGAGGCTAACCAAAGACTAAAATTCATGAAAATAAATATATAAACTGCTTTTTGAGGTATTTAGTTTTCATTTACTTCATTGATTTGTTAACAAAACCAAAAGTGTAATTGCCTATATTTTGACAATTTGTATTTGATGTTTTAAGACCAAGTTATTTTCAATCATCTGTAACTTTGGTTTGGCATATGATATGACATTGACTTTGGTACCAAAATGTCCCTTAACATATACATACTATCATGATATCAATATTCATTGTTCCTCTTTACTCGTGTTGGGTCACAATTATTATTTCTCAAAATCTCCCTCCTTTGATCCATTCTTACTATAATGTGTTCGCGGAGATGCATCCAAATGAATATAATGCCCGAACAACTATGCATGCATGCACGTGATAATTTCACGATTGACCAATAAGGATCTAAAATGTATACAATAAAAGAACTTACCCCAAACCTCCAAGCACTCCAGTGGGGCTATATTCTTCCACATAACTAAATTTGATGTTCGCAACTAGCCCGATATTCAATGCAAAACTGGCAAGGCAAGTCATAAATATGCAGACCAGTCCAATGTTCCTGCGTCTGAGAAAGGAAGCAGTTAACAAGTAAAGGGTTCGGCATACTCCACAACTCTCCACCGCTAAGCGCAAACGCTGACCACCGATCAGGCTGCGTCATTTTGTTGTGGCTGAGCTACTACGCATGTGTAAGAGCGCAAAGAGTTCGACGGTTATGGAGTATGCTGAGCGCTTAAAGGCCTGACCATACTCCACAAACGCTGCAACGCTTGCGCTCTGGCACATGCGTATTAGTGCCCATAAAAAATTAAAAAACGCCCGATCAGGAAAGCGTTTTCCGATAATTCAATCAGCCTACGCTTTTGGGTGAGAGCGGCGAACGCTCGGGCCAACGCTAATGTTGGATTCAGGTCAACTTTTGTAGCGTTGCCGCTGTCCACTATACATTACATTGTTTAGAACAATAGAAACCGGCTGCAACCGCACGGAACCGCACCGAACCGGCGGTTGCCGGGCGGTCGAGTTTTGATGAGCTCCCTTAAGAAGAAAATGTATATAAGTCCATAAAAATAATACACCCTCCACAATTAAGGAACAACATAGGTATTGTGATACATAAGAACTGGGTTATTGTTGATACATTATTTCCAAAAACAAGAACAAACACAACACATAATATAAAACAAAAGAAATAGATCGAAAATAATATGAAACATAAGAACTGGATTTTCTAGGATACATTATTTCCAAACACAACACATAACATAAATGATAATATTATTCGCAAATCCAAACAACCAATGTCCCATGTTAACAATATGCGCCATTTTACGGTCATTTCAACCACAACCTATGGTTTAATAATATTTCGGAAAGTCCCTAAGCACACTAAAATATAGCACCCATCAAATGCAACATGCACCTAGCATCTTAAGACGACTGTACTGCATGTATATATTTACTGTTGCATATCTGTCAATCATATAAAGTACATTAAACATGATCTAAACCCATCTTCATATATCGCCCATACTATCTGTGAATTTTCAATCAGTCACTCAAAGGAGGTGGCTTCAAAGATCTGGAGAATATCACATGTGTAAATACCCTAAAGTTCCAAATGTTTTGGATTGTAGAAGGTAAGGATATATGTCAAGTTGCAACAAAAGTAGTACTATTCAAAAGTAAGCAGTATGCCCAAACAATTACAAAATCCTTCATTTCGGACCACTTGCCCCACGGATCAGTTGCCCCATATTTCCCTATATGGTAAAACTAATATCCGCATGGAGAGTATTCACACTAGTAATGCTTCCATCCAAGTCTGCTCATAATACTTAGTGAGCTCATTAAAATAATTACATTCATAACACTTTCCACGTGGCTAAATAGTAATATCATGAATGAGACATATTGTAGATTGTTTCTCTTTTTAATGTATTTGTTATCTTTTGGATGGGGCCTTTTGCTGGTAAAGCGCCCAGGGACCCATGTTTGGGCGCTATGTATACGTTATCATTATGTATTATTATACTCCACTATTAACTGAAAGTTAATACAGGAGTATATTGTTTTTGTTTCTGTGGACCGATTATCATTTTTCGAATTACTCGCAAACTTATCGACCTATTCCAACCAGAATCGGACACGTTATTTTTTCTCGACATGCGCTACGGCTCCGCGTATCGGAAAAAAATACGCGCTGGAACTGTTGTTATCATGGATTTAGCTTATTTCAGATTATCTAATATTATCTCCCCCATTGAAAACAATGGGAAATACTCCCGATGAGCTATCTCAACAACAAAAAATTGAGCTAGTGCACTGATATTTGGCACACAGGTTGCCGATTACAATACCCCAATAATCTGTGGATTAAGCTTATTATAAAATTTGTTTCGATTACTGTACCTAACTCTCGTATTCTATCGAAAGCTTCATTTCATGCTTCGGATTATGCTGGTTCCCTGCATCAATGGGCTCCACACAACTTATCCATAGATGCAGGTACGCGCCGATTTCCACTCAAATCTGATTTGCTGGCATAAAAGTCATGCATATTCATGATTGACAAAAAATAGATCCACAAATAAATTCGATCAAGCCAGCGTCACGCTTAGAATGATAACACATTTGCTGATTGGCACAAACTACACGTGTAACTGCGCTAACCACAGCGCCGGACTTCACACGCACATGCACGCATGTCATATCCGCGATCACCGTCGCGCCGTAGCTATGGCAGCGCGACAATGCATTCAGCGTTCGATGCGGTATCTCAGCTACAGCTGTACAGTGTGTTGATCGTTATTTACCTTATGCCATAACAGAGCGACAATGCAATGTGTTGAGCTTACGGTTACGGCCGGCAATTGATTTGCCCGTACCTGCACCTATGGATAAGTTGGGCCGGGGATCAAGGGTGCAGGGAACCAGCATAGCTTCGGATGGGCTTCTGTAAAAGTGTGACACTGGTAGTAGTAGGTCTATGTATAAGTAACAAAATGTTGTCAAATTCTAGACAAAACTTTAATTACCGTATACTATATTGTCAACATAATTTGTCCCGCGCCGGGATTGATTGTTTGCTATTTGATATAGAGAGCACGAAACTAATGTGCTCCCCATAGGCTTTACACACAAATGTATGCCTATTTATTAAAACCGCTCTATTTCAAAAATCCTTCGATCCATTCGATTTTTATGTGAATTTGCAATCTTATGTCATAAATGCTTTTTTATAACATGAATATCAAGGCAAGTTACATTTTCAGTAAATGCCGCTGAATCGGGAAGTATTAATTTCATCACCTATTGTCAGTCCTCACGCTGGTATGCACGGTGGCGGTTAATCGGCGGATGAAATTATAGTAAAGCTCAAATCATCCCGTTTTTTACAAACTTTTTACACCGTATTCCACACAACACATAAATGCAACATTCGAGAGGACAACAGCAGCTAATGTGTCGATCTCGCACACTTTTGTGCTAGGAACTATTGCTGTACTCAATTTTTGGCCGGAAGGGGCTAGACTGAATTAGTTGTGTGCGTCCATAACTAAATACAGCCGGTGAGCGTGACACAAGGGAACACACTACCGTAAATTCGTTCTTCATGACTTCCCTTTGACGTACGTGTAAGAGCAGTCAATTCAAATCGCTCTAAATCCAGCTTGTGATTTTATCCACGTATTTTGTTATCTTTTTATAAATTTACATAACTGAAAATCAAACCTTAGATTTAATCTCAAATTAATTTAGGTAAACACAAAATGATGGTTTCCGAGATTGTTTTCATCTAAAATTGGTTTGCCTCTTGAAAAATGCAACCATGCTTTTTTTTGTTGCTTTTTTTTACAATAACAACACTGGACTATCGATTCAAGCAAAGCAACCCTTAGCGCGCCAGGTTGAAAAAGACTCGAAAAAGACACCTTTATTTTCCGTCTGATTGTCCGTGGGATTTTGTTGACATGTTAATAGTGGAGTATTTGTTCTCTTTGAGTACCTTTCTTGTTATTATTATTATTATTATGGTGATGAAATTCAATACAATAATATTACATTTTGAAACTGCCACATTATGAAAGTGTTTACATTCTTGATGAAATGTTAATAATTTCATATGAGAATTCGATAACCCCCCCCCCCCCCATTTATACCTATATAGTAACTTACTTGTATAGAAGAATGATGAAGATTGGACTGATGACGTAAAACTGCATGTCGATTGCCACATACCAAGTGATGTCTGCACACTGCAAATTAAGATTTTTAAAAGTTATTTTTAAAATTCGTTGAATGCATGCTGGCATAAACGCGCGACTCACAGTGGGAAAGTATACCTTTAAAGTTATCGACTATTCTATATACACCTAGCACATAAAGTCCCACACCAGGTGCTTTGAGGTTGGCTAATTCAAAATATATCATCGGTACCAAAAATCTGAGATATACATTATATGAGCACAATTCTTCTACGCAGTTTCATACCTCATTCAACAAAATCGAATGGATACTTTAAAGTTTTGGCGATTTCATTGACCGCGCATAACAACAGCAAAGTTGCACTAGGTATAAGAAATAATTGATTTGTGTGTGATAACTATGTGCTATCTGAACGAGCCAGATGAATGGGTCTGGAGTGATAACCGTAATTTGCGGGACAAAGAGTGTGACTAGTTGTTAAGAATAAAAGTCTTAGCTGATTTAGCTGTGAGTTTTTTCAGTGCGTAATCACACACACATCAATGCAACTTTGCTGTTGTTATGCGCGGTCACTGAAATCGCCATATCTTTAAAAGTATCCATTCGATTTTGTTAAATAAGGTATCAAACTGCGGAGAAAAAATTTGCTCATTTAATGTGTATCTCAAATGTTTGGTACCGATTATTTATTTTGAATTAGCCAACCTCAAAGCACCTGGTCAGGGACTTTATGTGCTAGGTGTATATGAAATCCATACACATCCTATGAAAGATACATAGCCTTTATCATCCTCAGTAAGTCGTTAGGTCACTCACAGAGCGGATTTGACCTCGGATCTCTTTTTACGCCACGGCCATTAAAATATCCACCATTACATTTCGGCAAATGTCGATAAATGTCGGTAATCAGTCGAATTCTCAACTTTCGAGTGCAAGTACACGCGTGAATGGCTTTTATGCCACACAATTGCTGTTGGCTTAATAGGTTTATCGCCATTGCTCTATGTTGATACAAAGTTCACCTATTCTGATGCTATTTAGGTATTTTATGACATTATTTGTCAATAAAACATGTTTTTGTTTACTATATACAAATTGACACACCATTTACTATCCGTTGTCTTCGTTATCTCTAAGAAATGGTTGCGACGTTTGTTTAAGGGTCTGCACTTTCAAATAAGTATTTTCAATTTTTGTTGTTATGATCAATTTTAATTAAGTAATTTGATTCCAAATGTATACCTAAATATTCGACATATTTGTGCCCGGCGTCTGTTTCACTGTGATATCATAATCCCAGAGTAACCAATGTAAACGCTATGTTACCTCATTGGTAGATCGCAGCCTTTTAAGACTTTGACAGTATTTATAGCAACATTTTTAAGAAAAAATGTCTCAAGAAATGTCTGTGACAGACAGAATTGTGGCACCATGAAAGATTTGGAAAGAAAATTACACACTTTTTTTCCAAATTTAAAAAAGAAATCGAGGGCGTCTGTCGGGCCATTTGCAGCAGATAATTTGTCTGGCAGGGGTAATTCTATACTGTGTGTGATTTACTTGTTCATTTGAAAGAGGTTTGGGATGGTACCTCGTCCCATTTAGACACTGGGACGTTGCTCTGTATCTTTCACTCTTGTAGTCCACCTCTAGGGCACAGATGAAATGTGGCTTAAAATGAAGCTAATATATGCCTGATCAATATTTTACCTTATCCCACGTTCGTAGGTTGCACGTTATGACCCTAGACCTCGATTTAGGGTCAAAGGTCATATGTGTTTCAATGGGAAGTCAAAAACTAAATTTAACATGGTAAAAAAACTAAAAAGTATGTTATATTGTTGGGATAAGTGTTTTAAACAAAAAAAGTCAATCACAACTTTGATCGTAGATCAATGGTTTTTGAACTGTGACCTTTTGAAAATTACAAGTTGGCCAAAATAGACCATTTTTGTCATATTTTCGCAAAATTGGCACAAAAATGACATGTTATCATCATTAAAAAAATATTTTGACTCATTATGAATTGATAAACCATGTTATAATGTTGGTATATAGATGTACCTTACATTACAACACATTTCAAAAGTCAATGGTATGCTGATGCCATGGCAACCAGCTTTAATATCCTTCAAAATCCTTTAAATTTGACTCAGATTTTACCAATTTTCAATGAATTTGAAGGATATTAAAGCTGTTTGCCATGGCATGCGGACACCATTGACTTTTGAGTCACATAACTCATTGACCACATTGTTTGACATTGTTTTCAATGTGTCAACATTATTCTCAATGTTATTTTAAGAAGAAAAAGTGCTATTCAAACGTAAATCACATGTTGATTACATTCCAGACATTGCCAGATTAATACTTAAATGCATTATGTTTTTACTAGAGTAAATCTTAATTATACAGGGTGTCTCTAAAAGGTTGTGTTTGCGGAGCATGTTCATATAGAGCCCCGCAGGTTTCCGGAGGACACACGAATTACATTTATATACACTAATACGTCACATGACGTACATGTATTGACATCATTGTTTGACATTGTTATTAATGTTATTTTAATATGTCTTGAATCATCGGGCCGGTGAGGTGCAGATTCATGTATACGTATTCCAAATATTTCTCCATTTACATACATTTCGACCTCGCAATATCACAATCAGACTTCAATCTTTAATAACCCTAACCCCGGTTTAGGATTTTTGACCGGGATTACAATTTTCGAGGAAAAAACACCAACTAAATCTCCGGGAACCTGCCGGGATTCGATCCGGGGACCCTCCGTTCTCAAGCCCCACCTTCCAACCACTAAGCCAAGGCCCTCAGCTACACATTCGTGCAGTATACTGCACTCATTATATAGGCTCGGTTGACTACGTCATCGAAAACCGACGGCGCATGCGTTTGGAGAGGGACTTTGGATTAGCATTTTTTTAGCACTCAGGGGGGTTAGGGTTAACACAGACGAACCTTTTGTGTATCAACATTCCGGAGGACACACGAATCACAATCAGAATTCATTCTCAAGACATTAACTGCCATTCAAACGTACATCAATGTTGCTGATAAGGATATGAAGGAAGATTTCATAATTCAAAAGAGGGGTCATTTCTGCGAGCTTCGTGCGAATTCAGTTTCAATTTTATTGCATTAGGGAGTGTTCAGAAATAAGGTGTTGCGGCTGGACAAAATGAGGAGGGGGGGGGTGGGCTCAATAAATGTCTACCTCGTAATAACACACCCGACGTCAATCTTTAAACACAGTTCAGGAACTTTTTGTGCTAGGTGTAGATTACATTCCATCCAGATATTCAGTGCCAGATTAATACTTTTTACTAGAGTAAATCATAATTATACAGGGTGTCTCTAAAAAGGTTGTGTTTACGGAGCATGTTCATATAGAGCCCCGCAGAGTTCCGGAGGACACACGAATCACGTATACGTAACATGACTCATTGACCATAATTGGAGGACGGGTACCGGCATCCTAAGATTTTGAAATCAAAGTTTGTGTGTGAAATATCTCGAAAAATACAGCTTGAATGAGTAAGATTTTTGGATACGATATTGGTACAGTATTTACCTCGGCTGAGTTCGAGGGAAAGGTTATTTGGACAATCATGATGGAAAATGTTCCCACGATAGGGATATTTATTCCCAGTATCCGATATCGCCATATCATAGAAAATGGCGGTGATTCTAGTTCGTGTACCCCCGTATAACACCCGTAATTGTTTATATACTCCGTAACGCTCAGTCGCTGAGCGCAAGCGTTGATCACCGTATTTCAGATAGGGGCGTCAAAAAATGGGGGATGTAGTCTACGTCATTTTGTTGCGCCGTAGTTTACTACCCATGTGTGTGAGCGGAAAGAGTTGTGAGCGTTGTAGAGTATGGTAGGCTAAACTAACGAGCTCGTTTTGTAACGACCTCAACGTCTACGTAATTTCCCATTTGTTTACCGCTCTAGGCTAGGTACCACCCCTAGATATTGCCTCAGAAAAAAATTGTGTTTGCGATTTCGTCTTTATTAATCCATCAATGGATTCCAGATTTTGTGAGCATGTACAAATCGCAAATAACTTGGACGAGTTCAAAGTTGGGGTTAATCTGCCTCATAGGAGTAAAAATATTTTTTTGCCTTGAGAAGCATATTTTTCTTAGTAAAACACAACTATTCATGCTCGGGGGTGGTACTCACGTATGTAAGGCATACGGGGACGTGCCGCTCCAGTGGTCGGTTTTTTCATGAGACATCCTTAGCCATGGGTAGGCTTTTCAACTGAAAAATCCTTAGACATGGGTCTATCCAAAATCACCCTTAGAAATGGGTAGGGGCTTTGAATCTCCCGCGGCACACCCCTGACCAAACCAAATCTGAGTACCCCCCCCCCCCCCCCCCCTCCGGGGATACATGAGCGTTGCTATTTTTGTTTGATGTTTACATTGTAATATTTGCTACGTCACCATACTTGATGTATGAGGGCGAATCTTTGCTGTATAGATAATCAATTGTTTGATGTTTACGTAACAATTGGATGCCTTTTCACTGAATCACGCCTGGGCCCATTAAATGGAAATAGCGTGGACATTTACATAACAATAGTGATCACGTATCATACATGACTTCGACATGGATGTGGCGGTAGTGATGAGCTAATCGATGCGCGCGTGCATATTTTTGTTTTATGTTTACATAACAAACAGAGTAGCGCGATCATGTTCATGAATGTCGAAAAAATGATGGTTCAACCATGTCTGCAGGCTGAATAATAAACAAGTTATAACCAAAAGTAGTTTGCCTCATATTGCTGAAACTGGGCAAATCATGCACATTTTAAACCATTTTAGCCTAAAAAAAGGTTTACTTTCATGATGTCTAGTTGCTTGTGCGGGGTTTATATAGACATCAGTGAATACATCCTAGCCACATCCTACTACATCGGTGTATTCATCTAGGTAAACATGGAGTTTTCTACATATTTTGTTCAGCTAATTTTCAAAAAAATGTCGCCCTCTGTAGTCAATGATATGAACATCCCTACCCTAGCATAGGCTATATACCTTTTAATTGAAAAAAATATCTTTATTATCGACTCGCACATAGAAACGATTGGTTCTTTAAAAAAAAATTATTATTTATCCAAACATTAATAATGATATTTGCGTCCATTTTCCAAATATTGACATTTGTCGGTCAGACTCAGGCCTACTTAATTTTTTTTTTAAATGCTCATGATTTCTATACGAAAGACATTTTTGTCATGAAATTGATTGCGACTTGACTTTTTTGTATCATCGATCTCATATGTACCCAAAAAATGAATTATTTAACCAAATAATGGTATTTGGGCTAATTTGTCAAATTTTGATATTTGTCGGTCAAGCCGAGAATTTGAAGAAGAAAAAATGTTATGATTTCTATGCGAATTACTTTTTTGTCGTCAAATTGATTGCGGCTTGACTTTTTTGTATCATTGATCTCATACGTACCAAAAAAAAATTGAATTATTTAACCAAATAATGGTATTTGGGCTATTTTTTCAAATTTTGATATTTGTCGGTCAAGCCTAGAATTTAAAAAAAATCATTAATACTATGATTTCATCGTTTCATCCTTTGCCTCCTTTACCACGACCAGACATGATGAACAGACTTGTATAGTGTGCTTACTGTAGTTAATATATAACTCGACGAGCGAATGAATGTATGGATACACAGCGATGACCGCAGCTTATATATCAGAGAATGGCATGCGGACGTCGGTGAAAAATACTAGCTGACGGAGAGGGCTTCCAGTGATTTCGTCCAGTGATGTGATTGGTGCGCGTGAATTCCGGCAGGATCCTCCGTGTGTCTATATAAGAAGGACAGCAGTCCTTGGCCGAAGCATTAAAGTTTATTCTGTTTAGTATATCGTCACGTTTGGCCAACCGTTGCTCTCTAAACAAATTGAAATGGCTCGAACCAAGCAAACTGCACGTAAAAGTACCGGTGGAAAGGCGCCAAGAAAGCAGTTGGCTACCAAAGCTGCGCGTAAATCTGCACCGGCTACTGGCGGTGTGAAGAAACCTCATCGTTACCGTCCAGGTACCGTTGCACTTAGAGAGATCAGACGCTACCAGAAGAGTACTGAACTTCTCATCCGCAAACTGCCGTTTCAACGCTTAGTTCGAGAGATTGCCCAGATTTCAAGACAGAGCTGCGTTTCCAGAGCTCGGCCGTTCTAGCCCTTCAAGAAGCCAGCGAAGCATATCTAGTGGGACTCTTTGAAGACACCAACTTGTGTGCCATTCACGCCAAACGAGTGACCATTATGCCCAAGGACATCCAGTTGGCTCGCCGTATCCGTGGAGAACGAGCTTAGAGATATTTCTCAGCAATCATTAATAAGAAACGGCTCTTTTCAGAGCCACCATAACTTTAAAAAAGAGATTGTATGTCAGCATTGTCCGCCTTTACAAATGTAACAATAGAATACAACTATCATACGTTATACAGACATGTTACACCGCCGCGTGCATCACGGTTTAAGTCATTAAATGTAAATTGATTTAAATGTAAACTGCAAGTACATACTGTAATATTTCCCCTTTTATTTCAGAGCCGCATTAACTTAAAAAAAGTGTACATAACGATTCAAGTCATTAAATGTAAATTGATTTTCAAACTACAAGTACATACTTTAATATTTCGGAGCCACATTAACTTCAAAAAAGTGTTTGATTGTATTCCAGCATTGCCCTACTTGACACATGCACCTTTTGGTCCGTCTTCATTTGATACAACTTAACACTTCAAAATGTTTAAGAAATTACATATTGCATTGCATTTCAATACACCTTTCGGGAACTCAAACTTTTTTAAAGCCTTTTTATTGGAGGGGGGGGGGGGGGGGAAGGCGCTCTTACCGTAAATCTAACGGTCTCTGTCTAAATACATGAAATTCTCAACAGTACACGGTCTTGAAAACGGCATATTTCAATCATGCGAGGTTACCTATCTTTATATTTTTTGGGGGAGGGCGCTCTTACCGTAAATCTAACGGTCTCTGTCTAAATACATGAAATTCTCAACAGTACACGGTCTTGAAAACGGTATATTTCAATCATGCGAGGCTAATTCTGGTTTTCTTGTTGTCTCTTGCTGCGTTTCCGGCCAATTCAAGGATTTCGGCCGCCAGGTACTCCATTACGGCTGCGAGGTAAACCGGGGCGCCTGCGCCGACTCGGGCAGCGTAATTGCCTTTGCGAAGAAAACGGTGCACGCGACCAACTGGAAATTGGAGTCCGGCTCGTGCTGATCGAGTCTTAGACTTGGAGCCTGACTTTGCACCTTTAACACGACCTGACATGATGTTTATAATGATAAGAACGAAGAGCGAACGGAAATCACAATTGTCTGCTTTGAACAAGAGAGTGAGAGTGACGGTGAGTGCACGCATACATTTATATACCGTAGCGCGGGATCCTGGCACGGCACCGCGATGGTCCAATGGTCCAATGAGCGCGCGCCGTCACGCCTGGTGTATTATCGCGCAGGATCCCTAATTTGCATGTGCCTGCCTTATAAATAGAGAGGACTGCACGGTGTGGTCAATCAATCGTTCATTCTCATCACCGCTTGTCAAAGTTTAGAAACGCACGAAGCATTGATACAATATCTCACCATGGCTCCTAAAGGAAGTGGAAAAGGTTCAAAGAAAGCAGGTATGGCAAAGTCAGCGAGATCTTCTGGCGCGGGCAAGAGACGAAGACGCCGAAAGGAGAGCTACGGGATCTACATTTACAAAGTTCTGAAACAGGTCCATCCCGACACTGGTATCTCGAGTCGTGCAATGAGCATCATGAACAGTTTCGTCAACGACATATTTGAGCGTATCGCCGGTGAATCGTCACGTTTGGCCAACTACAACAAGAGATCAACAATCAGCAGTCGGGAAATCCAGACGGCCGTTCGTCTTCTCCTACCTGGTGAATTAGCCAAACACGCAGTAAGCGAAGGCACCAAGGCAGTCACCAAGTATACAACTTCTAAGTAGAAGTAATGAACCGTCTGCAGTTAATCCAAAGGCTCTTTTCAGAGCCACCACATGTTCAAAAAAGAGAATTTACACACAGTGTCTGTTATTGTATTGTGCAGTATTTGAATAAGGAAAACACTGCAACATATCAACAACAAAAAACCAACAAATGAGCCCTTTAAAATACCAATATGCTATTTTATGTCCCGATTGTATGTTTGTTAGTTGTTGTTGTTTTCTGTGATAAAGATGCCACTTTGATATTGAGAAAACAGGCAATCCAAGACCACCACCCACCAGCATTTAAGAAGGACTTTCTGAGAGAGTCATCTTTTGTCTTTACAATGCAATAATAAATTCTTTTTTAAGATATTGGATTGTTCCATTTTTAGAGGGGGGTATAATGGAATTTTCAGGGTTTTCATTAAATGGAGAAAAGACAAAATAAAGGTCAAGTTTGCAATAGCATAGCAAAATTGCCAGTGATTTTTTTGTATTGTTGTTTTCCTCAGAGCACCAATAGACATAGATGAAACAATTCAACAAATAAAAACGACGGAGACTTGTTCATTATTAATATATTCACACCATATACTCGGGCCATTTTCTGAAAATACAGATTTTAGTATTTTCATACTTGGCGTTAATTTAGTAAATTAGTTCTCTCAACTGAATGAATGTTGCGGTTAAAATAATTATTTCTTACAAACAAGACCAATATTGTTCATTTCTACAAATAAAGTTAATAAGATAAAATAAAATTGGACTGTTCCATTATTTTCATGGGTAATTCCTACAAAAAAAAATCCTGAATATGTGAAAAGTCAGGTTTTGTGATGATGCAAATGACAATAATATTCTTTAAATGTACTTACAATAGTGCGATGGAAATGTGCTATTCCATAAGTTAATGGTACCCCCCCCCCCCCCCCACCCCCCATATAGAAGGCAAACATTTGTTAACAGACAATTCTGGGAATTCCCATGCCTTCTATACCATTCTGAAGGGACATGGATGTTTTCTCACTAGCGAAAAAGTAGTTTGAAGAATTCACACACCTTCCATGTGGGGGGGGGGGGGGGGGGGGGGGGGGCGGTACCATTAATATCAGGAATAGCCCAAATGAGACTATTCCACTCATTAAAGAGGGGGTGTTTTGGTTATATCCGGGGCAGTATGAATTTGCAATACGTTTGACCAATCAGTTCCAATGATGTCTTTGTACAATTTATATTATTAAGACAGCACTGTTCATGCTATGCCATAGTTTTCTAGGAGAATTTATAGTTACAGAAATAGTTATTTCCATGTAAGATCCGACTATCTGACATGTTGGTTCAATCTCCCAACTATCAAAATAGTGTAGTATGTATATCAATACAATACATATTTTGTTGATAATATACTGTAAGCTATTAACATACGCCAAAAGATTTAGAATTGATAATATAACTTTGATTTGATGGCTGGTTTGATAGCTGTGTTTTTGTTATAAATAAATTTGTTGGGGTGTTTGTTTGTTTTTCATTTACAAAGACATAAAATGCCTATTCAAAACTACTCTGTCTATATTTAGACTACTGTTATGATCACTGCACATAATGTTGTTAATAGAGCTGCGACACACATGAGCGTCAACTCCGGGTTGACAGTCATGAAGTATTTCCATTAAAAAAAAGTAAAAGTAAAGACTCGCGCCGAGCATCTCTCTTTCATTAGCGTTTGGGCCAGACTCCCCATATATGGCTGTGGGGGGTTCGCCACTTTTCCCGCACAGCGAGTCTGTTTTACTACCCAACATGAATTAATGCCGGAACGAAACGTTTGCTCAAATATGATACCCGGGATGATACCCTTTTCAAAGATTTCTTCAAAAAAAAGTTGTTACTATTTCATCAGTCACTTTATGGTTAGAGTTTGAAAATTTTGACATTTTTAACTTATTTCACAATATGTTATTTATCGTTTTTTATAAAGAGAAAGGAACTTCTGATCTATGTTTGAACAAACATATACTTTCAGTTAGAGATTCACTTTAGGCTAAATATTAGTCAATATATCTATCATCTAAAGTATCTGTAAGTGTTGAAAAACACCATTTGCTAGTTAAACCTACACCCCTATTTAATATAATGGAATAATCCAAGAGTACTTAACGACATTCACACTTTAATTTCAGTGAGATTCAATTTAGGCTAAATGTTAGCCAATATCGATCATCTAAAGAAGGCCTGCCAAGGCCTACCTGTAAGTTTCGCAAAACACCATTTGATAGTCAAAACTACAGGACGTTCACAGTTTAAAACAAACAATAAAGAACAAGTAATACCAAGACTTCCACATATTGAATACATACAGTGTGTTGCCTTCTCATTGAACGTATTGCCACACCTACAAAAACATGAATTGTTATCTGATTTTGAACATTTGAATAGTACCCCTGTGAGAATGGAACAATCAAACATCATTATACTTTTAAAATGTATTTTATATATTTTGTAGTCTTTTGCAATCAATATCATGATATTTCACTGAAGAAATAGTGAGTAATACAGAAAAAATACAACGATTGTACTTCCTGTATGATATGGGTGAAATTGGACCAATGTTATATAAAAGTTGGGGGGTAATAAGTGGTTGTGAGTAATAAAAAGTTGAGTCTCCTTCGTTTTGAATGCATTTTATTAATTTTATTAGATGAGAGGTTGCTTCCAGTAAAGATAAAGATCAATCTTCTAACTACACTAGGAAAGGTACAGTGGCATTGTAAAATATACCTACATTTCAGAGTTTTCGAACACTTTCGAAAATAAGCTCACCCCCCCCCCCCCTGTACGATAATGGAATATTCCAATGATAACAACTTTTTTCTGTGTGCGTGATAAAGACAAGGGATGAAACATCATATGTACAAAAGATAGTGTTCATAGATCTTCATCTTATCAAACCCTAGTCTAGATTTGGTATGAAACAGTATTTTTCAGGTCTGAAAAGTAGGTTCCTGGGGACCATTTTAAGGGGGGGGGGGGTCGAGTTTTCTGGGAGGGGGCTATGTCAGATTTTGTAAAAGTCATTTTTTGTGAATATTGGACCAAACATGTTAAATCACCAAAATATGTTTGAAACTGGCCCATCTGTACACATTTTCCCATAGTGCCTGACTTTCTCAGATATCTGCTTAAAAGTGTCGCAAAACACAATTTGCTATTCAAAAACACGCCCCTACGGAATATAATGGAACAATTCAAGGGCACTCAACAACGTTTACATTTGAAAAGAAACAATAAACAACAGGCAATAACAGGATCTTTACTTCCTATAATCTGTGTTGCCTTCACATTGAAAATGATTGACATGCCTACAAAAACATGAATTTTCATCTGATTTTTGAATATTTTAATGGTACCCCCCTGTGGCAAAAGTGGAACAATCCAACATCATTATACTTTTATAATGTATTGCATACATTTTGCAATCAATATCATGATAATTCACTGAAGAAATAGTGAGTAATAGAGAGAAAATACAACGATTTTACCATTGGTTTGACACAGGTGAATTTGACTAATGTTGAAAGTTAGGGTAATAAATGGTTGGGAGTTATTAAGAGTGTAAAAGTCTCCGTCGTTTTGAATGCATTTTATCAATCACCTTGGATGAGGCATTGTTCCCAGCAAAGATCAATATTCTAACTTTGCTGGGATTGGTACAATACAAGAGTAAAATAGACCTAAATTACATTTTTTTGAATTTTTGAAAATTATCAAAAATAGGCTCACCCCCCTGTTCAGAAATGGAATATTCCAAATGATAACATTTTTTTCTGCATGCATGATAAAGACAAAGGATAAAACATCCTATGCAGAAAAGATGAAGTTCGTAGATCCTCATCTTAGGTATGAAACCCTAGTCTAAATTTGACACAAAACTGTATTTTTCAGGTCTGAGAAGAGTGTTCAAGGGGACCATTCCAGGGGGGTTCCTATTTTCTGTGAGGATGTATGCCAGAATTTGTAATACTGATTTTTGAGAATATTTGACCAAACATGTTAAATCACCAAAATATGATTAAAATTGGCTGACCCCCATCTGCACAGATTTTCCCATAGTGCCTGATTCTCTCAGAAAGTCCTTCTTAACAGGTTTATAAGTATCATGTTAATGTGCATACATGAAATCATACCAGTAATTAGAAAAGATACCGCTTTGAATCGAACCAGTGCAGCGTTAGCAACAAGCGTGACCATTGTTTCAATGTTATAACCCATGTTAAAAAGGATGGGCTCGACAATTAGTCATTGTAAGTGTGAGTATAAGTATAATACTTCAGAATAAATTGGAAATAATGGGGAATATAAAACGTGAATAACAGGACGATATCTAGGCAACATTAATGCATTTTTTTCTCTCTTTGGGAAATATGGTGGCTCTGAAAAGAGCCGTTTGATATAGGCGTTGCTTGACTTTAGCCGCCAAAACCGTACAGCGTGCGTCCCTGTCGTTTTAAGGCGTAGACGACGTCCATTGCTGTGACAGTTTTTCTCTTTGCGTGTTCGCAATAAGTGACGGCATCACGGATGACATTCGCAAGGAATACTTTCAGGACTCCCCGCGTCTCCTCATATATCAGACCCGATGACCGCAGCTAATTTGTCAAATTTTGATATTTGTCGGTCAAGCCTAGAATTTAAAAAAAAAATCTATGCGAATGACTTTTTTTTGTCGCCAAATTGATTGTGGCTTGAGTTTTTTGTATCATTGATCTCATACGTACCCAAACAAAATTGAATTATTTAACCAAATAATGGTATTTTGGCTAATTTGTCAAATGTTGATATTTGTCGGTCAAGCCTAGAATTTAAAAAAAATAATTATGATTTCTATGCGAATGACTTTTTTTTTGTCACCAAATTGATTGCGGCTTGACTTTTTTGCATCATCGATCTCATACGTAGCCAGACAAAATTAAATTATTTAACCAAATAATGGTATTTGGGCTAATTTTTCAAATTTTGATATTTTCGAATTAAAAAAATTAAAAAAATTCTATGAGAATGATTTTTTTGTCGTCAAATTATTGCGGCTTGACTTTTTTGTATCATGGATCTCATACGTATTTAAATTTTTTTTAAAAATCATATAATGATATTTGGGTCCATTTTCCAAATTTCGACATTTGGCGGTCAGGCAAATTAAATAAACCTTATGATTTCTATGCGAATATAATATTATATATAATTGTTGTCGTCAAATTGATCTCATAGGTAACTAAAAAGGTGATAAAACAACAAAATGCAACAATGAATGAAACTGTAAAGTGCAAGTGAATGGCAGTAACAAAACAAGTAAATAAAGATGAATGATCGAATCTTTGACAAAAATAAATAATCACAATAGAGTTAAGATTACATTATGTTGATATCCATGCTGATCAAATTACGGGCGAAATATCTGTTTTCAATCGAAAACTAATCTCAGTCATTCAATACATTGCGAGACTGCCGCATTATGCGTATTCGCTGTCAATCGAAAGCAAAATCCATTTTACCGCAAAGCTTTTTTAAATTGCCTCTTTATTCAGTTTAAAGAAATTTTAAGCCAAGTTTTCAATTAGCGTTTGCCTGGACTGTCGGTATACAAAGACGAATTTACAAAATTATTAACTATAATCGATCGCGGCTATTCCGTTCAAAAAGCGCATGTGTGTAATGCCTTGTTTTACGATGTAAACAATAATATCATATGCCGCCGGGCGATCAGATGATCGATGTTGAGAGAACAAAATGCGCATGCTCTAATCAGTTTCGTTCATCTCTCGTCGGTGATGGCGTAACGAATAAGATAGCCCCTCGGCCCTCGTGTTTGTGAGGATTGTTTGTTTATTTTGTTTTAACATTATGCATACATTAGGAAGTTCAAAATTATGTTTTGGAATTCAATCAGGCAACTTTCAAATTTGACTACCATGTCACACTTTGTGTACGCAACTTCGTGGAAGGACCCATGTTCATCTTAATAAACTGTTTATGTAAAGATGATTACATTACTGTTTCTGTCTATTCTTCTTTGTATATTGTGCATTTTGTGTACAAATGTTCACTTCACTCAAACTTTCACCAGCCCCATTCGCCCGTCCTCCATGGTTCTGGTCAGATCCTAACATATCATGTTAAAACCAATACAATGTCAATAACCGCCCTATTGATAACCACTAAATCTGACACTGCTAAACCCCATCAACCGCGAAACTCGAAAACCGCGAAACCCGAGAACCGCTCTAGTTATTGTTTGACATTATTCTCAATGTTTCGACATTATTCTCAATGTTATTTTATGAAGAAAAAATGCTATTCAAACGTAAATCTCATGCTGATTACATTCCAGGTATTGTAATACGGCAGTTTTACGGCAACATTTTGATCAATGGAACGAGGTACCACCATCTGACCACGGGATCATTTATGATTTATGCAGATATGGGTGTCTGGTGCGGCCCATCTGCTGAATGTGGCCCCTAGGGACCCCAGAAAGAAGCTGAAAAATGCGTTTGATCAATGAAACGAGGTACCATCCCAAACCATTTTCAAAAGGTGGAGTGTATTTTTTTGTGTAAATGGAGTGTGTGGAGAGGGGCGGGCCAATCAGCACTGTTGTTTAGTTATCGAGCAAGTTTGGATACGCCAAGTCACGACCCCTCTGTTGATCCATTGGTAGTTCTTTACTGTGTAAAAGCTGTATTGTCAACGCCATCTTCATAATTTATGACCCGAGAAATTGTTGTTCTAGAATATGTAGTAATCTAGTAACCACACATTTTGAGAAGCCCGTCTTTGTACGTGTCTCGTCTCCTTTCAAAACATATGATGTATGAGAAGCTATACTTACCATGTCCCTTTTTGGGAAGAAATTTTGAATATACAGTGCAATAGACCACCAATACTGTTTGCATTTATTCGATTCCAATTCTGTCGCCGGTAACCACGTTGGTCCGTCAGCGAAATGACGGGACGCCATCGTCATTAGAACGGAAAATAACACCGCCGGCGTAAGTCTGTATTATAGGGCCATAAATTTAAAAAAAGTTAAATAACATAAGCCGTTTGAAACTAAAAGCACATTATTTTAAGCGTTGGTTTCAATTCAACTCCATCACAAATTCCTCATTAAGGGGGGACTCAAGGAAGTTACTTTTTAAATTTTGTGAGGGCTGTAATTATTGAACTATTATTCAAATGTATGTAAACGTATACATGTTTGGAAAGGAAATAGGTCAGAGAATCCAAATTTTGCGTCAATTTTGACCAACACTTTTGTTGCTGTTGAGAAAATCACAATATTTTTTTTGACCCAAAAAGTTCAACAAAACTAACAAAAATAATTTTGATTAAATAAATTAAAATTAAGGACGATTAGGGACTAAATTAAATTAGGGACGATTTTTTGTTTAACCTAATCTAATATTGTTTGTGATTTTTTATGATTTTCTCAAAATATCAACATTTTTGGTCAAACTTGATGCAAACTTTTGATTCTCTGATCCATTTCCTTTCCAAAAATGTATAGTTTTATATGCATTTGATTAATAGTTCAATAACTACAGCAGTCAGAATTCTAAATTCCAAAAAAATCAAGTCAAAAACTTGCTTGAGTTTGAGTCCCCCTGAAAACTCAAATACAAAATGCAGAATATTAAAACTGTCCACGCGGCTAAAGGTGTTACAATACAAAACATACAAAACTGATTTTTCAAAAACCTTTCCCAACTTTCAAAGTCTACCTCAAGGGATACCGAACCAATACTAGACATTTTTGTAATTTGGCCACCAAAAAAAAAAAGAAGAGTTGTGTTGCCCTCATCCGGCAGGGTTAAAATTACGAAAATGTGAGCCGGTTTTTTTTTTGTTTTTTTGAAAGATTCTTTTCTTCTTTCTTGTCTGATAGACACTTTCGATGCACTCCGCGTATTTTAGTTTCTTGCTTTCTGATTGGTTCGACACTCATAAATATCATGTAAATGTTGGGAAAAGGTGTATTTAAGGTCCAATCTCGTCGCAATTCTTTCAAAGCCTCCAAAATAAAATAAAAAATACAGGAGGATGAAAAAAAGAAAGTTGGATATACGAGGTTTTGAAAGAATAATTACGATATCGCTGTCATTTAACCAGTAATATCTGAAGGAATAGCGGCGATATATTTATTTATTTATTTATTTATTTATTTATTCGGACATACACTTTCAGAACAGTGGCATCCGCCAACTTGGCGAATGCGTCCATACACACAATATGAAAAACAGAGTGAAAATTATATACAAACAATTTACAAAATTATAAATGGCAACAAGAATCATAGTGAGCTAATTATAGCAGTACGTGCAGCCCATGCACGTTTCAAATATGACTTACAAAACACATCAAATATTGGTAGTAAGGGAAAGTCATCGCTTACAGAGAGAGTTTCATCAGAGAAACCTAGCATAAAACACATTTTAATAGTTAGATTGCTAGCAATAAATATGCTCCAGAAAGGTTCAAGATCATGAGATAAGAGTTTAATCTCTAATTTTCGATACTCATCGACTCTAATGTCATTAAGAGCAGAACATAAAAATAAGAAGTGTTTAAGATCCTCTGTCTCTTTATTACAAAGTGGACATATGATATTTGTATCTGCTTTCCATGAATGCACACGACTGTTAAGTGTCAGGGTATTAGAGCGTGCTTTGAACTTAATCGCAGCCCCATAGAAATCTAATTTGCATAATAAATACGTTTCTAAACTAGATTTACTCTTGTACAGTTCATAATCCCTCAAAGATGACTTTGCCATAGCAGAAACTAACCACTTATCATTAGAGTTATTTACACTGATATTACTGAAATTCTTAATCCATGAGCGACTATCATACAAATTATCCTTAAATATATGATCCATACCACAGTCAACCAGTGAATTTTCAATATGTTTAAACCATTTCCATCTTAAACAATTACTAGTAGACTTACACTTATCATTATATATAGAATACATTTCATTAAAGACAATGTTAGGCCAACGAAAACGTTGTAAGTGCCGAAGTCTGTTGAGATACTTAATACGATGGTTATTATTAATTACCTCAATCGGTTGCCACCCTAGGTCGCCCAGTAAACATTCCAAAGGGGATACTGGTATACCAGTATCGTTCAATACTGATACATAACAATTGCCAGTATCGGGCGATACTGGTACGATTTTAATGTTCCAGTATAGTATCGGGCGATGCTGGTGTTCACAAGATACCTGCGAGATTTGTACTAGTATTGAATGAACGATGCTGGTACATATATACTTATGTTCCAGTATCACCCGATAATAATTACGATATCGCTGTCATATTTAACCAGTCCGTATATCTGAAAGAATTGCGACGATATACTGGTACGATTTTAATGTTCCAGTATAGTATCGGGCGATGCTGGTGTACACAAGATACCTGCGAGATTTGTACCAGTATTGAAAGAACGATGCTGGTAGATATATAGTTATGTTCCAGTATCGCCCGATATTGGAATATTTTAAATGTGCCAGTATCGGCCGATACTGAAACACTGACTTTGAACCAGTATCGAACGACACTGTGTGTTCCAGTATCGGACGATAATACAGGACAACTTACCATAACGCCTTTTAATTTCAATTGGTTATACGTAACCACCTCCCTTTAGTCAATGAAAGATGAAAATTAAACCAATTCAGTGTGTTCACAAGTGCTACCGCAAGCAAATAACGGACATCAAATGCAGCGCCCACTAGCGACCAGCTGAACAATAGGAATCGAACCACAGCTAAACATCAATGGTCGCTTGCTCTGATGTCAATTGTTTAAAGCTAACTATTGGGAGTCAATATATTAGAAAATTGACATATCAAAGTTGTTGTTTAATGGTATGGATGTAATGAATATTAGCCAAACTCCTATTATGGATGAGATGAGAGCCAAATGCCATTCCCCTGCAACATAACAGATCGATACAGATGAGTGAAAATTAATGTGTCGCAAAAAATTCAAAAATTCAACAAAAATTAAAAAATGTTTGCAACTTTCATTTCAAGATTTCTCTGTAATTTGTGCATTACAGAGAATGATTTCCGTTCATAATAATGATTTATATATCAAGGAATATTTTGATAGCTTACTTATTGAAATTGATTCTATAAATCGTCTAATATCAATGCTCCCGTAAGTCCCAAAATATAAATAATTTAGTTGTCCACGGTCAGTCCTTATATTTGGTCATATCTAAAACAGTTTTAGTGAGTTCACACGCTCACCATAGGCCGGTGAACAATGATGTCAATAACGAAACACACTAATACAACAACAAATGAATTTCAACGCATTTCCCAATCGACACTCTGCTTTATCAACGGCTGATAATTGGCGTTTGAACTCACGTCAACTTAGCATAATCACACACTACACATGAATGCTTTCATTGCACACTGCTCAATCGGTATGTCCAATCCGGCGCCCTGCACAATACAGGTATATCATACATGTATGTTCATCGGTTAAGCATGAGCGCGTAATTTGACTATGAATAATGTTTATACGAGGTTTTAGAACTGACGGAAAATAAGATAGGAATGTCGAGGACAACCAAACAATATTTTATTATTGGCCTAACTGCTGGTTGGAAAATTCAGTCATGGATCATTAGAAAGCTGTCACTTGGAGGCGCTGTATTTCATGTCCATAGTCTACCACTTGTGTGTTATCCCATTGTTATCCAAATACTTTGACTTGACTCAAGTTCAAATAAATAAGTTACTCTCCGTATAATATGAGTTTTAATGTAGTTATACATTTCTATTAAACCTCTTTTTCCAATTAAAAATAAGACCGCTAGCATAAATTGCGTAAACCATGTCATTTACTAGTCTGTATGGGATTTACATATACAAACCAAAAATAATATGGTTTACATTTCAATACTTTGCATTCATAAACATTGTAAATTATCTATTAATAACGTGTGAATTACCATTGTACATACTACAAAATGGGTTGACTTGCCTAAATGGTTATACTTCCCTTAATTGAAAATGGATTTTTCTCATCATTTCTGGAATTTAACTTTGTTAGTTTTACTTTACAATGAAATTGAATTGGTCATGGTTCAGTTGTTTTAATAATGATTAAATCCATGCTGAAAGAGAGTCCTATCTTTTTTTAAACACCCTGTAACAATCACTACGTCAAAAAACAATCCACGCGCATGCTACAGCATTCGATTTGATTAAGTCATCAACCAAGCTGATATATGTGTAAGAAATCGCTGCCCGGGTGAACGTTGGCAGGTTACCGAATGAAAGGACGCGGCGTGGTGATCGGAGGGTCATACTTAGTCCCCCTCGCCCGGTGTCCACACAAAAAAACATAGCCCAGCTGGTCAAGGTCATAGTCACATGTATTTTGTTTTAATAGCATCACATTTAATCTACCATCAAGGTTTGTCAAAGATTAGACGCTTAATCTTTGTCTAATTTTGAAATGGTGAATCTTGAATTATTCTATATTGTGGAAAGATGAATCTATGCCGAATCTTCATCTATGTTTCAACTTCTAGTACTCAAGAAAGGGCATAGTGTACGGAGGTGAATCTTCACCACAAATATTGCAAGGAAGACCTAATCTTGGCTCTTTTTTCCCCTGGAAGGTGAACACAGGTGAAGGCTTAAGGAGGGTATTGATTAACGATTCAAATTGACGCCTGCATTAAGTATATAGTTATAGTCTATTCATCCAAGACCGATATTCAAATGACGTCATCCATCAGTTCCACTGGCTGGTAGGGAAGCTTTTTTCTGACGAATATATCATCGACCGAATCTATGGAGTCAGTTCTAGTTCAAAATAGCCATAATAGAAAATAACTACACCTAGCACAAAAAGTCCAGGTGTTTTGATGTTGGCTAATTCAAAATAGATTATCGGTACCAAAAATCTGAGACATACATTAAAGGTGTACGTTCCGATCACTTTTTTGGGGCTACGATTTTTTTCTTCACATCAAGATATTTTGATATCAGAAGAAACCCCATATTTTTCTCATTATGTCTGTAAAATATTAGGGGCCAGAATTGTTCCATTTAGAAAATACAGGTGACATTTGGTGGTTAACCACGAGTACAACCAGGGATACTATTAATTTTGGGATAGGAAAGTCCTATACTAACACACGTAGCGAAAACGGTGCTGTTTGCATAAATTACATAAATTATGGTAATCATCGGAATGTGTCGGTGACCGGCGTTGAACGCGTTTAACAGTGTTTAACCAGGTTTCACGTAATATTTGGTCAGCATAGGTTTGAGGGCGTTGAGGATTTACACAGACGACGGTGGCCACGCGAAACCTAAATGTTGAATACGTAATGAATAAGGTGAATAACACGTAATCGCGAATGTTAATCTTATCATTTTGACAAATTCATCATAATTAGAAGAATTGTCATCGTTAACCGGGCGATGACTGTTAAATATAATTCAAAATAGTGCACTCCCGTCATAGATTTATAATTCTGTGACTCCCGTTGACATATTGGGTCGTCTGAGAGACGCGTGGCCAACGTCGTGTCGTCTGCTACAATCACGCCTGATCAGTATAGCGCCACCAGTTCTATGCTGACCAAATTTTCATTTAAAAGTGGACCCGATCGGCAAGCTCACTGGCATACCCCTGGTACAACTCAATGGGAGTTTATGCAACTCTGGTACAACTCAATGGGAGTTTATGCAACTCAAACTTTGGAATGCAACAATTTTAAGGATGACCTTTCATGTAAACTAGAAAACATCAAGTTGAAAATCAGGTCAGGAATCGGAACATCTACCTTTAAATGAGCAAACTTTTTCTCCGCAGTTTGATACCTCATTCAAAAAAACAAATCGAATGGATACTATTAAAGTCATGGCGATTTCAATGACCGCGCATAACAACAGCAAAGTTGCACTAGAAATAGTTTTATATGGGATATCATTGATTTGTGTGTGATTAGTGTCATAACTGTGTGCTATCTGAACCAGCCAGTAAAAAGGGTGTGACTACATGTAGCTGTGAAGAATTGAACGTCTTTTGCTGATTAGCTGGGATTCTTTACACACACATTTCCACTGCTGTTGTTATGCGCGGTCATTGAAATTGCCATAACTTTTAAAGTATCCACTCAATTTTTTGGAATGAGGTATCAAACTGCGGAGAAGAATTTTGAAAATTGAATGTGCATCTCAGATGTTTGGTACCGATTATATATTTTGAATTAGCCAACACCAAAACACCTGGTCAGGGACTTGTTGTGCACGGTGTATATTAACCCTTGTCATTAAAATCCAGGTTGTACCATGATATTATGTTTGATTTACTTAACAACTGCTGATGAGTACGATGTGCATGAATGTATCAATCCGAGATGGGTGTCACAACCCCTTTTATATCGCTATTTTTTACAGCTACTAGATGTGTATTGTAAAGTAATCGTCACGTAGTTTCAACGGTTTGAGCGCATTTTAGTATTGCTTTACATCCGACAACATGGTTCATGGTGTATTGTTGAGGATGTTGCCCCTTTGAACACTGGCGACCGGTATAAAGCCTACTACGAGTATCGCATATACACTGGCGGCCGGAATACCGGCCGCTAACATGTGCGCACTGTTTACAAAGCTTTGGGGGCTTCCCCATCGCATGTACACATGCCCTTTGACCCGGAGAGTTGTCTGCGGGCTACGGGCTGCACATAGCTTTGTCTGAAAATGCGTTGAAGACGATCTGTGCTGATAAATGTGGAGTTATTTCATCAATTGTGGTCGGATTTTCGGATTTTACAATGGCGCCGTCGGCAGCAGATGATTTAGCAAGGGTCATGGACTATAGTAATAAGGATGAACAAGAGACGGTAAGCATGCATATTGCAACTAAAACATTGCTAGTAACTGTTATAGGAACGATACAGGCAGTGACAATATGCCCTATTGAGGGGTATTTCGGCAGGAGTGTCATGGCGGGGCTACCGTTTACTCAGGGGTGTCAGTGTTCAAAGGGTTTTAACCCTCGCTTTACTAAGGAGCCCCACCTCAGAAATTTCGCTAATGGCACCAAACCGGAAATAAGGGCGTCTAGTTAATATTATTAACGACACAGAATTGAGGGTACCACCTTCCCCGTCAAAGTATGAGGGCAAGGGATGGGTTGTTGCCACCTTAAAATATTTCAAATTCTCCATTTTGAAGAAAAATGTTTATATTAATAGTATAGTTTTGAATCTTATACTATATGTTAGAAACATTATTTCCCTCACATATAAGCCAAAAGCCGGGTGTCTGTAAAGAAAAATGTGAAAATGAAAATCGCACTTAACCTTACATTTGGGATTGTAACTTTCTCATTAATCAATCATTCTTAGCATACAATATCTCAAATTAAGGAGAAGAACGCTCCCAACAACAAAAACATCGTCTAAAATGTTTGTGTAGGAGTTATAATGTTAAGAGTTATCAGCACATGCATTACCTCGAAGTTACTTTTTTGTTGACTGTATTTTTTTCGTGTCTTTTGGATCGACGTTGACGTAACCCTCGTGTGCAACATTAAAGTTATGCAAGCTTATCACGCATGTATCTACCATCTGTATACTCACGCGAGTATACGATAACACCTATGCGTATGTTAATGACACCATAACATCACCGCCATGTGGAAAAGAGATGGATTACTGAAACGTATAATTACCTCCAATATCGATGAAAATATAACCTCAGCCATGATATTCTCCCATTGTTTGCCTGCATACGTTTGAGGCATGTTAAAGTGACCAACATTCCACTGTGAAAACAAACCAGCAATGCTCAGATAAATATATTAAGGAAAGAAGCTCTCACATTCCATGCTTAAACACTAGTTATGGATTGGATAACATAAATAAGTTTGATTGCCGAATTATATTGACTGTTTCCTCTTTCAGGATAATGCTTATCATCCCTGCTGGGAGTACCGTGGGATGCTGCTGTATTATAATAGCTCTGTATGGTGTATGAGGTTGGAGTTGTACAAAGAGAAGAATCCTAACTAATTTACTTCATAAATTTTCAAGAACAATAATTAAATACTTTATTTATTAACTCTTTTAATTAGGTATGATATATAATTTATAATGAATATTATGATGAATTTTATAATGAGGTCAATTCTGAATTTTATAATGAGGTCAATTCTGAATACCTGGACAAGAAATTAAAAGAAGTGGAAAAGACAACCCTAAACATGCAACACCGATTATCTTGGGAGCTCATTAACGCAGTAAGTGGAAGGAAAACCTGTAGGAATGGTATCCTCAAAGGAAAGACAAAGGAAGAACGTGTCAATAATTGGTACTGCCACTTTCATTATAAATCTTTTTAAACTAAAACCAGGAAAGAAGCTCACATTCCATGCTTAAACACTATTCATGGATTGGATAACATAAATAAGTTTGATTGCCGAATTATATTGACTGTTTCCTCTTTCAGGATAATGCTTATCATCCCTGCTGGGAGTACCGTGGGATGCTGCTGTATTATAATAGCTCTGTATGGTGTATATGAGGTTGGAGTTGTACAAAGAGAAGAATCCTAACTAATTTACATCATATATTTTCAAGAAAAATAATTGAATAGTTTGACCGGGTACACCGACCTTATACATAGCTCAAAATGTAAAAAAATGTGCATGCTTGAAAACTGACACAATTCCGCTAACTAATCGGCGTCGTGAGGTCCAGCTGACGTATTGCGCACCACGTATGTCCGTTCACCCAAAAAAGGGCGAGGTTGACCTCGCGTACTTTTACGAGAAGTCAATCTTAGGCCAAAACAAAAATGTTTGCTTGTCCATAGAAAGGTCAAAAAAAGTTGGGTCGGAATTTTTTTTTTAACATTGGTTGTTCTTGCCCTATCCTACAAACACAAAAACAAGCACGCACCATTTTGAGCCTTATCAATGGCAGGTTAATGGCGATGGTTGATTTTAGCATGGTTTAGCCCACATATGATTTGAAATAACCAACATATTTATACCCCATGACCCACAGCATAGCGTTAGAAACTTTTATCTTTAGATCCTAATTACTATCAATCATTCTTAGCATACAATATCTCAAATTAAGGAGAAGAACGCTCCCAACAACAAAAACATCGTCTAAAATGTTTGTGTAGGAGTTATAATGTTAAGAGTTATCAGCACATGCATTACCTCGAAGTTACTTTTTTGTTGACTGTATTTTTTTCGTGTCTTTTGGATCGACGTTGACGTAACCCTCGTGTGCAACATTAAAGTTATGCAAGCTTATCACGCATGTATCTACCATCTGTATACTCACGCGAGTATACGATAACACCTATGCGTATGTTAATGACACCATAACATCACCGCCATGTGGAAAAGAGATGGATTACTGAAACGTATAATTACCTCCAATATCGATGAAAATATAACCTCAGCCATGATATTCTCCCATTGTTTGCCTGCATACGTTTGAGGCATGTTAAAGTGACCAACATTCCACTGTGAAAACAAACCAGCAATGCTCAGATAAATATATTAATATTATAGACTAAAACATATGTTACATTATTTTGTGACCGGAGAGTTTGTTTCTATGGCAAGGTCACCGTGTTAACTTTTCTTTTGGCAACATCGGACTAGCAATGTCGTCCATTTCTTGAACAAAACAACAAATAGCACACATAATGCAAAACCTCATAATTTGATATAGCGAGGGTATGTCAACGATCTAAAGGGTTCAACAAAAGAAAGTATACCACTTTGTTTATGTCAGGCTAGATAGCCATTTAGATAGCCATTGGTGTAGGCATAAATTGACACCAAATTTGCCCCCTAACAACAAAGATAAACCATGATTAGCACCATTTAAAGAAAATTAGTCACTTTTCAAAAGTCACATTTTCAATACACATACGCGGGAAGAAAAGACCACATGTTACCTGTTCATCATCAAATAGCCCGCTCGCTCAGGCATAACCCAACGCAGTTGCACTGTGCGATCAATATTCATTTGAAAAGTGACCAATTTTATTTAAATGGTGCTAATCATGGTTTATCTTTGTTGTTAGGGGGCAAATTTGGTATCAAATTATGCCTAAAAGATTCATCTAAATGCCTATCTAGTCTGTTTGGTCAAACAAAAATTGAATGTTACTCAAATGACATAAACAAAGTGGTATACTTTCTTTTGTTGAACCCTTTATATACAATAAAGTCAGGGTTCTTATTCACCTCCAGTTGTCGGCAGCAACGGAAACGGTCACCAGCACGTATTGACCAATGAACTGATTTATTGCACGTGGCATATTTTGATGAGGTGCCCGTAGATCACGGCATTTTGCAAATCCACGCCTCCTCCATGTACTCCGAATTGAACCGATCGATTCACGAAATTGGTAAACACAAAGATAATTAAAAATGCGTAAATAGGCGAGTTCTGATGTTATTTTCATTACCTTTTGTTTAATATGCTTGTTTCTGTCAAGAAGAACTTTATTTATCAACTCTTTTAATTAGGTATGGTTTATATTTTATAATGAATATGGATTCAAAATACTAAGAATATCTTGTATTCCGCATATCCCCCGCCTAGAATCGACCCGGTCAATATATAATGCTGGGCAAATCTGATGGTTACGAAGTTTATCGGTTCAGCTGGTGTCGGCAACTATCACATCATTATAAATCTTTTTAAACTAAAACCAGGAAAGAAGCTCTCACATTCCATGCTTAAACACTAGTTATGGATTGGATAACATAAATAAGTTTGATTGCCGAATTATATTGACTGTTTCCTCTTTCAGGATAATGCTTATCATCCCTGCTGGGAGTACCGTGGGATGCTGCTGTATTATAATAGCTCTGTATGGTGTATGAGGTTGGAGTTGTACAAAGAGAAGAATCCTAACTAATTTACTTCATAAATTTTCAAGAACAATAATTAAATACTTTATTTATTAACTCTTTTAATTAGGTATGATATATAATTTATAATGAATATTATGATGAATTTTATAATGAGGTCAATTCTGAATTTTATAATGAGGTCAATTCTGAATACCTGGACAAGAAATTAAAAGAAGTGGAAAAGACAACCCTAAACATGCAACACCGATTATCTTGGGAGCTCATTAACGCAGTAAGTGGAAGGAAAACCTGTAGGAATGGTATCCTCAAAGGAAAGACAAAGGAAGAACGTGTCAATAATTGGTACTGCCACTTTCATTATAAATCTTTTTAAACTAAAACCAGGAAAGAAGCTCTCACATTCCATGCTTAAACACTATTCATGGATTGGATAACATAAATAAGTTTGATTGCCGAATTATATTGACTGTTTCCTCTTTCAGGATAATGCTTATCATCCCTGCTGGGAGTACCGTGGGATGCTGCTGTATTATAATAGCTCTGTATGGTGTATATGAGGTTGGAGTTGTACAAAGAGAAGAATCCTAACTAATTTACATCATATATTTTCAAGAAAAATAATTGAATAGTTTGACCGGGTACACCGACCTTATACATAGCTCAAAATGTAAAAAAATGTGCATGCTTGAAAACTGACACAATTCCGCTAACTAATCGGCGTCGTGAGGTCCAGCTGACGTATTGCGCACCACGTATGTCCGTTCACCCAAAAAAGGGCGAGGTTGACCTCGCGTACTTTTACGAGAAGTCAATCTTAGGCCAAAACAAAAATGTTTGCTTGTCCATAGAAAGGTCAAAAAAAGTTGGGTCGGAATTTTTTTTTTAACATTGGTTGTTCTTGCCCTATCCTACAAACACAAAAACAAGCACGCACCATTTTGAGCCTTATCAATGGCAGGTTAATGGCGATGGTTGATTTTAGCATGGTTTAGCCCACATATGATTTGAAATAACCAACATATTTATACCCCATGACCCACAGCATAGCGTTAGAAACTTTTATCTTTAGATCCTAATTACTACAGTATTAAGTTTTATTCTGTTCAAAAGTATAACTTTTATCATGTACCATTTCTGAATTATTTGGTCCTTAACATGGAGGTGACATGAAAAGGGTATGGGCTCACATGAGGAGTATCGTAGGGTTCAATGTAGGTCATTCAAATGAATGTTTAAAAAAAAAGATACGATATATTACCTTAATAGAAGAAATGTGTCAACAGCGAATTCTCCTTTAAATATGGCAAACATCCCATAAGCTTTATTTTGATCCTTGAAGGTGTATTGGTTATCTGAAAGGATAAAAAGGTATCAGGATTTTGTATAGAATATGTCCCCTATGGTGTCATCTAGTTACATATATGGTGCGTCATATGTTGTTTCACAGTCGGTAAGATCAAGGTACAAAATACGATTTTTGTAATTCGTGTCCGACTTATGGTGGCCGCCATTTTGTTGTTAATGTATACCAGTGTCCCGGATATGCACAGTAAAATATAGGACGATTATAGTTTGTTTTTAAGTTTTTTGGTCGCAGTGAATTTCTATGAGTTAAAGTGAATTGTTAAACTTAAATATACTAACTATTATACCGACGGGAAGAAAAATCTATCGACGGCAAAAGAAGAAGAAAAAAAACCGAGTTTAAATCGCAAACATTTGCCAAATTAGTTTTGTCACTACAAAATGACCTCATGGGTTTGTTCGGGTCAATTGAACCCAAAATAGAGCCTCTGAAATCGAGAAAAAGTCAAATTATGATTATTCAAAGATTTAACTTGGCGTGGACTCATCATTGGGCTAACTGATCCAATATGTTCCAACGGTTAGAATACGCAAAAATCAGTGAATGACAACTCGGAAAACAGGCAGTAGTTTCTTTACAAACACATTTTGTATATTATTCACTGTGTGAAAACGGTACATGTCTCATGAAACCCCTGTTTAAACAGTGTTCGTGGTTAACGTGTAAATAGCAGTAACACTACACTGAATAGTCAGACAAAGGCTGGATTAACTTTAAACTAGTCGAGCAGGTTAGTCAAGCCTGCTTGACTATCTTAAACTAGTCAAGCAGGTTTGTCAAGCCTGCTGGATAGGTTATGACCAACCTGACTAGCTTAAGGTTAGTCCAGCTCGGCCTGACTAGCTTTATTTGTTCTGCTGGAATAGTCTGTGGCTGGACTAGCTTATTAGAGAAGCTGACTTGACAAGCTTTAGGTTAGTCAAGCTAGCTGGACAGGTTTGTCAAGGCACTGAGATAAAATGTCAATGGCGGCATGCAGATAAGACGTACTCCATCACCGGTACTCCGTGGCCATATTGAGGAAAATCATTATAGTGTTTGCCAACATCTGTAGACTATTTTATGCTACATTTTGTTTGGAATAACGACTCGGAGTACGACAAAACTAACTGTAATGAACGACGGTAGCGCGGGCATCTCGAACGCTAACGTGGTTAATACCAAAGCTATTGAACAGGCAGCGCAGAGCAATCACCCGTGGCGAAACCAAGTACTGCTACGCAACATGATCTACTAAGGTGTTCAACAAAAGCAAGTCGTACACTTTGTTAAGGTCATTTAAAGTAACTTTCAAATTTGTTTACCAAACAGGCTAGATAGACATTTGAATGAATCTTGTCGGCACATTTTGATACTAAACATAACACCTAACAACAAAGATAAACCATGAATAGCACCATTTATAGAAAATTAGTCGCTTTTCAAAAGTCATATTTTCAATACACTACGCGGAAGAAAACACCAATTGTTAACAAGCACATACGCCGTATCAGTCCCGTGTTGATCGCTACGCATTTCCCCTCAATGGGCGGGCTTAATTCAAATTCAAAGTGTCAAGCATGGGTGAGGGATATGAATGTAAAGGGATTTTTATGGAATGGAGAAACGGCTGCACTGTGTGATCGATTGCCCGCCGATCAATCCTGGTTATAACAGTGTCACATACGAAGTGAACCTCACACACACTCATTTTCCTCCCGCGTAGTGTATTGACTAATCATGATTTAACTTTGTTGCTATATGTGTTACGTTTGGTATCAAAATGTGCCTAAAAGATTCATCCACATGTCTATTTAGCCTGTTTGGTAAAAACAATAATCGAAAGTTACTTTAAATGACCTAAACAAACTGTACGACTTTCTTTTGTAAAAAAAATGTCATATCAAGAAAACCGTTACGGTACCTCCGATCAATCTCAAATTCCAGTGTATTGTGGAGCTCAGCAAGCTCATTAAAATAGAAAATAGAAAATTAGCCATAGGAACAACATTAAAACCGCTCAAATGCATATACAGGGTGTCTCAAAAAAACCCGTGCACGTGTTTACCCAACTTATTTACCATGAACTTCTAGAATTTGGTGTAACAATTGTATACATATTGATAGACCAAACACTTGCTTTCATATGCCGTTTATTTCATCTAACATTCTCGTCCTCTTAAGGGAGGGTGATCGCCGATTGCGCTAGAACGCAACAAAACAGTGACCTAGGGCGTCTAGGTGATCGCTTTTACATTCCCTGCGCTCATTTTGACGAAAACAAATTGAGGCTGCCACCTTACCCGGGGGTAGGGTAAGCCGTCAAAGTCCGATAGTGCGGGGTGGTTGCCTTCTTAATTTTTTTTTTATTAAATCGCCATTTTGAAAAATATTTTTATTGTGTGTTCCTGAAATATTTTAGCATGGGCCTATGTTAATAGACACCATTTCAATCACTTATAATTATAAGCAAAAAACCGGGTGAAATTCCGATATTTAGAACTTTTTTGGCGAAGATTTCTATGATATTTCACTGTCCAGCGAATACGGCGGGATTTTGAGGTCGGCCATGTTTGGTGACGTCATTGTGACGTCATGCGTGGAATGTTTGTACTTGTTTTAGTATGTATGGATAGAGGGAACCTCTAGCTATAACTTGGTACCCAAATAAGCATACTCTGCATTTCGGATTGGATTTTTTAGAGGGTGGTAACCCCGGTGGTAACAACCTCCCCTCCGGAGTAACCCTTTCAATTCATTGCAAACTGTAAAGTGGCACAACGTCGACTTTAGGTAGCTTTAGTTAATTGGTCATATCTCAAGATTAACAAAACCAAATCAGATGAAATAAACGGAATATGAAAGCTAACCGTTATGGTTATCAATATGCCTAATAGTACAATGTTAAATAACGACAAACAATATAATACAATAACTGAATTAATTTGATAACAGCGAGGCATATAACTACCGCAAGTTCCACAACCCAAACACACAAACGGTGCGGGAATCGATCCCATGCCCGTTATTATTTACACTAGCGGCGTACCCTCGCTGCGCTCGGGTCCCCGCTAGATGGTTACGCCACATTACCTACCTTTGAAACCACATAAACCCCTTACAACCCCCCCCCCCATTTATTTTTATTTTTAAAAAGGTTGATTTTATAACCATATCCCTCCTAAAGGCCATATAAACCCCCCTACAACCCCAATCAAGTTGATTTATAACCATCTTTAACCCACTGCCACCGGCCAAACCACATTACTTCATTAGAAAAAAACCTCGCCCGGCCTTCTGCCCCCGGCCAACCATCCCCGCATTTCTTCATTAACCCCCTGCCTCCCAAAACCTCATTACTTCATGGCCTCCCTTCGCCCACGCGTGCTTATCTAAACCCTCAAGGCCTAGATTAACTAACTCCTGCAGCGTTCTTCATTAACCTCCTGCCTCCCAAACCTCATTACTTCATGGCCTCCCCTCGCCACCCCCCTGCCGTCCCTCGCCCGCAGTCCCGCCCCTTCCGCCGTTCCCGCTCGCCCCGTGCTTATAAACCTTCAAGGCCTAAATTAACCAAGTCCCGTAGCGCAGCGTATTTCTCCAATATTTTCCCGCCCGTGTGTGTAGGGGTGCGTGTGTGTAGTGCGCGTGAGCGTTTATTTTGCATGGCGCACTACGACACGTTATGTGTTACGCGCCAAGTGCATGGTTGCAGTACGCACAAAAATAAACAAATGGCCCGTAGAAACAGTTTGAAAAGTCCCTGGATTTTACTCTTTTGCTCATATCTCGGTCAATTCTGTACGGTTTTCAGCCATTTATAGCTTATAACACTCACATTATAATCATCTTTTATCTGTGCAAGGTTGGCGGCGTTTAGACGTAAAATGAGGGAGCCTTTATGGATACACACATACATACACCATAAGACAAATTATAGTAAGATTGTTCTAGTTCCTTCTTGAATCGCCTATGCGATCCTCTGTATTGGTATGTGATGCGAAACTCTTTAGTCTTATCTTCGGCTGTGGTTTGTATGAATTAATTTAGGTTACAAACAACGATGTTATTCTTGTTTTAAAACTGAACATGTTTGGATTGGAAACACGATGGACCTTTTTTCTTTCTTTTTTATTCCCTCTGCATGAATGACTTCTTTGATCTATGTTCCGATTTACAGCACAAGTATTACCAAAATCAGGTAGTTCACTTACCTACCAGCGATGTTCCCGATAGCTGCATGTACAGGTGAAAAGCAATAATCCAAAACATACTGATTACTCGTATACCATTCAAACAAAGAATGCTGCGCTGGCTGTGATTGGTGTATAACAGTTTGATCAAATTCCGATTTACAGCAAAACATAATAGATACCGACAGACAAGAGACCGTGCAGGTGGTGTCAATGCATGGTCCGTCGGTGTTTTCCCGTTTGACTCTGTAATAAGTAAGAAATGTAAAATTAGTCGCGATCGAAATAAATCCTTACGAGTGGATCGAATTTAATAACTATACTATCACTATAGTATCAGTGTAGTAGAGCTACAAAATGGCATAATGCGATTGTTTTCATATAATTAACACACGGGATTCATCCTGACCTTGATCTCAAGGTTAATCGGTATAATCGGAGATTCTAATCAGCAATTCAATTTACGACCAAAGCATTTGTGAGATGTTTTTTTTAACATTTTTTTTGCCAGCGTGGGCAATACGAGGGGCGTTCAATAAATAATGAAAGTGATCATGGTATGGGATGCATGAGTGATTCTATTGAGGGATGGTGTGATCAATACAAAATATGAACCTTTGTCTTTCAAACAATACATTTTTTTCAAACAATACAGTTATGGATTTCTAAGTGTGAACCATGACGTCATAGCATTGTCTCAAAGTAAGTACACTTGGGACACTGCTAAATCAATTATTTGGCGGTAAATGTGAATTGTTTGTATGAAACATGTGGTAAGAAGATTGCATAACATGACACCAAACGCAGGTAAATCCCATTTTTTTTCGCGTAAGTATGATAAAAAACTTTAATCCCTGTGTAATTTGATATATGCAGTATAAGAGGAAAAAGTAAGGAGAGGCAATTTAATAAAAAGTATACAAATATCAATATTTCAAATAGCCAATTTCATTGAAAAAATGCCCAGCCAGTGAATCACTAATATTGCGGAAAATCAAATAATTTAGGAAAAATCCCAGTAATTAACTAGTTTGGGAGATTCCATATGATAGCTAACTAATTATCTGAACTTATGCGCATGAAACCTGCAGAAAATATGCGCATGCGCAGACGGCAGATCATTTTGAACTTGGCCAAAAATGGCTATAATCATGAAATTTACCAGATAAAAGCTTACTGTGCCTTCAAATTATAATCAGAAATAATGAAAAATGCTTAAATCAATGTGTATAAACATTGTGATAGTCAAAATGAAGATATACATGAATGTATCAATCAAAGATGGCTGCCACAACATCTCGTATTACTGTTATCTTTAGAGTTACTAGATATGTATTGTTAAAGTAATCGTAACATAATTTCAATGGTTTGGGGACATTTTATGAACAGCTCCTCTTGAAATCCCCACTATTATTGCTTTACATCCCACAACAATTTACTAAATTATAATTCCTCCATTGTTCTTTATCCTTTGTTGTTTTCCAAGGTATATTATTGCGGATTTTGTTAAATAAAAGCGTATTTGAGATGGTCCCTTCTTGGTTGAATTAAGAAATTCAGATCTAAAAAAGAGTGTCAAACAGAGATAAGTGTGTGTTCTAACTATGTACCAAGTGTTATCTGTTTTTATGCTTGCATTACCGAGATATACGCAAATGTATCAATCAACCCATATTCAACATATTACATATCCAGCCAAATAATTGACAGATTTCAGTCAGTGTCTGAAACCTATTGTGTTTATGTTAATGACGTTACATAACCAAAGTTATCTAACAATCCAAAAGTGTATTGTGTGAAAGACAAAGGTTCATACTTTGTATATTGATCACATTATCCATGTTATCCCTCAATAGAATCACTCATGCAGTGCATTTAATACCATGATCACTTTCATTATTTATTGAACGCCCCTCGTAATTATGTTCCGGTTTTAGACATATGGTCCGAATTCATCACGAGAAGACAGACTAAAATCGCCGCAGTTTTCGGTTATTGCTGTAAAATCATCCTATAGACCATATGGGAACACAAGGATCACCATTTGTATTGTAATTTCTTAAAAAAGGTTGTTGGGATACTGTAACAGGCCTAAGCTTTGCTCGCTGATTCGTTTGCAAGCTCGGATGATCAGTATCTTGGGCATTGGTAGTCATTTCCCACGACGGAATGATGCTTTTTTGTAACTGTTGAGATACAAAACTATCATTTAGAAAATTTGCAATGGTGAAAGTGTAAATACTTCAAGCATCGTTTATGATAGACAACCCCTTCGAATGCGTGCGCATACCGGCAGGCAAGCTGTTTGTATTACTTTGGCGGGCAATTCGCGCGCACATCGGCAGGCAAGCTTTTGTTCGCTTGGTTACTGTGACGTTACAAGGTGACATCGTCTTTACTTAAAGGGACATTAAGTGGTGTTGAAAAGTTTAAATGTTTAAAATTTACTTCAGAATTCAAGATGAACATTAAAAATCGCCATTATTGTTGTTTCTACTAACAAAAAACACAGCAAAACTAGATTAAAACAATATCATCGCTATTTATTGAAAAACGCCCTCTATGCAAATATGGTTCGCGTTATGTATCACGCGTACTGCACGGGGATACTGTCGGACGTAAAATGCTGGTCCCGCGGGACCAGCATTTTTTGAATTGACGTTTTCTTGTACAAAGAGAGCTGATTTTTCTTAATCCTTATAGGTGTAAGCTCATACATGAATTTTGTATTTAGAGAATAAAGGTATTGTTTTTAGAGGTATTGTCTGACATAAATGCGGACGATAGTATTATTTTAAGTAGAACAACGACGCCGCAGGCGGAGTTGTTCTACGCAAAAAATAATACTATCGAACTATCATTCTTAAACAATCATACTTTAGACATTTATCAAAGAAATAAGTACATTTTATTGTCCACATTTGACAACTTTTACCCCTGCTAGGATCGAATAGCCCACAAACATTCCATCCAATCACATGCGATGAGTAAACCATGCGTAAGCGTCGCAGCGCCGGCATAAACGCAGGAAAAGCGCTAAAGACGCACTGCAGAAGTGCGCGTTATGGAGCGAACCACGCATTGTGAAGGTCGGGCGCGCTGTTAAAACGTAAGCCCACCTCCCCGTGTTCTATTGTCTCATAGAGATGTCGCCGATTTCTCTGAGAACCAATGAGATTGCTTAAACTTTCTTAGCTGTTTAAGAATGTGCAATGTTTAAACGGTCGTCTGAGGAAGACTGCCGCATGGAGAGTAGTAAAGCAGAGAAACCCCCATCCTGAGATATTACAATACCTTACGGAATTACCTTGCTTGGCTGTTATAAGAGGGACTTCTTCGTCAAATTTCTTCGAAAGTGTCGGACCTCTTTGCTTGCTAGAGACCTGCTTATCTGATGGACTTGTAGCTGTAGAATGCTCTTGGTCTTGCGATCTACTACGGAGGTACACATCCACTCCATAGCCAACAAGCATCAGGCAAATTAGAACGACGCTCAGGACACTATAGTGAAATTAAAATTTAAAAAAATATTATATCATGTTTCGACGAAAAGACAGTGTTTTGACAGTCGGAATGGTATTTTGGTTGTTACGCGCGTTCTAATATTCGAAAAACAGACGGAAGAAAGACACACAGACACACACGACACCCCCACCAATAGACAAAACTGACAAACGAATAAACGTCACTACTTACACCGTGAATACAAACACACCATCAGCCCACTTGTTAACTGGATCTGAACACTGGACTTTAATCACCTTGACTGGAAATGGTATGCGGACAAGACCTTCATCTACGATTTAAAAAGGGAATTATTATTATCATCATCATAAATACAGGGTGGTTCAATAAAACGTTGACAGTTTTTTGAAGCCATTCTTTTTTTAAATTCTGTAGATTTAAAAAATATATTTTCCCAAAAATATCGTTACAAATAACCTTACGGTTGCAAAATAACAGCTATTTGAACAAAAGTCTGTCCCTTTTCACTCTGTCCACGGGTACTGATTTCGCGACATTACATTGAATACTGAATGATGAATTACATGCAAGTAATCTAAGATTTGAAGATCCCGCCAGGTGAACCAGTGTAATTGTTAACATCTTAACTATCTATTCAGGTACAAAATCAATTCGTTATAATAATACCACGAGTGACCCTAATTAGAATGATTGATTTTCAAAGATTGGAAGTGTAATTGTCTATGCTCTATGCCTTAAAAGTGACGATGCCATTTAATGTTATCTTGCTAGTCATTTCCCGTAGACTTACCCGTTGGCAAAGAGATTTTGGAGAGATTCTCTTCAAATAGCTATCACTTTGCCGCCATAGCATTATTAACATTGAGATTTTTAGCATAGATGGCCAAGATGATATTTTTGAGGAATATGTTTAAAAAAATATGGCTTTGAAAAAACTGTCAACGTTTTATTGAACCACACTGATTGTAACGTCGCGACATCAGTACCCGTGGACAGAGTGAAATGGGACAGACTTTGTTCAAATATCTGTTATTTTGCAGCTAGATGGTCAAGATCATATAAATACTCACCATATAGCACCTTTTTATCTCTGATATACAGGGCGCCATCTCGCGATCATAACGGCTTTTAAAAACTTATTCTTAAAGGCACTTCCGAATCTCAAATGTTTGCCCCGGGCAAAAGTCATATGACTCGCTACATACCCGAGTTCCGCGTACACGTATCATATAAACTCCATGATGCAATGCCGAAGAGTGGCTACAAACATCAAATGTGAACGAAATCCGTGTCTAGAAATGTTTCTAACAGTCATTCTATTTAAATGTCAATGAAACCAGAGTTATCTGAAACAGCATCGAATCAATTTTTAAGCGAGAACCCTATGTTAAAAACATACAAAACTATAAATTAAAGCATTATTAACTTCCAATTTATGGGATAGTAATAGTGTTCACAAACGATATTTGAATTTACTATACATCATAAATATTCATTAGCTAATCGCGGTTTCCTATTGGTCTATTCCGTTAGCTACGCACTTCAGTATTTAGCCTACTTCCTCGCGTACGGGAAAGACGCAGACGCGGGGAAAAAATAAGGGTACTACCGCACCCCTAGGAGGCAACTACCGCACCCCCTGAACGAAACAGTCTCATCCCCTGAACGAAACAGTTCAACAAACGTATACACGTCACATTGTATAGAACTTTGCATTCTGGCGACGAGCATGGTTATTTTGTTGTTGTCAAAACATGCAAAATGGCGTCGTCTGCTGCTGGTCGTTTCGCGGAACTGTCAGACACGGATTTAGTTGTAAGTTTTTATAATTTCGTGATGAATATTTATGATGTATAGTAAAACAAATACAACATGGTTTATATCGGGAAGTAGTGTGAATTACTGGCCCCTCGGTGTTGGATGAGTGCGTCTACTTCCCTCCGCTACGCGTCGGGAAGTAGACGCACTCATCCAACACCTCGGGGCCAGTAATTCACACTACTTCCCTCTATACCATGTTGTATCTGTATACTATTTATGTTGTATCACCAGTACAGTGCGCCGTTGGCTCAATCGGAAGAGCGTTCGGTTAATGATCGAAAGGCCGGGGGTTCGAATCCCACCGAGAATGTTTTTTGTCTTCGTTAGTATCATATTAAATTTAGTAATTTTATATGTTGAGTTTGTTTATCGTTCCCCATACAATTTGTGAATCCACGGACAAGATACTTTTAATTTGATTTGGAATGATTGCCTAAATTCAATCATTTGAATGCAGTTCTACTTTTACTTGTTAACGGTCAGCGTTGCGTAAATTGAATTATTGAGACCCTAGCCCCATTGTTACACAAATAATCTGGGAAGGCCAATTGTGCCATTATTAAAAGAGTCAATCGTTTCGTCATTGAATCGATATTCTGATATGCCATGTTTAGGCCTACATGATTGTACGGTCATGTGCATGTACCAACATATTATCTGTTTGTCATGTTTGCGGCTTCGTTGAAATAGACCGGGCGTGGAATCATTTTGTATCTAAATTTATTTGTGTGGTTCGCCGGTTTCGCGGTTGCAAGGCGAATCAATATCCAAAGCACCAGCACAGTTGTGTTGGATTCCAACACAAATGAGAACGAAATCTGGTAAGCGTTTCATCAGCTTAGACAATAATGTTTTGACATTGAAAATCAATGATCCTCAGTTATACTATATGAAAGAAAGGCGCATTACAGTATTGTTCTATGGTACTAATCCGCCCCCAACGTATGACATATGATACCAATAGGGCATTTATTTTATTTTGTCATGTTTGGTGTTTTAATTTAATATTTGTGAATTGTTGGGTAATTTATTGAAGTTGAATTATTTATGGTTATCATTATCAATTAGGGGAAATTTGTATTTCCAAATTTAGTTGAGTTTGAAGACAATGACAAAAACTAATGTTTGAAGTAAAATAATTTGGATTTGAGCATACAACCATGTTCTTGTTTTGGATGTGTGTGTAAGTTAGAATTTGAATATGAGAGGTTCTGTATTTTCAAAGTGTTTTAGGCTTTTGTATCAAACAACTTTCTCTACAATATGATAAAAAATAAAGAAAACTGTACGAGAAGAAAATGTGTGACTTTAAACAAAAAAAGATTCCCCATGAGAGCCCCCAGAGCCTTGGAAACGCTAGAAAACCGATAGCTCCTAGGGGCACCCCGGGGCCCCTAAGCGGACCCTGGACCCCACGCCGATGTCATCCCCCACATTTCAAAAGGGAATTGACGCCCTTGTATACAGGGTGTCCCAGAGTGATCTATACGAGGTAGTACGATTTTTTCGGTATGAACTTTATTGATTATCCCAACCATTCCAAAATTCACATGTATTGCGAAATGAAAGGAAGGCGCGAGGAAGGCAGGCGCGTACCGCGGCATGTGAGCCAGGGGGGGGGGGGGGGGAGTATATGTCGTCCCGACAGAAATTTTCGTAAAAGGTTGCCCCCAAAAAAAGTGGGGGGTCAAAAAAATTCGCACGGTCACAAAAGGCGGTCACAAAATTTTACAGTCCCAATAGCACAACAGTCAACAAATAATGCCAAAACCTCAGTGTTTTGTGGCATAGGTCCTAGGGGAGGAGAAACGGTACTAAGGGACGAACATTGAACAATTATCTGAAAAATCAGAATCATCGGTTAAATGTAATTATAATTATGATAAAAAAAATGACAATATATTCCCCAGACGCGGCCGTCTTCGTGCGTTATGCGTAATCTATACAGAAGTAGTACAATTTTGTTCGGTTTGAACTTTATTGATTATTGTCCCAACTACTAGAATCAGTCACGTATAGGAGGAGGCTAGGATGATAAATAAACATGAAGAACGTGTAAACGGTGGATCAAGGAAGTGAAATGGATTAAAAAGAGAGCAATGTGATGATGGCGAGTAGGAATTTCTACTATCCATATACCATTATCAAATCTACAAATGATTGGCAACAGAACACTAACACTGGGTCCCGTTTCATAAAAGGAATCAAAAGTCTGTCTGACTGGCCAAGTCATGATATGAAACTTAAAAATGGTGAGTATTACAATACTTATTCGCCTCAAACACGGAATACGATTCCCCAAAATAGATAAGTAGTCAATCATGAACAAAGTACAATAGTTTTGACCACATTATTGAAAATTGACTGCCTTGATCATACTTGTAAGATCAGATAAAGAAAGCGGATCTGGACATTCCACCATATGCTATTTTACAACCAAATGGTATATTAAAATTTGTTGGCCTTGAGACAATGCAACGATAAGAAATTGTGCCATTTATCAATTTTTATACAGAAAAAAAAGTGGCACTAAATCTCACTGGCTATGGCTGGGTTTTGTCCATAAAATTAACAAACATTTTAGACAATAAATGCTACCATGTCTTGGTGCACAAGATTATGATTTATTGATCACTGCTTATTGATTTTCTTGAAATGATGCCACACATAATTGTTTGGTAGATCCCGATGTCTGTGCACGAAAATCCACCAAGAAAATGTCTGTTAATTTATGGACAAAACCAGCCATAGCCAGTGAGATTTAGTGCCACTTTTTTTTCTGTATAAAAAATGGTAAATGGCACAATTTCTTATCGTTGCATTGTCTCAAGGCCAACAAATGTGGTATCAAAATGTGCCTAACAATTGGGTTCATCTTTCTAGCTGAAAATTATTTAAATCCATCAAATATTTGGAAATATTCTAGTATATGCTAGGGGGGAACTTACATATTTTGATGGGTGTATAACACAATCATCCATCGATGCCCGCCTACTTTCAATTTGTACCATGCAAAGCAAAGCAATGACGTCTCATAAAGACTATTTGCAGCAACGTGTTTTTCGTTGGGTCTGGTGACTTTAAAGCCACCATCAGTTTATAAGTATCCATCCAGTTTTTGTGATGAATGACGTATCAAATTACGGAGTAAAAAGTGTCTCACTTAAAGGTACTCTCTTATTGTAAAAGAGTGATAATGTCACTCGTTGTTCAGAGTGAAGTCATTGTCACTCGTAAAGAGTAATTTTTCACTCTGTGTCGAGTGATTTTTCACTCTGTGCGGTTGATGACTTATACCAGATTTATGTAAGAGTGAAAATGTCACTCGTTGTTCAGAGTGAAATTATTATCACTCGAAAAGAGTGATTTTCACTCTGTGCGAGTGATCAGTTGTACCAGATTTAATTTGAGAGCCGGAACACAATAAAATAGAGAAATATTCAAAAACTCAAAATATTCTCTATTTTATTAAATTTAACATTATTGAAGTGATAATTAATGATGATATCAATGTTAATTGTTTCTGCAATAATTCTAAAGTCCAAATAATGATTAAATATAAATTACATTAATGAAACGCGTAAAAACATCATCGATAAACACCATAGAAAGTAGATTTAGATACTTTACATAGAGAAATATCATGTTAATATAATGATATCGTTTCACTACCGAAATGAAGTGATAATGTAACATAGGCTAATGACAGCAAGCAGTTGTTTGGTCGAGAAAAGGTAAGTATAGTTTGGATAATGACTCTTTGTTTGTTATTCAAATTTTCTAGTGAATTGCAGTGATTAAGTAATTAAAACTTTCCTTTATTGTTCACTCTCAATGTGGGTGAAGTTCACTCTAAATGAGTGAAATTCACTCTTTTTTTTACTCCAATGGAGTGATCACTGTAGGCATTCTTCGAAGTTGAAAATTGACTCGTTCCTAGAATGAACAAAATTCACTCTTTTTTCGGAGTGAAAATGGTTCCACTCTTTCAAAAAGTGACATTCACTTTATTAGAGTGATCACTGTAAGCAATCCTTTGAAGAGTGAATATTCACTTCATTATAGTTGAATTACACTCTTTTACATGTAGAGAGTATATGTTCCGATAAATTGTTTGTGGCTATGATTTTGTTTTCACATCAAGCTATTTTAATATCAGAAGAATCCCCATATGTTTCTCATTATGTCTGTAAAATCTTAGGGGCCAGACCTGTTCCATTTATAAATTATAGGCTAACATGTGGTGAATTACTGCCAACGGTGGTTAAACACCCGCCAGTTTGTGTACTACTCAATTGTCAAATATCGTGTGACCTTGTGCTTCTATAATAAGAGCCATTCGAGTTATGCAACTCAAACTTTGGAATTTGACAATTTTAAAGATGACCTTTTATATAAAATAGAAAACGTAAAGTTGAAAATCGGGCCAGCAATCAGAACATCTACCTTGAATGTGTATTATTTTAGATTTTGGTACCGATTATTGATTTATAATTATGTGACATAAACACCTGGTCAGGAGCTCCTACTTAGATTATTGATTTTCAATTATATAACATTTAAGCACCTTGTCAGGAAATGTTTGTGTTAGGTGTAAACAACTCTTACTTACTTAGTAGTTGAGGAATACCATTAAATACGTCAGTTTCATCGCAGGTAACAGGAAAACACGTGCCCCACAATATAGGCGACGATAGTAGTAAATCACCCTGTCATATTGAAAATAAATTAGAACTGATGCTTATGATATCTACCTGCCGATTGGTTGAAGTTCATGATGTGGCAAATATTGTGCCAATCAGAGACAGTGTTAGCATAATTACAATATTCAATAATGACGTTAGCATAACATAAACACAATTGTAATTGGTTATCAAGATGATTATATCATGTAGTTGACCAATGGGATTTTTTTCTGTTTATGAGTAGGGAGGTTGAATCAGGCTGACCGACTGCGCTTACTTGTCATCACGAAAACCGGAGTTACTCTTCGCCATTTGATTGTCCAACTAATTGTGCCACGACATTGACAGGGGAAGCGTGCGGTACCAACATCAGCTAGCAATGTACATTATGTAGGGATTTGTAGTGTTTAGGACAGTTAGGCCAGGGTTAATCCACATTTTATAGTATTCTTTTGGTTAAATTTGTTTATTATGTATAATTGTATCAATGTATTTATCCTTTATATATAATTTGTTTCTTTGTAAAGATTTGTGCGCTGGTACTAGCACTGCTGACTCCACAACGATCCAACGCAGAGCGCAAGCGTTGACCACCGTTGACCAAAATCAATGATGATTTCTTACCTTTGGATCTGTAGGCGTGATTTCTGACTTATTTGCTTGGATTGTTGCCAGACAATAATGAAACTGTTCCAATCCTTGGCATTCCTCGTAGGCACCTGTCCAAACCGTGTTTCCAATCAGCCTTCCAGATTGGGGCGTGCCGAAGGCATCAAGAGCTATATTAAAAGGAAAATAAATGTTCGCAGAATTGATGCAACTGGAGAATATAACATACATTGTTATAGACTATGTATTATCTTGATTAACTAAACAGTGGACTTGTTTCGGAGTAATTCCCATGTGGCAATTATGCCCCCCTGCTGAGTGTCTCAATTTTATTATGCATCAATTCATAAGTAATAAATACTTTGAAGTATTAAACAAGGGCGGATACACTTTGATTTAAAGCTCATGCTTCAAAAATCGAGTGCTGGTTGTAATTATGTAATATTAATGTTTCTTTGTAAAGCGCCTTGAGTTATTTTTGATGTAATTGCGCTATATAAGAAATAAATATTATTATTATTATTATTATTATTATTATTATTATTATTACTATTATTATTATTATTAATATGACTAATGCATGGTTACAGGATAAAATACGGAGGGGAATAAAATGGCTGTCCAGCGGAAGCAATGCTCAAATGATTGTTACCCTTGTTGATACATTTGACATATGTTTCACACAAAACAAGTAGTAAATTAAACTATTCTGGAACACTAAAGGTCGCCCCTGTCATCCGGGTATTTGTTCACATCCGGGACATTTGGCGTTGACAACAAAGCAAAACGTTTAAACACCTCAGTGTGTACGCTCTATTCAACCATACACAATATCGCTCCTAGTGATTGTGTGAGGCCATTTAAGCGACTGTTATTTACATTAGCAACATTTCCAAAGTTCGCAAAATGTTTCGCCCGTTTTTTTGGACTTGCAACTGTGAAAAAACAACGGAAAAGTTGCATTGTGTGTAAATATGATAACATGAGTATGCAAATATATTGGAAGGGACTTTTAAAAAAGAAAGAAAAAAAGAAAAAGAAAAAAGAAAAAAAGTAAAGGTTGAACGGATTGCAAGTGTACTATGTGTTCTAAAACTGTTCAGAAAACTTACTATATGTGTAAGGCATGTGTGTAGTGGCGTAACCAGAGGAGGGAGGCAAGGGGGCGATCAATATTGACTGTTTGTCGGTTGAGATTGGCACTGTATGTTTATTTGATAAGAGGAATCATGGAATTATGATGGCCAAAAGTACACAGACCAAAAAAATACGCGCGCACCTTTCGTAGGAAAAAACCATGTCTATGAGGACATGTTATGTGTTCTAAAGAAATAACATCGGAAAACACATCCGAAGTGTTCAGATCAATTTGTAGTCTATGAGGCATGGAAGTCGGTCCAGGAGATCCAAAACCATGGAACCAAAAGCGTAACAAAGCTGCATAAAATAGCTTCATCGTGATGACAATTTCTTTTTAAAAAAGCTCCCATTCGCCGTTACCCCGCGAAACAGTATTGCAATATTACATTGTTAACCATTTATAGTTGTACTTAAATCAAGAAAATATATGCACAACTTCTTTCTCCCATATAACGAATTAGCTGTCTAACCTTGATAAAAGCTAGACCCAATGGTGGCTATATTATCGTTCATGCTTCACTACACTATAGCCACAACATCCTCTATAGACATACGACGTCGCAAAAATCACATTTTGAAATCAAGATTTATCGAAGATACACTTGCACTAACGGTACCGATTGGGACTAATGTAGATAAAAGCCAATATTGATAGGGAATGAAGTGATGGTTTTTCAATAAAATATCGGTCAAAAGTACACACCAAATGAGTTCGATTTTTGATTTTTTTCTTCTCTCGAACGATGAGAGGGCCATATCCACCCTCATACTCCCCCTTGTCCGCGCTAGCTTAACTTTTGGACAGGCAACATTTTGCCCCCCCCCCCCCCCCCCCTATCAAAATACCCTGGCACCGCCCCTGACTCCTCGGTCAAACTTGGCCTGATTTTCAATCTTGGTGATTGTCAATCTTGGTGATTGTCAATCTTCAAAATTGAGTATCCCAACTTGAAATATTGGGGAAATGAACTTGAGGATGTGAGTTGAGTACGTCAGCAATATCCGTCGATCCGTTTCGACGCCACGTCTAAAAAGGCATCCTCCTTCCTTTTTTAAAAAAGTGAGGACGATAGACATGTTCGTTTTTTCCTTTACCTAATAATATGAATTACAATTGGTCCAAGAGATGCTAGATGGTTAGGCTAAATTTGTTCCCTTTTTTCTCATCTAGCTCGCGAATGATATACATTAAATAATTAATGAAACTGTTGGACTACCTGTACTATATTAATATTTAATCAAATGTTAATTCATAACATAAAATATTTTTAAAAAAACCCAACATAGAACATGTATTCAGGCTCATACAGGGCGCGTCAAACAAGTTTCCTATGTGAAACACGATATTTCTAATACGGCACGATTTAGAGACGATTGGATATTGCATTGAAACAAAACATCGAGTTAGCCTATATAATCATTGGAATCTCGAATGCAGTTGAAAATCCAATTCTTGTTCAGAATTTCGCCAAAGTGGGAATCCTAGTAAGGGGATGAAATTTGAAGGGATACACTGTATTTGGCAGATGACTCCTATTTTGTTTTAATACAATATACACGAGGTGTACGTTTAATTATTTATTCCACATGGAACACATTTTAACACTCCCTGTATATCTGTTACCAAGTATAAAACGTTACCATAGCTAGTACTTGGTACCAAAATCTAGGATTTTGGTACTTATTCAGGCAAGTGTGTAAGACGGAAGGCTAAGCTAACCATCTCTTGAAACACAGACTCAGATTTAATCAGTCTATAAAATAAGTCCATGCTTGTAAAAAAACTAATCTGTGGCAGATTGCATAATCAGCATCCATCTCATCTTTATAAGGCATCATGTTTAAGGCCGTGTGTTTTGAACTCGCCACCCTTACCGTTGCATGTCCAGATTTTTACATTTTACACCATCTGAGATTCGAATTAGCATATCGCAATAACTATTTGTTCTACCCATAAAAAGTATATATTTTCTGAGCGGTAATCTCACAAGGAATCTAAATATGCTATTGGAATTTAGATAAGACCTAATGGTAACATGTTGTGCTTAGGAATGTTAAAAAAATATCGATTTTTTTCATATGTTGATTTAAGCTCAATAATATATGTATACCAATCCCAATCATAATTTTACTGTGCATATTTAAGTTTCTCATGCAATTACCCATCAGAACATAATAGTTGTCAATGGTAAACATGTTGAAATACACTATATCGAGAAGTAAATGAGCACAAACGTTTAAATTTCATATTTATTAGAGTTTGCAAGAATATTTCTTTGGGTATACACCCTTTCCTGATTTGAACGGCATTTTTGAATTCCCCTATTTGAGAGCTTTCCAAAAATGTATAATTTTGCTATCATCGGTTAAATATTTCTTTTGTTATAGTCATGTATGTAAAACCGCTGAATTAGGGCAAGTTCACTGTGTAGTGAATAGGGAAAAAGCCAAGGACAATGCAATCGATTCGTGATTACAATTGTTACATAATAGTTGACACGTTTGTTGAAACAGAAACTTATAGAATATAAGTCAATCTATAAAATGAGAGCAAAATCATGTTTGTACCATACAGAGATGAGAAGTTATTGTAATTTGAACGTAGAATTAGGAACATTTTCTATATTCCCCATAGAGATTGTACACAACGCCACCGCCACCGCCGCCACCGCCACCGCCACCACCCTGACTTTCACAACATAATCAATCATATCTTGGCCAAACATTTATAGAAATACCTGATTTATTCACACAATGTAGCTAAATAAATAGGCTTTCACATGGCACCTCAACCATAGCTCTACCACATTTAGTTGTTGAGTTAATAGAGAGAGATGGATGATTCGTCACCAAAAATGCAACGCCACCACCCTTTCTGGGTGGTCAGTTCAAAACACATGGCCTTAAAGAAGTTATTGATTGCTCCAGAAAGGCCAGAAAAGATAAGTAGGGATTAGGCCTATGTTAATCCATGCATGCCCAGCATAGAACAAACATGACAAAAGAATCAATAAACTTAAAAACTTAATAAATGGATGAATAGAACTAGAATTTATTGACCTCCACAGGAGGAGACTCAATTGCTAATAGACTATGCAATAAGTCTAGTCAAGAAAATGGTTAGGTTATTAAATTGGTTCCCTTCAACACTGTGCCTTGAGTAACCAAAATCCTAGATTTTGGTACCAAGGACTACCATAGCGCGAATCTCCGCTGCTATTCTGTAAAAGCAGTTCATTCAAGTCTAGCTGACACTGTTGTGTAATCGGATGAATCTCTGCCATCATAAATTCGTCATCAATGGGTCTATCGTGAAGCCATGATGATTTGTCGGTAGAGTGTTGATACTGATTTGCAGCAACGACGCCGACTCCACTGTCTAAGATTATGTTGACATTGTACAAAATACAGGTGACAAGGAGAAAACCAAGCGTACTTGTCATGCTGATAATAATGTTGCTATTAAATACGTCGAGAAATAAACAAGACCCGCAATATCCTCTCGGTCCGTTCAGGTCTATGGTCCGTTACAGTGTTAGAATAATACTTAACATGGTTAAGGCGGAAACCGTATGTCCATTCGTGTTGTCCATTGTACAATTGTTAATGTTAGGCCAGTAGATAAACGTGTCTATAAGCTTTATTGTGACGCATTTAATGTCTAAACCCACAGAGACATTACTTGGTATAGAAGACATGGGAGAGCGGTTTTCTTTATTATTAAGTCATTGGACTATGTGAAATTGGTTTTAAAGAAATTGAAAACAAGAAATAAGACTTTAATGTGATTAGTCATGGACAAATGAGCAGCGAAAATATAGGGTGAAGGCCAAAATAATGTTGGACAAAAAAGATTGGCCAAATCAGCGCATAACAAAAAAAAAATAATAATAATATATGTGATGCGATCTGTGAAAACCCGCCACATGGTGGCATTTTTCATATTGGAGATATTTATATCATAAGAAAGCTAAAACTGTGCTGATTACAGAACTGTTTAGATCATTTTTCTACGATTACTACAAAAAGAAGTTATGAGTGAATGATGATTGTGATGTCATCAAAAGCTACAAAACAAGAAATCATTTAAACAGGCCAAAAAAAGATATATAATTCAATATAATAACATTATAAGGTTAATAATAAAAGTTTTTGAAGGTGAAATGTCATGTAAAATGATGACACAAAAGTATTGGAAACTAATTTTCTTTAAAAAAATCTAAAAAAAAGAAGGAAGTTTTTTTTATTATTTATTTTTATTTTTTATTTTACCCATAATCCCTAGTTCACATTTTGCGACATCCGACGGGTTTTCACAGATCGCATCACATATATGGTCATGTGTTATAAGCTCGCCTCCTTTCGCGTTACACATGGATTTTGGCTTTCGCGACATGGTTTTAACTTTACACATTTATATTTGCTTGTATACCCCACCTGAGGTAGTAAAAGTAAACATTTTCTGAAGGGAAATTGCATGAGAAAACCAAATATGCCATTGAAATTATATATAGTACGACCAAGGACTAACATGGTATGATTCAAAATGTTCGGACAAATATCAGAATTTTTAAATTTTAATTAGAGATCCATGTAATTTTTATACCTACCCCTATCATTATTTACTTTACATATTTGAATTTCTTATGAAATTACCCATCAGATAATATATAATTGTCAAAGGTAACATCGTCGGTAAGGTAATTATACCGGCTAGTGAATATCTCCAATTTGTATCATATATTTTTAGAATTTTCAGAAATATTTTTAAGGATGTACCCTTCCCTGATCTAAACTGCATTTCTGAATTCCTCTAGTCCCAAGCTTTCCAAAAATATATACTTTTGCTATCATAGGTTGAACACTTTTTCTGTTATATTCATTTTTATAAATCCGGTAAATTGAGGCTGATATTTCATGTTGACTGTGAAGCGAATAGGAAGAAAGTCGATGATCATTGTCTTATCCATAATTGATTAGTCGTTACAAATAGTTGACAAGTCTGTTGAACCGCATACTTTAAAAAGACTACTAAATATCCTTTAACATGGGACCAGAATGGTGTTTGTAACATTAGGGGATGACTATATACTAGTTATGGTAAAAAGAACAAAGCATGGGATATTCCCCATTGAGTTTGTACCCCTTCAAGCGGCACCCCTTCCAGCACCACCCCTGGTACCTAAACTTCAAACAGCTGTAGCTCCCCTTCTGTATTAGCTATACCAATGCCATTTTACAAGTAGATAGCTTGTTATTAGGGCTTTAAATGATACCAAATTTGTTGAGATAGCTTTTGTGGTTTTAAAGATATTTAAGGAATATGACAGCATAAACCTACAAAGTGTAACGGCACCACCCTATTGGGAAGCGAGTTCATGACACGTGACCATATTCATTTAAACCAAATAAAACACTAGTTTTCATGTTTATTGGGTAGTCTGCTACCTTAGGTTTCTCGCTTTCGCGATCGTCAGGCAAACTAAATGTTTTCCTTATAAAGTGCTCAACAAAGGAAAGTCGTACACTTTGTTTAGGTCAATTAATGTAACTTTTGATTGTTTATTTACCAAATTGGATGAATCTTTTAGGCACATTTTGATAGCAAACATAACACCTAGCAACAAAGATAAACCATGATTAGCGCCATTTAACTTGTTGAAATTATATCGGTGCTAAGTTGTAGCACGGTGAGCTAATAGAGCTAACAATGGGTCGCGGCATGTTTTCTTCATGAAGCTTAGGGAGTACATAGATTCATGGAGGTACAGACTACAGAGTGTTTGGGCGTGAGATTAGAAGTTTTCTTTTTTATCAAGCTTGTTTGCCATCCTTATGGAGTTATCTTTGTCCAAAACCACAGTTGACCGTATATTGTCAGCTGGGAGGACGATGATAGAATCATCATTCTTCAGATTGGATAATACGTCCTTTTCTTCATGAGAGATATTGGATATACTTTAGCTTTCTTTAGAGTTCTTAGTACATCACAACGCACTAAATTCGCTTACCTTTAAAAATATTGTTAATGCCATGCTCGGTAACTTCAACAAGCTCCTTCATAGGTATATTGAATTGTGTGGGAGCGAAGTTAAGTCCCTTACTTAAGATTGACTGTTCTGCGTTAGTCAAATCCTATGCTATTTCTTTTGTCAAATATTGTAACTGTTGACGATATTCATTGAAAGTGACTCTGACAAGTGATAACCCATCTTGTTTTAGAATACGGTCCGCTTTGCTAGACTTAAGAGCGGAAGAAGGACGGAGACCTTTCGGGACAATGCCATTGTCCTTACATCGCCGAAGGAACAGAAGTTGGTTTAGTACTTTGGCATTTTTACATAGTAATGTATGATATGTCTTTGAGTTTGGTTGCCACGGGTATTCATAAGAGTTTAACGGGTTCGCCGTCGGACAAGTTTAAAACTCTCAAACTTTCGTCAGGATTAGCTCTGACTTATTCAGGACCAACTCATTATAATATTAAGCAAAGCTAAGAGATTGCCACTTCTCTATTGTTATCATCATTTGAGCTGCCGTTTGCACGATGATTTGAGAATAGGTACCCTTTCCTATTGTGGCTCTGAAAAGAGCTCTACACGTAGGTTGCCATTGTCCTACTATAACTTTAATCTATTAAAACATATTCCCAAGGACGGCATCATCAACAACCAATAAATCATCAACAATCAATAGAAATTACGGCGAATATATCAACCGCATGTGACGCTCTCTATTTGGAAAAGAACGTGACACTAGTGGTGAAATATGCTGAACATTGGAGGTGTGTCCACAGAAACCCCTCGTAAAATCATGTCGCGAAAGCCAAAATCCGCATGTAACACGGAAGGGGGCGAGCTTAAAACGCATGACCATGAATGAGTTTTAGTAAATGGCATTCCATTGAGTTGTGTGTAAACATGAACTGTGCTTTTAACCCACATGGCTGTCTGACTGTCCGATTTATAATTAAAATTATGGAATAAAAAAAATATATATAGTGGCCCCGTTATGGTTTGACCTGATTTAGGTAGTGAATGAATACGAGTATACCGTGAAAATGTCAAGAACATTGTTTGAGCCCTTTTTAAATTATCTGCATTCTACTTTACACACATTTTACATGTAACTCTATGGGAAATGTGATGAGGGCGCTATTATAGTAAATAATAATATTCAAGGCTCTTCTCAGAACTGGCACCAACAAATGTTCTGAAATTTCTACAAAAGATGGCCAGTATATTCAGGTACTTGAATCAGTTAAAACCAGAACCGGGCCAGCAAGTTACGGTGTTCTCAGAATAAAACGGACACATTATGTTGTATCAAACAGCCCAAGATGCGCTATTTGCAGCGTTCGAAATAGCGGCCATCCGGTCATCCGAAATGACCAAATCTACCGGCGGATGACCAGTTTTTCTTGGCCAATCATCCGGCGGATGACCAAAATGATGGGAGATGAAAGTGAAGAAGAGGAATACCAGGATGTATTAGAGCAGCAGAGGCTTTAGACATGACCGTCCTATTGAGAGACGTACCGAAAGAACAAGTCATGGTCGCGAATGAACCAACCCTAGAAGCTGCAAATGAGGATGACACTGACACAGCTGACGACCCCGACCCCGCAACTGCAGCGTGGAACTTGAGGCTGAGTCAGACGAGGATGACTTGGATACAGATCCAATGGAGTCGGGAGATTAAGAGTGAAGAAGAGGATCATCCGGGTGCATTAGAAGTTGCAAACGAGGATTACACCGACCCAGCGGACGACACCGACCCTGCAGTTGTGGAACTAGAGGCTGAGTCGGATTGAGGATGACCTGGATACAGGTCCAATAGAGTTGGGCGATGAGAATGAAGAAGAGGATCATCAGGATGCATTAGAAGCTGTATATGAGAACGACACCGACCCTGCAGTTGTGAAACTTGATGCTGAGTCAAATGAGGATGAGCTGGTTACAAATCCAATGGAGTAGGGAGATACGAGTGAAGAAGAGGATCATCAGGATGCATTTCAGGGCTTACACTGGTCGTCCTATTGAGAGATGTACTGAAAGAACGTGCCAACTAGAACAAATAAGTGACTGAAGAAAAACAGTAGTTAAAAGAGAGGAGATTGTAAAATAAAGAGAAAGTTGTTTATGGAGCATAGAGGGTGATGTGGAGTTGTCGTCATTGTATGTGTTATATTACACAATGTATACATATGAAGACTCGCTTAAAATGTGATATTTGAGATTGCCACTGAAAAAAAGGCGGATAACCAAAATTATAGGCGAATGACCAAAATCCCAACCTAGGTTATCCGGTGGATAACCAATTTATTTTTCTTATTTCGAACGCTGGCTATTTGTGTAAGTATTTTCGGAACTTTCAGCATCTTTGGACCACAAAGATTTGTTATTGGGTTTTCTTTGTATTCTGAGTACTGTTTTCCTTTCATAAAAATAAATTATTACCAGTTGCTCTGAATGGACAAATATACGATTTTCTGGTATCATCATGGATTGATGTAATGTGACTAGTTGATTTCACAAAATAGCGTTTAGTAGTGAAGAATTCAAAAGATAGAGGCGGCGTAATATAATAATTGATTGAATGTTTAATGTTATCACTCTCATGCCATGTTTTCTGAGGATTGACTGTCCAAATATTTACATTACATATTTGGCCAAGTGTTTTTAACTGGCCACCCTTCCCGTTGCATGTCCAAATGTTTACATTTTACACCATCTGAGATTCGAATTTAGAGCATATCGCAATAATTACTTGTTCTACCCCATAACAAGTATATATTTTCTGAACGTAAATCTCACAAGGAATCCAAATATGCGATTGGAATTTGCATATGATCTAATGGTAACATCTTCTGATTAAGAATGTTCAAAGAATATCGATTTCTTTCATATTTTGATTAAAGTTTATATTTTTTATTCCAATCATCATTTTACTGTGCATATTATTAGTTCCTCATGCAATTTACCAATCAGAACATAATGATTGTCAAGGGTAACTTGTTGAAATATACTATGTCGGGAAGTAAATGAGCGCAAAAGTTTACATTTCATATTTATTAGAGTTTTCACATATCTTTTTTTGGCTATTAACCCTATCCTGATTTAAGCTGGATTTTTGAATTCCCTATTTGAGAGCTTTTCAAAAATGTATAATTTTGCTATCATCGGTTGAATAATTAATTTTGTTGTTATAGTAATGTATGTAAAACCGATGAATTAGGGCAAGTTCACTGTGTAGTGAATAGGGAAAAGCCAACGACAATGCAATCGATTCGTGATTACAATTGTTACGTAATAGATGACACGTTTGTTGAAACAGAAACTTATAGAATATAAAACAATCTATAAAATGAGAGCAAAATCATGTTTGTACCATACAGAGATGAGGGGTTATTGTGATTTGAACGTAGAATTGGGAACATTTTCTATATTCCACATAGAGATTGTACACAACGCCAACGCCACCGCCGCCACCCCTAAATATAATCAATCATATCTCAGCTAAACAGTTATAGAAAATCTTGATGTATTCACACAGTGTAGCTAGATAAATAAGCTTTCAAATGACACCTATACCATTATAGCTCTACCACATTTAGTTGTTGAGTTAATAGAGAGAGATGGATGATTCGTCAACAAAAATGCAACGCCGCCACCCTTTTTCGGGTGGTCAGTTAAAAACACATGGCCATTTTCATTAGGTGCATGTATACTTCTATAATGTGTACATTTCTAAGGTGTCAGCTTTATAGTTATTGGGTAGTACAGTAACAACCAAAATGATGTTTTTCTTTTCAACACATTGTATAATATGTTTTTAATGAAGAAAACAAAAATGGTTTTGGACGAGTCCTTTCAAAATCATGCATAGCTCAGTACACACAGAAAAAATATATGTCACTGATGTTTTTCTTTGGAGTTTGAGTAATATGTTTGCATTCTATAGCATGTATAAATGGAATAGCAACATCACAACACAAGTTAAACGCTCGAAATTGTAAACATGTTTAACATTTTGAAAGTGGGATATGCGTGTGCAATATAAAATGTATAGGCCTATATAACTAATTTCTGCCAATTGAAATATTTATTGTCAGGTAGAAAGTCAAAACATCAAGTGCGCGGTATTTTTCGGCGATGTTATCTCTATTTTATTTTGATAAGAAAAAACAGGTCATCAACAGGCATGGAAAAACAGGTGAACAGAGTGAACATATTGCTAATTTGCTCATCTATTGCACTGGATCACATAGTACGTTTAGCCTTTCTTGTTTTGCCTGATTTCTTTATTGGCGGGAATTATTGATTAGAACAACGTTACCAATATTTTTAGCTTGAAGACCACGGAAATTTGTTTAACACTTTTCTCGCTGCTATTAGTTTTACCATTTCAAAACAAATAGTTTCAGAAACCTTTCCCAACTTTCAACATAACAAAACATAACGTAACAATTAATATGTATATAGCGCTATTCCATCTGTATCATAGCGCTTGTAATACATCAGAACAAAACATTCATTTAGCATGGAAAAAGTTGAGTCTTTAAAGGTATATTATGTGATATTTTCCAGGGGGCGCCTTCAATCCTTGAACAAACATTGAAAGCAGATTTTCTTGCAGATTTACTTTTCTAATCATAAATCATAAATATATTCCAAGTTACAGAGCGATACGATTCCTAATAACCTGAAAATCATTGATTTAGGCTGAATTTAGAGTAAAATTTGAAGAAGACAAAAATTGTACCGCTCGGTACAATCTATTTTCAAACCCTGATTTTGATGTAATTAGGAATCGTATCGATCTGTAACTTAGAAGATCTTTATGATTTATGATCAAAAATGCAAATCTGCAAGAAAATCTGTTTTCATAGTAAAAATCAATGATAGAGGGCGCTACTTGGAAAATATCACATACTATGCCTTTGAGACTACAACGAAAATGAGAGATATTGTCAGTTTCTCTTATGGTATACGAGGGAGATTGTTTCATGCCCGTAGACCAGCTACACTGAAAGATTTCTGACCCAAGACCTTATTTGTCCTAGGAACATGTAGGCGAGTAATGCCATTATCAGAATGAAGAGCTCTTCGAGGAACATATGGTGACAGTTAATTGCCTAAATATCCAGGTGCAGAGTAGTTCATGCTTTTGAAGACAATAATACAGAGTTTGAATGTAATCCTTTCCCGTATGGGCATCCAGTGGAGTTCTTTAAGCGTGGGAGTAATATGTGTGGTGGCATGGGAAAACCCTTCACATGGTCATTTTCTAGCAACTTGGTTTTTTGCTTTGGCAGAGAGCTTCGTACTCTACTGAGTATAGGACTGTTTAAATGTTTCAGAAATTCCATCTAGAACTACAGTTACAGTATTTTAAAGTCGGCAAGTTTAAACGCAACACTAAAATTGAAACTGACAATTCAAAGGTGTACAAAAAAAATCTTTTAAATGCTCTAATAATAATAAAACTACATTGTTATATCACACAGAATAGCTTGTCATATGAAAAGGACTTTTGATATGAACCTAGTTTTTTGCGATATTATTAACAATTGTAAGTTCTTCACTTTCAAAATCTTTACAATGCATTGTCGGGATTTACACGTGGTGACCATGGTAACAATGTCATTTTGCGTAAACAGCATTTTGCTGCCATTATTGTTGCCATCACACGTCGTCGTCGTCAGATCGATTCTATACGCCTCCATCACGTGACAATTTATTGTCCACTTTATTTCCCGAATTCGTCGCATTAGGGCGCCTTTCCTTGGCAGACTTTCTCGGCCAAATTATCTGCGATATGTTAAGGAATGGAATTTCTACGGCCAAATACAGCAAAAAGGCAGCCCCATACGTGAGCACGACGATGGCGGCAAACATAAATACCTGTATTGGAAAATTTACGCCGACATTAATTTATTAAATTAGACTCATAACACTTGCTCTTTGACAAAAAAAGTAATACAATAAAAAATGTGTTTTTTGGCGAAAACAAATGCAATTGCGGCTTAATTGCCTATTTCAAACACCCATAATTTGCCTTTTTTTTGAAAATCGATATTATGTTTTGAATTATCGACCAAAAAGTGCCAACAAATGCGATTGTTTACCTCCAAAATCATGACAATCACATTGTAGGCACTTTTTTGGCATTCCAAATTCCAAAAATAATAAAGATTTTCAAAACAAAAAGGATCCTAGGGAATTGTATTAGGAATATAATAAAACTAGTATGACAAAATTTGACAAAATATATTTTGAGTCATCTTTGCAGAACCTAAAATGTGTCAAAAAACGTTTTTTATATTTTGTTTCCAAAATGGTCAATTTCATGATCATGGTTGGATTCATTGAACCCTTTCCTGCAAACAATGTACACTTTTATATAGATTAAATGAATAATGAAGAAGTTACGGCAGTTTTACGGAGGCTGTACCTGAAGGTGCACACTGCACAACCCCTTAATTGCTTCTTAATCAGCGTCATACAAATACAACGATTGGTAGGAATTGTCCATAACATAATATCTGCATTAGCTGTCATACGGCTAACCCCCGGGCTGGCCAAATCGTTCTATCGTACATTTATTACTTGGTCTTTGGCAAACGCCACATAATACCACGCGCGCCTACTACCAGCGCATGCGTGGACGGGTTTCTATTCCGTATACTGCGCGAATGAAATTTGAATTGTTTGTATGACACACGTGGTATTAAAGAAGATTGCATAACAACACCAGAGCAATTTGTTTTCATAAATTATAAAACCCAAGAAAATAAAATATCCGTGTAATTTGAATATAGAGCAAGAGGGAAAATACTGCAAGTCAAGACTTGCGAATCCTCCTGGATTGGAAAATTACCTATATGGGGTCAAAGGTCATGCCTTGGCCATGCGATTTATTGGTCGATTCTCTCCCCCTCTCCCAGTGTTTGTTTTGAAAATTAATGTGTTTTTTCCTCTATGGGACACCCTTTTGACATGAATTTTACAAAAATGGCTTAAGTCTCCTTACCCCAAAATAATTGTCACCAAGTTTAGTTGAAAATGAAGTTTGGCTTTTCATATGAGCCCTAAATAGCAATAAGTGCAATTTAAAGTGTAGACGAATTAGGGTTAACTGTCATGTAGTGGCGCCTAATCAGTGTACTCTCATCAACAACAGCTCAAGTCCGCTTACCTAAATATGTCACCAAGTTTGGCCAAGATTGATGTCTGACTTTACTAAAAAGCAATAAGTGCAGCTTAAAGTGTTGAACAAAAACGATAGAGCGATTTTACCAACCATAATTTAAACACAACACCAAAAGTAAGTCCCCTTCTCAACAGTTCGTCATTACATCGTAAGGTAAAACATGTTACCAATAAAACTTAATAAACCTATGAGTGTTTCCTAATAGTCGAGTTGCAGGCGACCTTAACCGTGACATGACTTACATCTGTGATTTTATTGCATTATATGTTAGTTGTGAGGATGTAGATTACAAATCCGCCGGGTGCCCAAATTTTACTTTTGAGCAAAAAGAATTGTGACCTCATTTGACCTTTCTGCTTTTTTCAATTGTTTGAAATTTAAATGTGTATCATTATTATTTTATTCCGTGACGCCTTATTTCTCTCAAATGCTTTCAATTCAAGAAATCCACGTGTGTAACGCATTATGACAAACTATAGCATGAGTAATGTCAAATTGCATGTAATATCTAACAAAATACATATTAATGTATATACATCATGTATACATTTTTTACAATTGTACTTACACCTATAAAGAATAAGAAAAATCAGACCTCTTTGTACAACAAAACGTGGATTCAAATATGCTGATCTCCGACAGATCAGCATTTTACGTCCGACAGTATTCCTCTGCAGTACGCGTAATACATAACGCGAACCATATATGCATAGAGGGCGTTTTTCAATAAATAGCGATGGTATTGTTTTAATCCAGTTTTGCTGTGTTTTTGTTAGTAGAAACAACAATAATGGCAATATTTAACGTTCATCTTTAATTCTGAAGTAAATGTTTAAACATTTAAAATTTTCAACACCACTTATTGTCCCTTTAAAAGCCAATTGCAAACCCATTACTCTTCGTCATTATTCTCTCCCTCTTTGTCATCCATATCAGCGTTAGAAGTATTTTGATGCAATGTATTGATATTCATGCAGTTCTCGTCAGCCGTGCAATGACAATAGGTGGTTCATAAGAGTGAAGCTAACCTACAGCTGCAGTTGCCTCTTGAACTATTCTAGTTGTAAGGTACAAATTCAGCATTTCATGTTTTTAGAGATAATGTTATTGATTATGGATGTTTAACGTAAATTGTATTATCCTCGTGTATTTGCTAAACAATGTCCCGCTCTATTTGCTAAACATACCCCAGGGTATGGCAGAGGCCTCGTATCGGGCCCCGATGTCTATTTTATCGGGGCTTGATGACTATTTTATCGCGTATCAACTTGAAAAACATCGGGTCCAAAACATATCAGGCCCCGATACAGTCGCGATAAATTTATCGCGTATGAATGGAACTGCTCCCTTATCTAAATAAATGAGTTTAGTCACCCGAATGATATGTAATATAGGCAATTACAACTAATAGAAAGTGAAGAATAAATCAGTTTTACGATTAAACTTTATCGTTCAGGCTATTTTAAATGGTTGTATAAATATGTCTTATTAGTAACTCTTCATGACCTTAAATGACCTCTAATCGAGTACAGGTATGTGGTTTTGTGAATAAAACACACACCAATGGATAACGAGGGTTATAAGCTTTAATAATTTGATATCATATATGATATGTTTGTACATATTCAAAAAGCAAACTTAATTTTAAACAATTGGTAAAATTCTGAAAGGTCAAATAAGGTCATAATATATTTTGCTCAAGTGTAGAATTTTGGCACCCGGCGGAATTTTGATCTACATACTCTAGGCTATCATATAAAGCAATACAATCGCAGATGTAAGCCATGTTACGGTTAAGGCCACATATCGGCGTCTGCAACTCGACTATAAGTGTTGTTTGAAAATGAAAGATGTCTCTAGGACTGTAAGTGGTATTTCAATACAGTTACCATAATTATGTTAAAACACTTTCTACGTGGCTATTATTTCTACGTGGCTATTATTTCTTTTTCTACGTGGCTTTATTGTTTTACCCTGTACAAAACAGCTTTATGACAAACCTTTCCCAACTGTCAAAGTCTTAGGCCAAAAACAATTTGTTATGTTGTCCTCGACCGCCCGCTCCAGATTTAGGGCCGCTCCGATTTTATTTATTTATTTTTTTTCGGATTTTGTTTTATACAAAATCCGATTTGTTTTTATTGATTTTTTTCTTCTTTTTCCAGATTTGTTTTTCAGATTTATTTTTCAGATTTTTTGTTAACAGTTTAAATGGCATTGAATATTAAATTAAGCGTTTATAACATTTTGTATATGTCCGACTCTCAGAGTGATTTCAAATTCGTGTTCGCTGAATTTTGAGCATGTTTGTACTTATTTTTTAGGCCTTTCTAGGATTTCCAAATGTGGTAATGACATGTTATTATTCTAACATTTTTGAAACACATTGGAATGTCGTCTGCTGACTCCTTCTACAGGGTGTCCCAAAAGTCTATGCACGACTTTGAAGCTTTGTATCTCACAAAATATAAGTCGTATTGAAAATATGAATACATATTTAGAAAGAGGAGATATGGGAAATAGTTTTGATACCAAACATTGGAGTAACATCTGTTTGTAATGCCACCCTAGAAGTAAAATATGTATTACTGCAAAAATGTAATTGTATACTCGGAGGAATAAAGTTCATAAATCCATACCTATTGAGATTAACAAAAAGACGGGTAGAGTTGGTTACACGGAAAGTGATCCGTCAATTGTAATATTTACAATTTTACATAACAGTGATCCCATCATAACAACAAACTATATCACACACAGTTTTCGTTTCTATTGTGAACTATAGTTTAAATGTTTTTCATTTATACAGAGACGTGTGCTAATGCAAAAGCAGACCTAAAAATTGAATAACGTAACAGAAAAGTGAACACACACATCACACAGCTAATAGATCTCATTGGACTTTTGGCTACGCATGTCTTATGACATCAATGTGACTTGTTGATCTACCAGTCTTTTTTCTACCACATCGAGACAAATCATGCACAGTTCCTGTGTTCAAAAATGTATCCACCAACTTAAGAATGGATATTCTTCCTGGTGCCCATTTCACTTAAAATGTTTTTCACTTAAAATGAATTTGTTTCAGCGCAGAACCATACAATTTGTATTCGCTTATCTATGCTGTAAACCATCTTGAATGAAGACTTTTGCTGTGCAATGTTGTCTACTACGTCTATTTATGTTGTGAGTAACCGAGTTTGGTAATAACATTGATGTTGCAAGGTAAGCAGTGAACTGTGACTAATGCGCAACGTTGCTTTCATACCGTTAATTTATGCGCACCTGTGTTAGCAACAATGTGTGGTATTTGGTCTCACACGGCCAAAAACTTTCAACCAGTTTAATAATGTTGTGGGTTCGCCAATAGGGCTGGGTTTGGTATCAAATTAATTTCCCAAATCTCGTCCATCAAAATATGGTTAAATTGATACCATATTATTTATATTTTATGAGATATGACTCTTCAAAAACATGCATAGACTTTTGGGACACCCTGTACATGGAAAGTGTTAACATTAGATAATTTACTTACAAGCTCCCCTTGTGACATGTGGAAAGCCACTTTGTGTGAGTACAAGTACGTCTTTATAACGACAACATGTAGGAGATATGCAGAGTACGTCAGTTGACTTAGAGGAATCCAACCACGCCATGAGAGGAAATTACTGATTGGTCCTGTAAGGATGTTTATGAACGAAAAACGAAAGAACAAAAGCAATTGGATGACCAGATGGTATCAAACCTCGCCACAAGGGTGAATGAAAGTCAATGTGTTTTTTCATATATATTTTTAAATGTCAACGTTGAAAAAGTAACGGCAATTGTGGAGGAACTCTACTTCCAAATCCTTGGTACACCACTAGTGTCCCCTATTTTATCGCTCTTTAGCCATTGGAGATCACATGTGCCTCACAATGAGTTAGGGACCTCAAAATGTTGGTCTAGCCCAGGGCCCAAAAAAGGTAAATCCGCCCTGGGAAAAAGTGTACTAGTATCGGCCGATACTGAAACATATAAAATGTTCTAGTACCGGGCGATACTGGAACATAGTTGTAACTTGTATACTAGTATTGTTCAATACTGGGACTAATCTCGCCGATATCACATGTACCTGCAGTATCGCCCGATGATGGAACATAAAAATGTTCCAGTATCGCTCGATACTGGAACACAATTTGGTCTTCAAGTATCAACCGATACTGGAACAGTACAATCGTACCAGTATCGACTAACACTGGCTATTTGTATTTTCCAGTTTTGAACGATACTGGTTTACCAGTATCTGGGATCTAAAGTACACTTTCCCGGCCCTGCTACCCACCTTATTAGTGGTCCAAATTTGTCAACAATCAGGTGTGAACGAATGTGAAACAAATTCGGAAGCCGATCTCTAATAATATTATGATCAATATACATGTCAGGGGTTTTTTTAACGGAAAATACAGTCAAAGTAGATTTATGAATCCAGAAAAGTCTTTCCTGTTAATCAAACTTTATTATAAGAAGTTTCCTGTTGGTCAAACTTCATTATCAGATGTGAAAAAAATATGTGTACAAATTTGAGAACAAATCATATTGCTTTAAATAACGTGCGCTGTTATTTCAGCGTTTGCTACCTCTGACATTTGTAGTTGTGAACATTTTTGAACAGTGTGTACTTGTTATAAATCTGAACAATAATGGTGTTGCAATGAAAGATATTAACAAATTAATGGTGTTAGGGAGTACATCAAAACTCGACCGCCCGGCAACCGCCGGTTCCGTGCGGTTGCAGCCGGTTTCTATTGTTCTAAACAATGATATGCGGTCCAACCGGGCGGAACTGCATGGAACCGACGGTTGCCGCGCGGTCGAGTTTTGATTTGCTCCCTTAGAAGTTTCTGCAGTGAATTGAACCTCCACCCTTTAACAAGAAAAAGCAACAACAATAAAATAACAAGTGGCAAAACAGAAAATCATTGATCGTGGGTTTTTTTATATTTGATTTATGGGTTGCACACTTCCCTTATCTTCTCAGGAATTCCTGAACGCAAATATTTCGGAAATGGCGCTAATATCACCTACCTCCATATCCAAAGTAGCAAGCAAATATAACCCATGATACTGTAACTCCCCATGTAAATATTGACAATCCAGAGTCGAACATGTTGGCAATAGTAATCATCCCTGATCCGTAGTTTTGTATCAACGATGGGTGGGATCCATAGATGATTAGCAAAGCTACTATGGCAGCAGCAAACCACAACATAACGGCTATAACCTATAATTAACACAAGTACACGTACAAGTAAATGTACAAGTATACGTAGAGTAAAAGTACAGGTAAAATAGTACAAGTACAATTATAGTACAAGTACAATTATAGTACAAGTACAATTATAGTACAAGTACAATTATAGTACAAGTACAATTATAGTACAAGTACAATTATAGTACAAGTACAATTATAGTACAAGTACAATTATAGTACAAGTACAATAGTACAAGTACAATAGTACAAGTACAATAGTACAAGTACAATAGTACAAGTACAATAGTACAAGTACAATAGTACAAGTACAAGTACAATAGTAAAAGTATAAGTACAATAGTAAAAGTACAAGTACAAGTACAAGTGCAAGTACAAGTACAGGTACAATAGTACAAGTACAATAGTACAAGTACAATAGTACAAGTACAAGTACAATAGTAAAAGTATAAGTACAATAGTAAAAGTACAAGTACAAGTACAAGTACAATAGTACAAGTACAATAGTACAAGTACAATAGTACAAGTACAATAGTACAAGTACAATAGTACAAGTACAATAGTACAAGTACAATAGTACAAGTACAATAGTACAAGTACAATAGTACAAGTACAATAGTACAAGTACAATAGTACAAGTACAATAGTACAAGTACAATAGTACAAGTACAATAGTACAAGTACAATAGTACAAGTACAATAGTACAAGTACAATAGTACAAGAACAAGTGCAAGTACAAGTACAAGTACAATAGTACAAGTACAATAGTACAAGTACAATAGTACAAGTACAATAGTACAAGTACAATAGTACAAGAACAAGTGCAAGTACAAGTACAAGTACAATAGTACAAGTACAATAGTACAAGTACAATAGTACAAGTACAATAGTACAAGTACAATAGTACAAGTACAATAGTACAAGTACAATAGTACAAGTACAATAGTACAAGTACAATAGTACAAGTACAATAGTACAAGTACAATAGTACAAGTACAATAGTACAAGTACAATAGTACAAGTACAATAGTACAAGTACAATAGTACAAGTACAATAGTACAAGTACAATAGTACAAGTACAATAGTACAAGTACAATAGTACAAGTACAATAGTACAAGTACAATAGTACAATTACAATAGTACAAGTACAATAGTACAAGTACAATAGTACAAGTACAATAGTACAAGTACAATAGTACAAGTACAATAGTACAAGTACAATAGTACAAGTACAATAGTACAAGGACAATAGTACAAGTACAAGTACAATAGTACAAGTACAATAGTACAAGTACAATAGTACAAGTACAATAGTACAAGTACAAGTACAAGTACAAAGACACGGACACGAATATAGACACGGACAGAGACACACGTCCTCAGACACATACTTTGGTAAACCTCTTTTTCAGAATTTTAAAGCAGAAACGTGCCTGCAACCATGACTTTTGCATACTATTGATTAATATCTTATTTTTACTTTTAAACGGCTACGATAAAAACATAGGGCTTGCGCGATTTATTAAAACACATGTACACGAATCTAGCCATCATTAAGGTACATTTTTGTTTTGTTGTTGTTTTTGTTTTTTAACTTGACCACCAGGCCGGGTAAAGGGAAAATTGCCAAATATAAAGATGGAAATTAATTCTCACAGATTCCCCAAATATCTTCTCTTGTCTTCTTCCCTTCATTTTGCCTTTTTAACCCGGTAGTGTTTCCCAGTCAACGCCATCAGACCGTGACCCTTACCATCGGGAGATACGTCACTGGGTAGGGAATTGTAATACTTACTTTGGATACCCGGGGTTTAAGCTTACTGTGGCTCTGAATCATCAGACCCATAACTATGCCGAGAAGGTACACGGGTATTCGGCAGTATGGTTTCTGAGTTAGCGCCAACCTTTCAGACATGCCTGCGTATCCAAATGGGTTTCTAAATAGAAAAAAGAAAAAAATACAACTTTACTACGGTGCCCTATGTTGTAAACAGATATGTTCATACAGGCTGTCCAAAAAGATAAGTATCAATCGATGCCCAAAGTTCATTAATGTTTTCACTATCAAAATCAATGAGATTGAGGTCCGTTGTTTTTTCCATCAGTACTTATCATTATAACTTTACATCATGAATATCGGCCTACTTTAACTGAGGTTACACTACATTGTGTCAGATATGGTGATTTCACCTTTTTGGTCAAGTGCATTTTGGTGTGGGGGTGGGGGTGGGTGGGGTGGAGGGGGGGGGGGTTGAAAGAAACAAAAGATTCTCACCATTTCTAGTCTGCTATTATTCCTTTCAATGTTTCAATTTTATTTGTAATGGTTGTTCATATGATTTACATTTCTTCATTTTGATTCAATTTGAAGAGTAAAATGGATTGTTAAACATGAGTAATCCCAAGCTCTGTGTCTATGAGCTCGTTTTTAGGCTTAACACCTTCTACGCGGCAGGCAGCTGCAGACGACATTCTAAAATTGCACAAAATATTTTTTAAAATGTCAGAATTATTGAATTTCATTACCATATTTGGAATTGTCATGAGAAATGCATTGAAATAAGTACCATCATGCCTAGTATTGGTCCAGTAATCATTGAGATAGACCTTGAAAGTTGGGAAAGGTTTCTGACAATTCTGTTTTGTATATGGTAAAACTAATAGCCGCGTGGAAAGTGTTAACTCAAGGGACATGTTTATAGGTAAATAAGTGGTAACGGGTAATTAGCAGTGGCTTAAGACCTTTTTTTTATATTAGGTGAAGTATTTTCAAAATTAATAAAACTTCTTAACCTCACCAACTCCATCCTCCATCAATTAAATCAAACCAACTTCCAATTCCCCGAATATACTTCATTACACAAAACACAAGGCCTTATCTCCATCTTTTTCAAAAATGAGATTAGATATTATTTTTCCAATAACACAGCCTTATCTCCATAACACAACCCCTTTCAAAGTTATAAGCCAGTATAATTTTGACCATTCTGAGAAAAAGAATATTGAAGAATTTGAACGCTTTGGGGAGATGGAGATTAGGCCTAAGTGTTCCTGAGCCCTCGATGTGTATTTTCTTTTTAAGCAATGTATATGTGTGTTTCGGACCATGGTCGCTCAACACAAAAAGCATAATACGTAGCCTTTCAAAATGTCATGAAATAACATCTAAACATATAAATGAAACGCCACTCTCATTCCCAGACGCATTGAATCGGTAGGAATCGATTTCAAAAGACGTGCTATTGTCAATCGCGCTCATGGATTCGATATTAGGTGTATTAAACAAGGGTGAAATTAGTTTCAAATAATTGTAACCGGTTTTTTTCTTCATCAAACTAATTTTATGTATCTCGTTGTTAGCTAGTTAGAAAGTGAAGTTGCCGCAATTGTCTATAAATACCCCATTCTTTTTACATGCTAAAAAGATGCTAGTCGTACAGGTGTTTGCGATAGTATCAGCTGCACATAACATTTCAATAGAGATAATCACCCCCTTTACTGACGATCTATGGTATAATATGATGAAAAACAACGGACCTAATCCCATTGATATTGATGATGAACATGTAATTAACTTTAGGCATCGATGGCCGGGTGCTTACCATTTTGGGACAGCTTGTAGCAAACCAAAATATTGTCCCTAACACGAACACCCCATACCCGTTATACACACACCCCGACACGATTATAAAGATTGCATGATCATGATAAATGTTATAATTGTTTTACATTTTTAAATGGTATATAGTGTAAAATTTCATTTGCAGTAATGCAATGTGTTCAAAAAGATTCGGTCCAAATTCGGTTACATGATCACTTTGTGTTAATATTTTCCACGTGGCAGTTCCAAAATGTAACAAATTCTTTATGTCAACATGATGTCATCACAATATCTGTAATCTCCATAAGAAATTCATTAAAATAAGTACAAACATGCCTAGTATTGGTTCAATAATCCTTGAGATAGACTTCGAAATTTGGGAACGGTATCTGAAAAATCTGTTCTACATATGGCAGAACGAATAGCTCCGTGAAAAGTGTTAATAATTTCAATTACTTCAGGATATTTTGAACTTGGCTGTCACAGCTTGAACTTCAGATGATAATTCGAATGTCCTCGTCCAAATGGATGGTAAAATGTTAAATGCGTCTCCAATGTGAAAATAACAGGATGATTTTGATCATGCTTACCCTGACAAATCATTTTCAAAACAGAATTATCACAAAACAATTGTACCCATCGATACACAATACTGTTTTTTTTTCACCATGGAAATCATCAATGGAAATACTTTGTGTCGTCGTCTTCTTCTTCTTGATGATAGCCGAATAATACGTACCTCTGTAACTGTAACTGTTATTATATAATTCTATTTTATTTTTGCGGTACTATGTTGTTGATTTCGGTCCACAAACTTATAGGCCCATCTTTTAAAAACAGTAACATAAATGTCCAAAATAATCTAGTTCGTTACGTGTGTCACTATTGCTATTTTATTCTTTATCTTATTTTGTGGAGAGATACCTTACGTTACAGTTATTTCTCCAAATATCCGTCCACTGATCCATTCTTTCCATACTGTGTTCGTCGCGGAGATGCTTCCAAATGCATAAAATGCGCGAACAACTATGCACGCATGCGCGTGTTGATTTCACGATTGACCAATAAGGGTTTAAAATGTAAAAGAAAAAAAGGAGAAGAAAAAAAAGGATTTACCCGACACCTCCGGTCAATACAGTGAATACCTGGTTGTGCTGTTCCACGTAACTATATCCCTTGATGTTCGCAGCTAGCCCCGTGTACAACGCAATACTGGCAAGGCAAGTCGTTATTATGCAGACCAGTCCAAAGTTCCTGCGTCTGAGAAAGGAAGGAAGCGTAATAGAGGGCTCAGCATACTCCACAACGCTCTAACACTGAGCGCAAACGTTGACCACAATTTTCCCATCAGGCTGCGCCATTTTGTTGTGGCGAAGCTACTACGCATATAAAAGTTTTAGCGCAAAGAGTTCGAACGTTGTGAAGTAGGCTGATCGCTTAATGGCTCTGTCACACAAATGACTTTTATTAAATTATGACTACAATTAGATTATATATAGATATTCCCGGTGATATTGCTGCAATTATTGTGTAAAATATTGATATAGGATAGTATGAAGAAAAAAAAGCATATCTATAATAAAAATAGTGAATTATAATGCTATATTATCATGATTATATAATTATAAGGGAAGACCGACGTGTGAACGTATTGTAGCCGACTGTTGCCGACGTCGGCAAACCGTTGAAAAATCGGCATTGATAATATTGAAGGTATTCAGCAACCATTGGTCTGAACCAGGGCTGAACTTGGCTCTTTGGGCCAGTATGGTTTCACGTCAAACCTCGACCGCCTGGCAACCGCCGGTTACGGCCGGTTCCGCCCGGTTCTCACAAAACGTGTCGTCTGTTATAATATACACACATAATGAGGTCAAATAGTTACACTTTGGTGAACACGACCGGTTGATAGTGCCTCGTCACACTCGTGAGCAATAAAATCTTGAAGTAATGGGTTCTCAAGTCTCAGTTGACAACCAGTACAATACAGCTATTGATTTTCGCTGGGGTTGGCTTTTTCAATCTGTTTATAGCTCAATTAACTTTTTAAAATCAATACCGAAAGTCTATGAATGGGGTTTTTTATAGAACGATTATAGAGAGAGCTATTATGACCGCAAAGTAACAGATTGATAGTGTAAATTGGTCCGGTGACAGCATTAAGTAAACCGGCGGTTGTTCAGTGTTGCATGCGTGAATATTCATATACCAGTAAAACATTTGACCTGAAAGAACCGGCGGTCAACGGGCGGTCGAGTTTTGATGTCTTCCTTAAGTAGCGTTTCATCCTATGTCTAAACTGATTTTCCTAAAGGCTGGTTTGAGCATTTATTAATCATTTCTTCACTTATGAATTTTGGACTATTGAGTTATTGTTTTAGTATTACTCATTATTGTTTTTATTTAATACGGATAATTGTATAAATATTTAATTGCACTGGAACCGTCTCATCCATGACCTGCCGTGGCGTCCGTGGCGTTTATTTATTATTTCATTCTCAATGCAATTTTTTGCCTGTAATGTACGTAGTTGAAGTTGTACATTGTTTTAAAGTTTGAATAAGCTGTTCACCAAGGCTGTTCAGCATTAAACCGATGTCATGGACATCTTATGACGGTTCTCAGCGCCCTATAGCCGACGTCCATTCGACAGTTAGAACGCCGACGTTCTGTACTTTACCTAAATATGTCCTTAAAGCGTTAGTTGACCGCCAAATATCTTAATTTAACCCGGTTTTGTGCTTATTATAAATTTGGGAAATTATGTTTCTAACCTATATGTAAGATTAAAGTTCAAACAACTATGCCGATCTGCATAATGTAAAGGCAAATTAAATATGTATTTAAAACTTATTTAGCCACAATTTGAATGGGCTTTTTTATAATATGTTATTTATAATAAAAGATCTTAACATGGGTTGCCCGCCACTAACATTATGTAAATGTCATGCAAATGGGGGGGGGGGGGGGGGGGAATTAAAATGTGTACGAGGCCTGAAGCGTTTCTCTTAATTTTATACAAAATAAGCTTTTAGTATTTCTATGACATACACAACCCCCGATATTCTTACCTATATTAATGTTTTTGGGACAATGCGATGTATCAATACCGTTATTATTATAGGCTACTGCAAACTATTTAAATGCACGTCATTATTATGTGTATATTACAAGCGACATAATTGATGAATCGGGTCTAATTCGAATCATGAAATAAATATTGAATATAGCCTATTGCGATGTAAAAATGGAAATGAATTATATAATATCCCTCTAATTATGCCGCATTTCAGGTAAAATCCATCCTTATTCATTTGTGAAATGCAATCATATTGTTTTTGTTTTCAAAAATTAATTAACCAACTATAAACCAAGAAACCCTCTATCTGCCATTCCCGAGATGCAATATTACGGGTTGCAAGATACTGGTATAAAACGAAATCGATAGCGACTCGCAATATTATAGCACCAGCACGTGTATACCGATGCAATTGTAACGGTTTATTGATGTTTTGAATGAAACGAAAGCTGGTGAAACTGTCAAAAATAAGTACAAACGTGCCTAGTATTGGTTCTATTATCGTTCAGATAGACGGTGAAAGTTGGGAAAGCTTTCTGAAAAATCTGTATTGCATGTTGTAAAACTGATAGTCATGTGGAAAGTATTTATAACTTATTACGAGCAAACTTGGATGGAAACCTTATTTGACTAGTGATACGTATAATTTCTCAACATTTTTCATGAGGCTATTATGCACATATCAGTTGTATAACGCACTATACGACCCTAGGTGCGTCATGGGTGCGTCCTTTACCACCGCATTATTGACGCAAGGTATATCAGGTCAGCCTTTTGTCCGTCACGATATTGAAGCACGGATGCGTCAATGTCAATCACTTTACCGGGTGCGTTACAGGGTACGTCATCATACGTACAACACAATACGAACAGTATCTTTTACACTAGGTAACTAGAGGGTGACGCCCTCACCCAACCTAGGGGGAAATCCTGCGTGATTCAAAATAGTTTCATTTTCAGTATTCATTAGCCACCTGATTATGTAGAGCAAAACACACCAAGTCAAATAGCGGCACAACCAGGAAACGAGTTGTTAGCTGCGAAAACGTGTTACTAGAGATGTATACAGTTTAATAAAGTAGAAAATGGTAAAGCAATTGCAAAATAATTACGAAATAACGAAATGCAGTTTATGTTTAACATAGTTGGCCAATTTAGTTTTCAATCATAGGTTGTTTTGGGGTGGGTTTCTACAGGGATCTGAATTTTTTTTACACATTTTTAAAACGTATTTTCATATATTTGGCAATCCAGTTCAGTCGACAATAGAAGTAGGGGTGCGTCATTTGAGATATTCATGGTCCGTCAGAATCAATGAATGGTGCGTCACAAAATTTACTAAGGGTCCCTCATTGTATGGCATAGTTCCGTCATTTTTGGGACACTGGGGTACGTTATGGTACATGAATAATTGACGCACCTCGGTAAAGTTATGCACCAATCCCGGGGAGTGCATACAAAGCATACGGATGGTGTATGAGTGTAGTTATACGCGCTTTAAACAACCCCCCCTATACCCATGTTAGATACTTTTTAGTGAGTTAGACGCGTATTTAAGTTAACATATTTTTTTTATAATTACGTCTAGTTACTCGATGTGTCTTAAGTCAAAGTTAGACGCGTGATTATCTTAAAACCGTATTTAACTACGAACGAGAATACGGGCCGTTGTTTTCTGAAACTTTTCACAACTTTCAAAATCTTATTTCAAGAATTACTGAACCAATTCTAATCTGTGCTTATGTATTACATTTCTCATGATGATTATAATTATGTGATGCAAATTCAAAAAATTAAAATTGTTCAACCATTTTGTGAACTTTTAGAACTGAGACGTCTGACGCGAGGAAAGTGTTAACACTTTCCACGCGGCTATTATTTTACCATACTCAAAACAGATTTTTCAGAAACCTTTCACAATTTTCAAAGTCTATCTCAAGGATTACTGACCCGATACTAGGCATGTTTGTACTTATGTCAATGCATTTCTCAAGATGATTCCAAATATGGTAATGGCATTCCATAATTTTGATATTTTTTAAACATTTTGTGAAATTTTGGAATGTCGTCTGCAGCTGCCTGCCGCGTGGAAAGTGTTAACATATTGATTGTTGCGATATTATATGAATATTCGATACCCTCCCCTTGTATTGCAACTTACTTGTATAGCAGAATAATGAAGATTGGACTGATAATGTAAAACTGCATGTCGATTGCCAAATACCAAGTATGCGCTGCACACTGAAAATTAAGAGTTTGAGATTATTTCTAAAAATTGTTACATGTATGCATGCATGGACGCGCGACTCATTGCGGAAAAGAATACTTTGCAATTTATCTATACAAAATACATACACCCCCCCCCCCCCCCCCCCCGACCTCCCTATTGAAGATTCATAGCCATATTCCCACTACCTGTTCGGAAACTTAAGGTTTATGTCTTCAATAGTACAGTCATCACAATAAGTAACTGACCAGGTAATAAACATGCTGATAACTCTAAAAGTATAACTCCTACATAAACATATTAAATTATAAACATGTTGAAAAATTTCTCTTCTTGAATTTGAGATATTACACGCTAAGAATGGCTGATTATTAAGGAAGTTACAATCCCAAATGTACTGTCAAGTCATTTTCATTTTCAACACGGGGACTTAGACCGGCAAATTATTGATTACTGGTAGTGGTAGTGCCAATTCACCCGTCGATGGCCTGGTTGTTGGATAGTCGGCCGGTGGCATTGTTACGGTTGATCAATACGGCACACACGCTTCACCTGTCGTACTCTCCCCGTGTTGAAAAGAAAATGTTAAAATGAAAATCAGACTTGCCCTAACGTTTGGGATCGTAACTTCCTAAATAATCAACATTCTTAGCGTGTAATATCTCAAATTCAAGAAGAGATTTTTTTCAACAACGTTATAATTAAATATGTTTACGTTTATGTAGGAGTTATACTTTTAGAGTTATCAGCATGTTTATTATCTGGTCTGTTACTTATTGTGATGACTGTATTTGTATGTAAAGCGTCGTTTTCTGTGATTCATCTAACTTAATTTAATTTAAAACTCCGGTAGGATTAGGAGGAGCATTTAAAAAACTTGAACCGGTACGAAATGTATTTGGAGGTATGTCGGTAGTGTTATATATGGACAGGAGGAACGAAGGCAGTATCGTTGGCGGACTAGAGCCGTATTATTATACAATATATCACACTCGGCATTGGCAGGTTTAAAACACAACTCATTTGCTGATGCTCAGGCGCGTTTTCCGAAAAAATACCGACATACCAGTCAAATAGGCCGAAGTCGGTGATTTGCGAAATTGTAATCCTGCGAACCTTTCATGCTTTACAGAGTAAGTTGCCATTTTTTTAACAAAGACGCCAATGTATGGAAACACGCAACAACAAAAAATCACAATTCGAGCACCTTTTTCCACTACCATGGACAAATATAATCTCGACAAAACATTCCAGCAAATGAGATATCTATAATCTACCTACATACGCCTTTTTTTAGTCTTACAATCATCGCTAACTCGATATTTCGGATTACGATCAGACAGAAACGCCACGATTAACTGTACGATCTCTATTTACAATTTAGCATCGTCCTCATTTGGGCTAAACTCAATTAGACCCACACTAATTAAAATGTTTAAACATTTTTTGTTTAAATTTACGTGTTTGAAAATATTATTTTCACATTTTGTTAGCAGCATTTCTGACCTTGAGAAAAAAAAATCAAAATGCTGCAAAGCATGCGACCTTGTTAAGGATGTTTATTACGTTATTCAGATTTCTTCGAACTATGTATCAAAACACACATTTTTGTTAAAAAACTATTTGATACATATACATATACTCATGGCAGGTAATAGAGGAGGAGCTGAATCGCAGATTAGCCCTATTTCTAATCCTATTCCCTTCTTTCATGATCAATTATCACCCTATTGTATATCGTAAGAATAATCCTCCTTCAATCGGCCTTTCAAGACATGTGTATAGCCGCGATCAACCTCCACACTCGAGTGGTTTTGTAGGTATCACACTTAATGTGTTTCTAGATTTTATTTGTAAACTTTTATCACGCATGCGTACAAGGGGTATAACATCTATTTTCTTAATTAAGACAATGTATGTTTGGTCCCTCGTAAGCTAGCGTGATAATATTTTACACCACCGAAAGAGATCTCAGGGAAACGAACATTTCAGCATAACTTCTACCGAAATCGGCGGTATATTCGGAAAGTTACGAATTATTGAATACGTCATTCTGTTTAGGGAAATTTGGTTCCCAAACTGTGAATTCTTAAGAAATAAGTCCGACAATTTGGCCATTTTCATATATTTCCTGCAATTTCCTGTAATTCAGACATAGTTCAAAATAAACTTACTCATATATCGTACCGATTTATGATGATATGATCGTGACCGAAGTTGACCGAAAAATGTAATATTGAATCCAATATTGCTACATTTCTGATGCAAACAGCAGAATCGAGGTAGACTACTGAACTTTGTTCACCAAAACTATAAGAAGCTAAAAATCTCATTGTGTCCATGCGAGTTTACATCACTTTCAAAAATCCCGCGTCAATTCAAAGAATAAACTGAATGGATTGCAGTGAATGACACGTGGTCGATTCCTTTCTGTAAAGCCGACCGAATCACGTGCAAGGCCTCTATAGACATGATAAACAAGTGAGATCAAAACCGCTCGAGCATGGAGGTCGATCGCGGCTAAACAATAGTCTTCAAAGGCCACTTCAAGGAGGGTTATTCTTACGACGTTAATAAGTGATTTACGATAAGCCTAGCATTGAATAGGCGGCTATAAACATAGTTCGTTTGAGTAGTGTCGCGATTGGCCTCCTCCTCTATTACCTGCCATGATATACTCTGTGGTTACTTGGAGCACTCGCTAGCTCTTTCCAGATCGTATACATGGTACTATGTGTACAAAAAACGTTTACTATACGTTATCGTTGATAAATTGATAAAGAGACAGCCACACTCTACGACTGTATTAAGCAAAGACATGTGGAAGGCCCTTTTCGCAGGCATACATTGGGAATACTCGTTACGATTAAAGATATATTTTATACTTTGCACAGAGATATTCATTTTGGAAAACCGTGCATTTTTCAGATTTAAAGCTGAGGTTCATACAGTAATGTGGAGACCAAAAACGAGTCATAATACTTGCAATTTACAAAATAACATTGCATTTTGTTCGCTGTAATTGATAGAAGTATGCTACTACAATTTTGTGTTTTTGTCATCACATCAGTATGTAAACTTGTTTGATTTAGAGCTGATAGGCAATAGATAACGTAATAAACATGGAACAAAATCTGCAAAAAATTGATATTATAACGTGTATTCAACGTTATATTGTACAAAAATGCAATGAGTGGTGTTCACAAAATTTTAAATCTAGTATCGATCCAGTACATGTCTACTATTAAAAAATAGCGTAATAAATGAAATTGGAGACAATTTTTTTTCTTCAACTTCTGAAATCTCATTTGCACTATTTTCATAATATAGGCCTACTCGTTTGAGAAATATACCCGTATAGTACTATACAGGGTTTCTATACGTTTGATTTACCTTATTTCCAATGCCGTTTTAGCTGTACCCTCAATGGCGTGCGCAGGATATTGTGAGTGGGGGTGGGGGGGGGGGGGGGGCACCTGGTCAAACAACAGCACGGTCAACAACTAATGGTCATAATGGCCAATCATGACAGTTTTCTTCAGTTGTCTCTATAACATTTTCCTTTATTTAGCCGGCTGCAGCATAAATTTGTCGACTACATGCGACTATTTGACTATTTAGCACAGCTCTCAGTTCGTAAATCCTATGTCACTTCTCTTAGCACGCTATATTTAGCTTAATGGAGAAGGGTGGGATTTCCGTGTTACGGTGTTAGCAACTCCAGATGGTTACGGACAATATGGGACTGCATCATTTTAGATAATTTTAGAAGCCTGGTCAAGGCTAGTAACCCCTTAGGCTGTGTACATTTCTTCTCTTCTTTTCAAAACACGTGATGTATGAGAAGCGACTTACTTGGCTTTCTTTCGGGAAGAAATTTTGAATGTGCAATACATTAGTCCACCAATATTGTCTGCACGTGTTCCCCAGCAATTCCATTTCCGGTAACCACATTGGCCCGTCAGAGAAATGGCGGGACGCTATCGTCATGAGAACAGTAAATAACAACGCCGGTGCGAGTCTGTATAATAGGACAATTAACAAAACTTAAAGAAAAATCATTCAAAACATTGATTTCAATTCAACTCTACTACTATCAAACTCAAAAAACAACGAACAGAATATTAACACTTTCCACGCGACTATTAATTTCACCCAACTTTTCCTAATTTTCGAAGTCTGTATCAAGATTTATTGAACAAATACTAAGAATGTTTGTACTTAATTCAATGCATATCTCATGGTAATTCCTTATACGGTTATGACATGTTGGAAATCTCGTCTGCAAACGAATGCCGCGTGGAAAGTGTTAGTATAATTGATACAGTCCTCAAACATTCAAAAGAGCAACTTGTAAATTACGCTCTTTAGCATGTTTAGGGAAGTGTCAACCCTTGCCCTTTTGATCCTTGTTTTTTTTGCTTCTAAGGTTGATTATTAAACAAGACAATATTGCCTAGGATCGGTTTTATTTCTTCTTTTTCGAAATATTGACAAAATCATCTGAAATATATAAACGTCAGTATTTTTGGCGTACATTTTACCGTTAATTGGTGAATATCCCAAGTTAAAATGCAAAAATTGAAAAAATGAAAAAGAGCAAAATGTTCTCTATAAGATAACAGTAACATTTTAAAGTTTGATAGCTTTTACTTTGAATTATCTTATCCCGCCAAATCAGCCCTTTTATGGCAAAAGAATGTATCTTATATGTAGTTTTCTAACAGTATACTTTCTTTTAACATGACAAAAGTTAGCTTTTTTCTCCATAAATCATGTAGTGGTAAAAGGCAGTATATTACTTGTATTGTCTTTACAAGTTGCAACCTTTTCCTAAGTGAGGATTATTGAACCAAGTTAACACAATCCATGTTAAAAGGAAGTATATCATTAGGAAAGTACATACAAGATACATCCTTTTGCCATAAAAGGGCTGAAATGACCTGACTCAAACTTAACAAAAGAACAATTTTAAATCATCTAAAAGAACGGGAAATGATCGCTTTCGATAAGTGAATTATGATGGTAATGATAGAATACATATAAATTTAGAACAAAACACCATACTAGTCACAAAAATGAATAAAAACTGCCATCACTCAACATGCAATTTTTAATTCGCGGCAATTGAAAGACCCGGTGTCGATGACGTCATGGGTATCAGTGCTCAAATTTGCGCATGTGCATTGTATAATTATGACATCATCGACACTTGGACTTTCGATCGCCGCGAATTTTAAAAAGTGCATGTTGAGAGATTGCGGTTTTTATTTGCTTTTGTCATAAGTGTGGTGTTTTGTTCAATATAATTACAAAAGTTGGGCTCAATAGTTACTTTTCTAACATATAATGCCCACTTTTATGCTTGCGGGACACCTCCTTTAAAGGGAAGTTAATTTAAAACTAACAGTATGTTTATGTAGGATATATCAGCACATGCACTTTTATTGACGACTGTAGTCCGTGTCACGTTTTTTTGATCGACATTGACATCACCCCCGTCGTGTGCAATATTTAAGCAATGCGAGTGTATCATGTACTCTACCCGTATCTACCACCGTAACATACTTTGAGAGATTGCGGTTTTTATTTGCTTTTGTCATAAGTGTGGTGTTTTGTTCAATATAATTACAAAAGTTGGGCTCAATAGTTACTTTTCTAACATATAATGCCCACTTTTATGCTTGCGGGACACCTCCTTTAAAGGGAAGTTAATTTAAAACTAACAGTATGTTTATGTAGGATATATCAGCACATGCACTTTTATTGACGACTGTAGTCCGTGTCACGTTTTTTGGATCGACATTGACATCACCCCCGTCGTGTGCAATATTTAAGCAATGCGAGTGTATCATGTACTCCAGGGATATTAATAATTATGGGATAAGAAACTCCAGATCTGTGCCTGTAATCAAATTGGTTCATGTACACAGCGCCCCCTTTAACAGTTGCGACATGCCGCATAAGGCAAGCAGTGGTTGGCTTCGACCATGTTATAGCGCCAACTAGACCAGTTGCGACAAACTATTAAGGTCAAGAGAATCGGGGTTTTATCTACCATGTCACCTACGCCTGTGTACTCTACCCGTATCTACCACCGTAACATACTTACCTCCAATATCGATGAAAATAAAACCTCAGCCATGATATTCTCCCATTGTTTGCCTGCATACGGTTGATGCATCCTAGTGTGACCAACATTCCACTGTGAAAACAAACCAGCATTGTTCATAAAAAGCATAAATAGCCTAACTATTTAACCCTGGTCCTCCTGAGACGTGTCTGTAACACGTACACTATGGGAGTGGGGGTACCACCACCACCCTAAAGAAATCAAACCGAGATGCAGAGTATGCTTAGGCCTTAAACAAATGATTGGCCTAACCCGACCGACCCTAATACATCGCCGACCCTGACTTTTTTTTTTTTTTTTGAGGGAGGAAACAAAAATATTAAAAAACAATTAAAAAAAAATATATATATATATATAAAAATGTAACAAAGTATTTTAAAAGTCTTTGATTGTTTGCTTTCATTTTCGGCTATTTGAAGTCCCCAAAGCAGGTGACCTAAAAAAAAGGCCAACATTGACATTTTCGCCAACAAAGTACCAAATATCGCAATTTCACCCGTTTTTTGCTTGTGAGGGAAATAATGTTTCCAACAAATAAACTATAAGATTCAGGATCATACAATGGCGGTAGTTTTTAAAATGGCAATTTAAAAAAATGGTAGGTCATGACATAAATTGCCCGCTTAGGAGCGCTATTAATTCGGTCTGGTAAACCTATTGTTATCAATTAATACGAGAGGATTGCCTGGTTGTATATTTAAATTCGGGGCGTGTTCGAGCGGTACTTCTTGCTAACTGCATGGGTGAGTTTTCATTACATTATATCCACGCTCATGCGTTTAAACTACTCAATGGGCGTTGCAATACAGCCGGTTGGTTGCACACGAGAATTATATCATATAGCAACCAGCTTTGATGGAAGGCGAATATTTAAATTTGGTGCCGGTTTTTAGGCCAGCAATTTATAGCGGGCCTTGTAGCGTAATGTGGCAACCCCACCTCCTACCCTCGGACTTTGACGGCTTACCCCGGGGAAGGTGGTGCCCTCAAGTTACCCAGTCAAAATGAGCGCACGGGATGTTAATGCTTGCACCTAGACGCCCTAGGTCACTGACCTTTGCCTCTTAACGCAATCGGCAAAAAAACTTTGGGTGGGTGAGGGGGGGGGGGGGGGGGGTTAAGAGGACAAGGGTCAAAGGATAATGAATCAGTTGTTTAGAGGGAACTGTGAATAATCAAAATAGTTTCACTTTAGTACCGAGGAATTGCACGAGGAGCGCCATTGGTTTAACCAAATACAAAATAGATTTTTCAGAAACCATTCCCAACTTTCGAGGTCTATCTCAAGGATTACTAAACCAATACTAGGCATGTTTGTACTTATGTCAATGCATTTCTCATAGTGATTCCAAATATGAAAATGAAATTAAATAATTTTGACATTTTTGAAACATTTTGTGAAATTTTGGAATGTCGTCTGCAGCCGCCTGCCGCATGGAAAGCGCTAAGGGACATTCCGAGGTTCCAAAGCAATTGTTTTGATTCTCACAGTTAATACTGACGAAACAACTGATCAAAGTCATTACGCTGATTCTCAATTAAACACGTTATTAATGATAAGGACGTTATAATTATTATTTAAAAAGTTACAATTTGCGGCGATTTAACTTTAAAAGATTGACATTTGTGATTTAAGAGATTACCATTAGAAATGTTACCTTAATAGAAGAAAGGTGTCAACTACGCGGTTTCCTTCTAATACGGCATACACCAAATAATTATAATTGGCAACATTGTCTGGTCGGTCATATGTAACGATAAAAGAAAATCAAGATTTTGGTTAGATGATTACATATTTGGTTACATATTGACCTATACGGAACCTGACCTTCTGACCCCTTGATAAGGTACCACAGACACTCTAGATGGTAAAAACTACCATTTTTAGAATCCTTGTGATCATACGAGCAATTTGAGATATTGTTTTTCAAAATCGGAGCACGTTTAAGTTTTGACCCCATATGCAAAGGTCAACGACCTTTTTACGTTTTGCCCGATAACTCGTTAACCAAACATCGGAAGTGGGGCAAACTATACATTTTCGGAATCCTTGTGCTCAGCCGAACAATTTGGTATGTTTTTAACTTAATTGAAGCCATTTGAATTTTGGGGCCCCTGTATGGCGGCCATTTTGGATTTTGCTGTCTCCTGGGGGCGCGTTCAGGATTTGGGCTGATTACCAAAGATATTCGTATTCCTCATGAAATTCTGGTCTAGAAAAACCACATGAGATAAAGAACGCCTCCAAGTGATACCTAGCTCACTTTTAGCCTGGTCTATATGGTGTCACTGGCTAGATCAGCTGCAATGATCAACCTAAGCAAGATCTGGGCTGACAGAGGAATAACCAGAGCACCAAAAACCAGGCTTGTCCAAGCCCTTTTATTTCCAATTGCCTGTGAGACGTGGACCCTAACAAAAGCTGACAAAAACAGAATAACTGCGTTCGAGATGTGGTGTCGGAGGCGTATGCTTCGCATCTCATGAACAATGAGAAGGACCAATGTCAGTATTATTGAAGAAATCGGGGTGTCTAAAAGACTTATTCATGCTATCAACACCCAAATGCCGAGCTACTTCGGCCATATCTTACGTCGAAGGGTAACAACCTAAAGAAAATGATCATGCACGGCATAATTGAAGGGAAGAGAAAGAAAGGCAGACCTCGTTTCCGGTGGATTGACCAAATTAAATTGATTACTGGACACCCTTTCCGTTATTGTTACTCCTTTGCTGAAAATAAGTTATTTGTGTCGTAGTATCTGTAAGGTCACGAGCTGTCATTCATGACAGGTCCGAACCAACCAACCATGGTGTCATCTCAGACGACGATGGTCACGCGAATCCTATTTTTTAATTTGGATTGGAATAACACGTAATCACGAATGTTAATCTTATCAATTTGATAAGAAAATCATCATAATTAGAGGAATTTTGTTCCAATCCAAAACCGTTGGAGTTGGCTACCGAACTCCATTGTAAATGCTATTTTTTTAATTATTTTCATCGTTAACCGGGCGATGACTGTTAAAAATATTTCAAAAGGGCGCACTCCCGTTGCCATATTGGAACGATGAAATCGCGTGGCCATCGTCGTCTGATGGTGTCATCGATTAACATATGGCAAGCCATCTGTTGTTTCACTGCAGGCAGATTAATACACTAGACAACGTAACATTTCTTTGTTTTGTTAAATAAAAACACCCCGATATACAGAGGGCGTCCCAAATGTAGCCAATTTGACATCGTTTATAATAGAGTGAACGTCTTATCGATACTGTGTAAGACTTTTAAAAATCTCTTTTATAATTAACTTTAAAAGGAACTATTGCTGTGGTAAACTTTTACCGGACGTGATATCCCATAGTGCATACCCTGTATGACGCTACGGGGACAAGTAGGGGCGCCCTCACTTTGCAACTCCATGATACTGCCCATGTATGATGTTAATGGTGACAAGCAAGGGCGCTCTCACTTAAAATAGTAGCTAATGCGTACGCTGATAAATAATCAGAAAATAATGGGATAGAAAGAAAAAGAAAAAAAGAAAAAAAGGAAAAGAAAGAAAACAATTGGACTACAGAGTAATACCCTCTGTATGAACGACTCTATGTTTGGATTTACTGCAAAAGTATTATCAATTCAGGTAGTTCACTTACCTACAAACAATGTTGAGTACACATTGTAGAACATGTGATATATAATGATCCAAAACATACTGAGTACACGTATACCATTCAAACAAAGAATGCTACGCTCACTGTGATTGGTGTCTAATAGTTTGACCAAGTTCCGATTGACAGCAAAACATAACAGATACCGACAGACAAGAGACCGAACTGGCTGTTTTAATGCATTGTCCACCGGGGTTTTCTCGTTTGAATCTGCAATAATTAAAACGTCATATTAGGCGCGATCAAATCATGGAGGGAGAAAGAATAACAACGAGATAACCTACCGACTACATACATGTGTCTATTCAACTTTACAAAAGATTGGACATTGCTAAGTACCCTGTGTGTTGAATCATTGCCAACAATAACCAATTCGAAAGTTGTTCAACGTCAAATAAATGCTCAAAATTTGCAACGGTGAAAGTTTATATCTTTGTGAATGTTTAATATTATTAAACACATCTACCATTATGTAAACTGCTTTATATTATATTGTATTATATAATATAAAACATTATTATACATCTACCATTGCAATTGCTGTAACAGTTGTCTTTTAAACGTACTGTATTCAACTGTTTCAACCCGTGTTTTAACCCTCGTCTTACTAAGATGGGGGGGGGGGGGGGGTGGGCAGGGGTGGAGTGGAACCACCCCCGCCCATCAAAATTCAAAGAGAGCATCATGTAGAGTATGCCCTTTTTGATACCATGGCATAGTTAGAGGTCTGCTCTTTCCATAACAAGTACAAACATTCCACGCATGAGGTCATAATGACGTCACTAAGCATGGCTGACCTCAAAATCAGTTGTAATCATCTGTACGGTGAAATATAGGCCAACGTTGAAATAAAGACATACTAATACTATGAGATGCAGGACCATACAATTATGAAGAAAACCGAATATCCTCATTTGTTAGCACGTTCTCAGTCATCGAATGACCCCACATTAACACTTTACATGAGGCTATTATTGTTACCATATATAGAAAACAGGTTTTTCAGAAATCTTTCCCATATTTCAAGAATTACTAAACCAATGCAAGACGCATTTTTCATGGTAATGCATTTTTCATTGTGTAATGTTTGATCTGTCGTCAGCGGACGACTGCAGAATGGAGAGTAGTAAAGCAGAGAAACCCCGCCCCGAGATATTACAATACCTTACGGAATTACCTTGCTTGGCTGTTAACAGAGGGACTTCTTCGTCAAATTTCTTCGAGAGATTCGGACCAGTTTGTTTGCTAGAGACCTGCTTATCTGATGGACTCATAGATGTAGAATGCTCTCGGTCTTGCGATCTACTACGTAGGTAAACATCCACTCCATAGCCAACTAGCATCAGGCAAATTAGAACGAAGCTCAAGACACTACATTGAAATTTTATTAAAAAAATCATTAGGAGACGAAACAAAAAAACAGTATTCTACAGTCGGGATGGTATTTTGGTTCCGGGTTCTAAAATTCGAAAATCAGACGTTAATACAAAGTAAGACCGACAAACACCTACAAGGCCACCCCACACTGATAGACAAAACACACAAAACACACACACCCCTACTTACACCGTGAATACAAAAACGCCATCTGCCCACTTGTTAACGGGATCTGCACACTGGACATTAGTCACCTGTACGGGAAATGGCATGCGGACAAGACCCTCATCTACGATTTAAAAGAGGGACAAATTATCATCATCATCATTATCAGAGAGCATAAATACCGGAACCAATCACGTGCGTCGTTACACTGTATTGTCTGCCAACTAAGGCACCACTCGAGCATTATTCGATTCGATTGGACGAAAACCCCTGTTCTATTAGTGATGCGATATGTGAAAACCCGTCGGATGTCGCAAAATGTGAAATAGGGATTATGGGTAAAATTAAAAAAATAAAAAATAAAAAATAAAAAAACATTTTTTTCTTTTTTTATAGATTTTGTTTAGAAAATTAATTTTATTACTTTGTGTCATCACCTTTTATGAAATTTCACCTTCAAAAACTTAAGTCACTTTTCTAATTAGTCTTATAATGTTATTCTATTGAACTACATGTATCTTTTATGGCCTGTTTTCATGATTTCTTGTTTTGTAGCTTTTTATGACATCACAATCATCATTCACTCATAACTTTTTTTGTAGTGATCGTGGAAAAATGATCGAAACAGTTCTGTAATCAGCACAGATTCAGCTTTCTTATGATATAAATATCTCCAATATGAAAAATCCCGACATGTGGCGGGTTTTCACAGATCGCATTATTTAGTCCTTGGTACCAAGATCTAGGATTTTGGTACTTACTCAAGGCACAGTGTTGAAGGGAACCAATTTAATAACCTAAACCATTTTATTGACCAGACTTATTGCTTAGTCTATGAGCGTGTTTCTGCTGGGGAAGAAACCGCTACTAAACGCTAAGTTTGCCTAGTAGAAATAGGCAGAACCCGGCAATAATCGGTATTTTTGGTAATCCCAAAAACCTTCACAAACCAGGTTTGGAACCGGCAACAATCGGCAATAATCGGCAATAAACCCAATAGAAACAGAAAGGCGATTCTTAGCGGTTTGCGCCGTGAACCGTGTCACACTTGGTTATACACATTATTGTGAAGCAATCTTTTTCAGGTGCGGTGGCATTGTTTGGTATTACAAAAGGTCAAATGTCGTGGCCCATCGACTAGGATCGATAAACTTATCGGTAACTTTTCGCGAGTAGAAAAATTAAAAACTGACAGATTGAAACTTAGCGTTTATTAGCGTTTAATTTTTGTAGTGCCCCAGCAGAAACACGCTCTATTAAAGCAAGTGAGTCTCCTGTGGAGGGCAATAACTTCCTGTTCTATTCACCAATTTATTTAGTTTATTGATTCTTTTGTCATGTTTGTTCTATGCTGGACATGCATGGATTAACATAGGCCTAATCCCAACTTATCTTTTCTGGCATTTCTGGAGCAATCAATAACTTCTTTTCATAAACATGATGCCTTTAATGTGAGATGGATGCTGATTATGCAATCTGCCACGGATTTTTTTTTTACAAGCATGTACTTATTTTATAGACTGACTAAGTCTGATTAAGTCTGTGTTTGAAGAGATGGCTAGCTTTCACCTTACACACACACTTGCCTGACTAAGTACCAACATCTAGATTTTGGTACCAAGGACTCCTGTTCTACTTGCTTCCGATTTTATTTTTTTTAAAGATATAATTTACTATGAGCGAGTTTCTGCTGGGGAAGAAACCGCTAATAAACGCTAATAAACGATAAGTGTGCCCATCAGAAACTGGCAGAACCCGGCAATAATCGGCAATAATCGGCAATAATCGGCAATAAAAAAAAAATTCAGTGTCCTAGCAGAAACACGCTCTCTGTTGATTTTTTTTTCGCGGAACCCTCTCTACTAGAATAAATCCAATTTAGCAAATAGTCTGATTGGATAATTTGGCTCATTCAACATTATACACCTATCAGTTGTAAGACGCACTATACGACCCCCCGGGAGAGGTGCGTTGTGGGTGCGTCGTTTACCAATAATTCTTGACGGAGGGTACGTCAGTGGCAGCCTTTGGTCCGTCAAAAAAATGACGGAGGGTGCGTAAAGGTCCGTCACTTTACATGGGTGCGAATGGGCTGATAGTTGACTGAGGGTGCGTATTTGGATGGCAATGGTCCGCCGTTTTTTGACACAGGGTGCGTCATGGTACATGAGAAGTTGACGCACCTCGGTAAAGTGACGCACCACTCCCGGGGGTCGTATAGTGCGTCTTACAACTGATAGGTGCATTATTAAATCAGGTATCTGTTAGATTTAGGTGCGCACATTCCTTCCCCGTACTTTTACACCTCCTTCATCATGTTGATAAACAAAATCCTTGACCTTTATACACCTATCAGTTGTAAGACGCACTATACGACCCCCGGGAGTGGTGCGTCACTTTACCGAGGTGCGTCAACTTCTCATGTACCATGACGCACCCTGTGTCAAAAAAACGACGGACCATTGCCATCCAAATACGCACCCTCAGTCAACTATCAGCCCATTTGCACCCATGTAAAGTTACGGACCTTTACGCACCCTCCGTCAATTTTTTGACGGACCAAAGGCTGCCACTGACGTACCCTCCGTCAAGAATTATTGGTAAACGACGCACCCACGACGCACCTCTCCCGGGGGTCGTATAGTGCGTCTTACAACTGATAGGTGTATTATGATGGCTTAACACTTTTCACTTGAGAGGCGTCTGCACTCTGCACATGACATTCCAAAATGTCATATAATGATACAAACATGTTTTGGAATTCATTACCATAATTGGAGTAATCTATACAAACATGCCTAGTATCGGTTCAGAAATGCTTGACATAGACCGTGACAGGTTTCTCAAAAAAATCTTTATAGTATAATGATGAATCCGATAGCCGCGTGGAAAGTGTTAAGTGACCAAACGACCAAGAAAACAAATTGTAGCCAAGCTATTTTCTGGGATATCATTGCTGCACTACTACTTTCGATTTGTAATATGCAAAGCAATGGCGTCCCATATAAAGAGATTATTTGCATCAACATATTTTTCGTTAGGTCTGTTAGTTTTACACTCTCCACGCGCCAGGTGTCTGCAGACTACATTCCAAATGTTCACAGAATAATTCAAAAATGTCAAATTATTAAATTTCATTACCATATATTGCTTGGTATCACCTTGTAAAATACATTCACATAAATACCGACATGCCTTGTATTGGTTAACTACTCATTGAGATAGACCCAGAACGTTGGGAATGGTTTCTGTTAAATCTGTTTTGTATATTATGGAAAAGGTTAACAGTAGAACTATCCACCATTTATTTTGATGAATGATGTATCAAATTACGGATAGAAAGATTGCTCAGTTAAAGGTAGATGACCCGATCACATTTTCGTAACACAGAATTATTTCAAACATACGGAGATTTTCATATCATATGAAAGCTCGTATTTTTCTCATCATCATACTGAAATTTGACGGCCTAAATCGGTATAATTACGGAGAAATCGATGAAATAACGTCGAATTACCGCGAATGGTGGTATACCACCGATAGTTTGTGTACTACTCAATGGGTACAGTTCACAGCATCTTGTGCGTGTAAAATAAGAACCATTAGAGCTATGCAACTCAAACTTTGGAACACGACTTTTTTAAGGATGACCTTTCATGTAGAATAGAAAACTTCAAGTTGAAAATCGAAATGTGATCGGGTCATCTACCTTTAATGTGTATTTTGGTACCGATTATTTTGGTAAACAACTCCTACTTACTTAGTAGTTGTGGAATGCCATTAAATACGTCATCTTCATCGCAGGTAGAAGGGTAACAGGTGCCCCACACTATAGGTAACGGTGGTAGTAAATCTTCCTGTTATGTTGAAAAATAAATTCCATTGACACTTACAAGGGGGCACAGCACTAAATATACCGCCCATTGGATTACATGTAAATTAGGGCTAAAAGAGTCGCTATTTTGGGCCCTTAGTAACCATTTTTGGAACGTCTCGAATGCTTTATTCTAATAAACAAACATTCAAATTTCATAAAATCGTCAAGAAGTGTAACACCTTCCAATTCGATTTTACGATACGATCATTTAAACAGCGCCACCCATATTTTCAGCCCGGACGCTGGCCTTCTAACCGCCTCCGATCACGTATGTTCATACACGTGATAAATTTTCAATACAATCGAAAATCAATATTTTGCAATATCCTGATCAAAGTACAAGAGATTATCTTTCATTTTAATTATGAAACGCTATCCTCACGCCAAACTGATTCCCAAAGGACCCCATTAATCACAAAATCGTTTTTTGTTTTTGCCGGAACTTACTACCATTACACAAAACGAGGAGTGATTTAGTGCTGTGCGCCCTTATAGCTACCTGCCGGTTGGTTTAAGTTCAGGATGTGCCAAATATTGTACCAGTATTACAATAATACAATGTTCAAAATAATACAATATTATAAGCACAATTATAATTGGTTATCAAGAGGATTATACCATTTAATTGACCAATTGGGAGTTATTTAATGAAAACCAGCAGGTAGTGTCTAACTGAGTATCCATGTACTCCCCGGGTGTGTTTTGGATAATAATTGAACTATCAGGGGAGAAAACAGGTCAAATGGTGGTGTGGGGGTGGCCTGGGGGTTGAGAGAAATTGAATCAGGCTGCGAATGTCTCGGGGATCAAACTCGGTCCAAGACGTGCGCCGAAGTCAGACCACTCGAAAACTAAAGTACTGTTATTCTTCACGATTTGATATCCCCCCGTAAGTGTTAAACCAAGGGGAGCATCTATGGGCCTGGGCGAAGAATATGTTTTTAATTTAAATCTTATATTTTATTTTATTTGTTTGTTAGGCCTATTTATCATTTTATAAATGTGTTTATCTTTTATTTATAATTATTTGTTTTATGATGATTTTTGTGATGGTATTAGCACTGCAACTTCTGAAACTTGTATTTTCACTAGTTTTAAGGATCATAATTAGCCACGGCAAATCAATAACGATTACTTACCTTTGGATCTGAAGGCGTGGTATCTGACTTATTTGCTTGGATTGTTGCCAGACAATAATGAAACTTTTCCAAGCCTTGGCATTCCTCGTAGGCACCTATCCAAGCCCTGTTTCCAAAAGGAATTCCAGATGGGGGCTTGCCGAAGGCGTCAAGAGCTATATTTAAAGGAAAGCAGATGTTTGCAGAATTGACGCAACTGCAGAATACAACATTATATTTGTATGGACTAAACACAACACCAAAAGTAAGTCGTGACTTTTGAGAAGGGCAGTTTTTGTCTTTCATTTGAACTCATTCAGCCATGCAGTCATGGACATCTTTCATTTTCAAACACCACTTAGGAAACAGTCATATGATTATTTCTAACTAAGTTTTATTTGTAAATTTTGTTACCTTACGATGTTATGACGAGATTGTGAGAGGGGGACTTACTTTTGGTGTTGTGCTGTTGTGTCTATATCAAAGACAATATCACTTTTTATAAACATGCTCTGCCACATGAGCATCATGTGGCTCATACAATTCAATATGATGATATTTGTATTAACAATTGTGAATTTTAGTGTAGGCCTACAAGTCAAAACGCTTCGGCACAGTAGGCTGTTTCTTAGAATCCCTTCATTCGATTGTCCACTTAATGTAAATGAAACTTGGTCCATGAGATACTATAAACTAGATTCTGTTGGTTCCCTTTTTTCTAAACTAGCCCGCGCATGGTACATTAAATGATTAATGAAACCGTTGGGACTACAATGTACTATTATTAATAAGGAATCAAATATTAATTCAAAACTTTCTTTTTAAAACAAACAAAACACCGAAACATACAATTTATGCAGGATCTAACAGGGCATGTCAAGAAAGTGCCCTATGGGAAACGATATTTTTAAACAAGGCACGATTTAAGGACGATGGGGATATTGTATTTAAACAATACATCGATGTATCTTACATCATCTCAAATGCTGTTGAATCCGATTCTTGTTCAGAAGTGACTAATGTGGGATTCGCAGTAAGGTGGTGAATAGTGATGGGATACACTGTATTTGACAGAGGACTTTTATTCTATTTGATACTATAAACACAGGGTTGTAAGTTTAATTATTCATTTCCCATGGAACATTTTTTGACACGCCCTGTATTATACTGTTACCAAGTAACCGTTACCATAGCGCGAATCTCCACTGCTATTCTGCAAAAACAGCTCATTCAAGTCTAGCTGACACTGTTGTGTAATCGGATGAATCTCTGCCATCATAAATTCGTCATCACTGCTGGGTCGATCGTGAAGCCATGATGATTTGTCGGTAGAGTGTTGATACTGATTTGCAGCAACGACGCCGACTCCACTGTCTAAGATTATGTTGACATTGTATACAATACAGGAGACTAGGAGAATACCAATCGAACTTGTCATCATGCTGATAAGATTGTTGCTATTAAAAACGTCGAGAAATAATTTTAAAAAAAGCAGCTCCGCAATATCCTATTGGTCCGTTCCGGTATATTGTCAGTTGAATAAAGGCGGAAACCGTATATCTATTCGTTTCGTGCGTTACGCAATTCCCTGGATAAACTGTCTAAGTTTTCTTTAGACGCACTGTCTAAAACCACTGAAGAGAACGGCTTTCGTCAAGTCATTGGACTATGCGAAATTGGTTTCATTCAGCGTGTTTTTACTGAAGAAAAAAAGCAGGCATATGACTGCTAACGGGATTAAAATCTGTTGTCTTTTAATCCGTTAGCAGTCGATCATATGCCTGCTTTTTTCTTCAGTAAAAACACGCTGATAGAAATACGACTACGAAATAAGACTATTGATGTGATTAGTCATGGACTGTGAGCATCGAAAATAGAGTGAACATGGCCAAAAAACGTTGGAACCATCAGACTATCACCAGGATACCACTAACAGCCAACGTACTGTAACAATTAATTGAAATAAAAACCTTGCAAATAATAGCTTGTATTGCAAATATAATTTATTGAAGAATAGATAGGAAACGGTATCGTCTAGCTTACGAAACTTTACGTTTCTTCTTCAGGACAAAATATACATAGAACTGAAAACGAAGTAAAACCATAGAAGGAATATGAAATCAATAGTGTCAAAAATGACAAAAAAGGGTGGAATTACCAATCACGTATGTATATTCTTCAATATATTATTACTTCATGGGAATGCATCTTTCAAGATCCGGTATGATTATGACTGTTCGGCTGATATAATTTATATCAGGGAGGTGTAAACATCTCTCTGCTTATATCCACTTCGGATATAATTGTATGGACATGTTTCTATATCTTAATAGACCAGTACTTCTTTAGATGCCGTATTAAAATGGCGTGTCCAAAAGTAGATTAATAATGGACATTTGAACTGATGTATTCATGACAGGCGCGTACGCAGGGGGGGGGGTGTTTTGGGTGTGAAACACCCCCCTTGGGTCTGTCCTAAAAAATAAAAAGGGGAAAGGAGAGGAAAAGAGAAGGAAAAGGAGAAGGAAAAAGAGAGGGGGAGAGAGGAGACAGGGGAGAGGCAGTGGCGTAACCAGAGGGGTCGAGAGGGAGGCGATCGCCCCTCCAGTAATGACTGTATGTCGGTTGAGATTGTCATTTGCAACATCTTTGGCAACATTTTCGCGCGCATATATGTCCCAAATATGGAATATTTTGGGAGAGGGAGAAGGGAAAGAGCAAGAGAAAAGACTAAGTACCGATGGGGGTGTTTTCTACAGGTTTTAACATTATAATGGCCCTCAAACCATGCCAAATATTCTAGATATTATGTTGGACCAATTTAAGTGTTAGAAATATCAATTTGTGCGTACATCGCACGCATTAGATTCAATGTTTCATTATACAAGCTTGACAAGATGGCTTCAGGATAGTTTTCCATGACCATTTTAGTCCAAGAAGTTAAAAATTGTGCGCGCTCCGCGCGGATATTTTATGCAGGTTTTAACATTATATTAGCCCTCAGACCCACCAAATATTCTAAATATGTGGGGGACGTTAAAAACATCATACTGGACCAAAGTTTTAATGCAAAAACCACACCAAAAATGCTAAATACTAGGTGGGGGACGTTATTATCATACTGGACCATAATGTTAAAAATGCAATTTTTGTGCGCTTTGCGCGTATTCATTTCAATATTTTATTATTTAAGCGTAACAAGGTGGCTTCAGGACAGTTTTCCATGACCAATTTTAATTCAAAAACTCAAACAAATTGTGCGCTCCGCGCGAATAAAGGTTTTAACATTATTATGACCCTCAAACCACACCAAAAATTCTAAATATTATGTGGGGGACGTTATTATCATACTTTTTTGTGGACCATGTTTTAGAAATGCCATTTTTTGCGAGCTCCGCGCGCCTATTGGTTTCAATATTTCATTTTTCAAGCTTAACAAGATGGTTTCCGGAGAGTTTTTTCATTACCCTTTTAGTTCAAAAAACCCAAATTTTGCGCGCTCCGCGCGCATGTTTCATAGAGATTTTGATATTATAATGGACCTCAATCCACACCAAATTTTCTATACTAAATATTATGTGGGGGACGTTAAAAACGTCATACGTTACTTTTTAATGTTAAAATCACAATGTTTCGGCGCTTCGCGCGTATAAGGTTCAACTTTTAAATTTTTAAGATCAACAAGATGGCTTTAGGGTTTTTGTTTCCCCCCCCCCCCCCCCCATCAAAACAGTCCTGGATACGCCATTGCCCTCAGTGAGGGTTACAAGTTCACCCCGCTCACAATACATTGTTATAAATATAAATAATTTGAGGCGGGACAAATCATGATTGCTTATTTGCGTAATGCTACATAATCCCAAGAAGCCATGATTTTAACCTTATTCCCAATATTTATTTCATACGGATAAAATTGTATACAAAAATACATTTTATACATTCAGGAAACATAATAAATATGCGTGGAGAGAAACCTACTATCCCATTTCGGTTCTATTCCAAAATAAATCAAAGAGCATTGTTTTGTACCGTTTCCTCATCCGACACTTCATTACTCATGACGAGACGAAACTAAACTGATACGAAAATTGTTAACGAGAATAATTAATGGAATAAATACAAGGTAGTGTAAAGATACTTAATCTCCTTTAACATTCCATTTGAATCATAGATTTCTTCACCGTTCGTACATACCTAACACTACCTCTTCATTTTTGAATAGAATAATTAATAGGAAACCTCTTACGAGGGGCACTTACAACATGTACAAGGTTCTCTTCAAAATAAAGAGGAAAATGTATTCAAATAAATAAATATATACCATATTAAAAGTTAAATAGTTAAATATGACAGCAGAATCTAAGTTGTTTTCTATTCAAGAAAGAGAGTATGGAATGTGTTCCTTTCCTCCAACTCCTCACTATATTAAGGACCACTACGACTCGGCATCTTGGTGTTATGCCGCCATCAATTGTATTTGATAGCATGGTGACACATACCTAAGATATGATCTTAGAAGTACGTTCTTATTCAACATGGGCCGAAAATTTGAAAGTATTTTCAATACAAATATATGCGGGTCTTTTACCCAACTTTAACACGCAACCAAATCCATTTGCCTGGGCTCTCATATTTTGTTTCTTGATTGGTTTTAAATATCGTGTACATTGCCCTCTGGAGAAAACTGCTTGGGCAATTTAGGGAAAAGACAGAAGAGCCGAGTATCCTTTTATGTCTTGAATTATTTATAGGCCTACATGAAACCAATTTCGCATAGTCCAATGCCTGAATAATAAAGAAACCCAATGTCCCATGTCTTGGAGATTTTCCGCTGTGGTTTTTAGACAATGCGTCACAAGATAGCTTAGACAGTTTATCGACTGGCCTAACAATTGCACACTGCACAGAACGAATGGAGACAATACTTATGGCCATGTGTTTTGAACTCACCACCCAAAAAGGGTGGTGGCGTTGCATTTTTGGTGACAAATCATCCATCTCTCTCTATTAACTCAACAACTAAATGTGGTACAGCTATGGTTGAGGTGTCATGTGAAAGCCTATTTATCTAGCTACATTGTGTTAATAAATCAGGTATTTCTATACATGTTTGGCTGAGATATGATTGATTATGTTGTGAAAGTCAGGGGTGGTGGCGGTGGCGGCGGCGGCGGTGGCGGCGGCGCTGTGTGCAATCTCTATGGGGAATATAGAAAATGTTTCCCATTCTACGTTCAATTTACTATAACTCCTCATCCCTGTATGCTACAAACATGATTTTGCTCTCATTTTATTATTTTATATTCTATAAGATTCTGTTTCAACAAATGTGACAACTATTGTGCAACAATTGTAATCATGAATCGATTGCGTTGTCCTTGGCTTTTTCCCTATTCGCTACACAGTGAACTTGCCCTAATTCATCGGTTTTACATACATGACTATAAAAAAAGAAATATTTAACCGATGATAGCAAAATTATACATTTTTGGAAAGCTCTCAAATAGGGGAATCCAAAAATACCGTTTAAATCAGGATAGGGTACATACCAAAAAATATATACTTGTAAACTCTAATAAATATGAAATTTAAACGTTTGTGCTCATTTACTTCTCGATATAGTATATTTCAACATGTTTACCATTAACAACTATTATGTTCTGGTGGGTAATTGCATGAGGAACTTAAATATGCACAGTAAAATTATGATTGGGATAGGTATAAAATTATTATTGAGCTTAAATCAAAATATGAAAAAAATCGATATTTTTTGAACATTCTTAATCACAACATGTTACCATTAGGTCTTATTTAAATTCTAATAGCATATTTAGATTCCTTGTGAGATTACCGTTCAGAAAATATATACTTTTTATGGGGTAGAACAAATAGTAATTGCGATATGCTAATTCGAATCTCAGATGTTGTAAAATGTAAAAATCTGGACATGCAACGGTAAGGGTGGCGAGTTCAAGACACACGGCCTTATAGAAACAGTTTCCGCCTTTACTTTTGAGTACAGTCCTAAAAAAAGTAACTGACCAGGTAATAAATATACACCTCCAAAACTATAGCTCCTACACAAAAATAATAAATAATAAAATTGTAACGACATTTCTCTTCTTATAATTATTTGGTACATTATTCATTTAAGATCAGTTAATAATTAAGAACGCGACATTGAAAAGGATAGAAAAAAATGCGGTTTACATTTTAACACTTGGAATTTAAACACGCACCCTAGAGTGACATGTATGTGTATGCGTTGCATTGATCAATTTGATGCATCCCCAATCCCCGTCTTACTATCGATCAGTGAGTTGTCGCTACCAGTAATTCAATAATATGCCTGTTGCTAGTCCGAGGCTGCGTGTAGACGAAAGAAATGTTAAAATGAAAAACGGACCTTGTTTTAGATAATGGCACATAACTGAGTTAATATTCATTCAATCTTCACGTGTAATATCTCAAATTAAGGACAAGAAATATCCCTACAACAGTAGTCTAATATGTTTACGTAGGAGTTATAGTTTTGGAGTAGAGAGCATATTTATTACCTGGTCAGTTACTTATTTTGAGGACTGTATAATATAAGCAAACAATGGCATTATAACGGTTGGCTGCTCTGGCAAGATTTATACTCAGAATTAACACGAGGTTTAACTATTAGATCTTTGAGGATCTATGGTTTAACCCAGAATGAGTTAGTAATGTATTTTTACCTGGTCAGTTACGTATTTTGATTTTGATAGTTGAAAGGCATCTTCGAGTTGACCCCAAATTATCAAGTGCGAGGGCGCCCTGCGGTAAATACAGAAAAATGAATTTACAAAATTGCGTAGATCAAAATAAGAAGAATTTATTCATGCCGAAATATAGTCAAAACAAGACATTCGATCGTTGATCAATTAACATACATTGAAGTATATATCCCTCACATTCAATATTTTTTCCATTGAATTAATTTATAAAGTACAGTTTACCTGAAATGTGTGAAAACATGCAGCTACATCAGAGTAAAAATTGACATGAACGGGATGAAACTGTGTCAAAATCAGGTGGAAAATGTCCGTAAATATCTTATTTTTGAACGCCGTAAAAAATCAGTTCACAGGATGATAGATTATAATAAGATGTTTCATATTCCTCCTTTGAGATTTTTTTTGAGTGTTTAAGACAGCTGTTTGGCATATCAACTTGAGCTCTAATCCAACATCAAAATTCGGAACCTTTTTGACAGTACACTTCTGCAATGGCCAGTCGCTCAATCGAATGGTCCGCCTGGGTGCGATTGTGCTGAAGTTATTCCTTCACCCACTCAAATAATATTAGTTTCAAAAGACATACGACACATAATGGCACAATAAATGAGGAAATCAGGTGTACGAGCAGCAAAACATTAATTTTTGTCATGAAAAACCATGGACCGTAATACGTCTTTTAAAATATTTATGAATACAAGTCACTGATCCCGAGCATAAGTCACTCCCGAGCAGCATATCGAGGCCTATCGCTTTGGGATTATAGAATGGTGGGATCTGTTAACTCATGAAAGAAATCAACCAAACAATCATAAATACATTAAATATTAAAAAAAAGAATTATAGCAAAACCAACAACATTCATTTTGACGACGGAACAAAGAATCGTATGACATTGTGGTCAGCGACAGGATCGAACCCCGGACCTCCTGTTCTGAAGGCGAGCGCTCTACCGACCGAGCTATCAAGGGAAACTATACAATTGCAAAGATTCAAACCATTTATCAATTCCGTTTCTAGAGCCACATAATGTAAAAACTTCATTTATTCTGTTAAATAAAAAGGAAATCACAGTTATTTTAGTTAGTCAGTTGAAAAAGATTTCCACGAAACTTGTTCCTTATGCACATATCCCGCAACCGTTTAAAAATGAAAATATAACGCGATCGCACACGAATGGACAAATGAAAAAATGCAAATGGTTCCAAATTTTGCTCTCATTTCAAATAACTTTTAATGTACTTAAATGATCACGCCGTAAAACCGATTTAAGAATAATTTAAGGTTGGTGACTGCGCACGGCTATTTTAAGGTTTTGGTTTTAAATCTACGACTTTGTTTTGGTACCAAGGGATTGTCCCGAGGGGGCGGCACGCCCCCGAGGGGCAATCCCGAGGTACCAAAACAAAGTCGTAGATTTAAAACCAAAACCTTAAAATAGCCGTGCAAGGTCACCAATCTTATTCATAACTGTCATTTTGTTCTCGATTACAATTCAAATTGTGAATATTGTTGTTCTAAGGTTTATTTTGAGTTCGGATTTAGTCTATTTTGTGATTTGTTCACGAAGTAAAAATGTACCACCCCCATTAAATAATGGGTCATTCTAAAGGAAACCCCCAATACGTCATAGTCAATTCTATTTTTACAGAATTGTTTATCTGGATTGACCAATAGCAGAGAAGCTTTTATAAGGAAGGATATTTTTGTAACCCATGTTCTGGGGCCAAAAATTAACTTGGGTCTGAGAAGAAGAAAAGTTTCAGTGATCGCGGGAAATAATCGTAAAATCAAGAAAAACACACCACACCACAACAGTACTTGGATTGTTTTCATCGTTCATTATTGTCGTTAAGAAGACTTCAAAGCATCGAAAACAGCATGAATCATGGACTTTTACCGATTGGAATAAATAATTAAGGGAAGTGTTCTTCCATGTCTTCATTCATCGTCCGGGACTCGACGGAGGAAAATAAGCTTTGAAATGAATAATCATGCACATGTGCGCACATAAAATGTAAAACTGGATTCAGAGTCATCTGCAAATTATTTAATATTGTTGGAAAACCGGGCAAAAATTGTACATTTATGATCTCTGGAATAGGCGTTTAGGTGAGTAACGATGAATTAGTTTAGGCCTAAAGCCCGGCCTATTATATTAATTATTAAAGTTCATTCCTGTAAATTGACTACACACAGACGACATCCACACGTCTATCAATCATGACACCAATTCTGAATTAAGGCTATATTTACATTGATTAAGGGAAGGCTATGATTTTTAGTGTTCATCATATATATTCAAGTGTCATTGTCCAAAATGGAAGTGAAGTGTTGCACCATGAAAGTCACACACTCCAAATAATGGCTGCAACGCTGCGGCAGCTTTAGCCATCTCATCAGGGGTGCGGTTTGCGGGGCGTTCTGGTGCCATGATGGGTGCTGTTGATGGAGCATCTTCGACTTCGTTGGTACGTCTCGGTTGCATGGGCGCCTTGGGCAGTGCGTTGTTGTTGGTGCTACCGTTCGGTCGAGAAATTGTGGTGCATCCTGCTGATCCCATAGAAGCTGATATTGGCTGGTTGTTGTTGAAGCGTCTTGGTCCCATGGGTGGTCTTGAGGTGATGTTGCTACGGTTTGGTCTGGAAATTGTGGTGCATCTTGCTGATCCTATAGAAGCTGGTGGTGATACTGGCTCGTTGTTGTTGATGAAGCGTCCTGGTCCCATGGGTGATTGTATTGAGTTGATGTTGGTACGGTTTGGTCGAGACATTTTGGTGCATCCTGCTGATCCCATGGAAGCTGCTGGTGATATTGGTGGCTCGTTGAAGTTGAGCGCATCGGTCATCTTTCTTTTTTGTCCAGCAGACGCATCTTTACAATAGCTTTTGATGCTGGCCGTGTTACGATGGCCTGATAGGGAGCATATGATGCGGTCTTCAAACCCTGCTTCGTTCAAGTTCACAATTGTAGTGGCCCTGATTGAATGATTTGTGTAGGATCTACTCAATCCTGCGGCAATGGAGATGGACTTCATCATCGCACCAAGTGTGTTGTGACCAACAGCCATGTTGTCATACCATACATCATCTGATTGGTCGACGTTGCATTTAGGACGCTGATACAGCCATTGGCACTTGGGATTTAGTTTTGCCAGATACAATTTGAAGGCTGCTACTGGGCACGATACACCACCAGTTGCATACATGCGCTTCTCACTCTGGAAGTTATTGCTGAGTGTTCCTGGGTGATTTTTGGAATGTTCGTTGTAGCTTAGTACAATGTACTCGCGATCAACATCATCAGTATTCAGCTTGAAGGAATCTGTTGTTAATCCTCGGTTCCCTTCTCTCCCTCTTCTGCAGAAAAAATACTGGAAGTTAAAGAAGATCATACGTTGGAGACTCAGTGGATTATCTATGGATAGAACCCCGCTCGCTGCTAACTTATCCATGTCTCCTTTGGATATTGGTGGGTAGCTTGTGGTGGTGTCCTTCTTTTGACGCTTTTGGTTTTTCAGAAACCCATCCAGGACGTTGTTCGCTCTTTGGAAGGCCTCGTTTCTGATGATGTTAATGATTCGGTTGTGTGGTGGCGACGATATGTGCCTCTGTATGCCAGCACGGATGTTGCAGAGGCTCGATCGGCTGTAGTAATCGCCATCTGTACGCCGTACTTCCCCGTAGAAACGCCTTAGGAGAAGGCACAATTCCTCAGATGGCAGATCTTCAAAATTCTCGTTCACGCCACTGCACCGACACCATTCTGTATAATAAAAAAGGAAAGAATAGTGACTTTATAAGTTTAAAAGTGCCTTTTTAACAGAACATTTGTTTGTTTTTAGTCTCTAGACTAGTATAAGCGCTGCTTTTCACTTTTTTTGAAATTGTTTTATATTATTTTTAACCAGCAAAAAAGCATACAATGATTTTGTTGGGTATTCCATTAGAGCATTAGTATTGGCTTAGGCCAAGTAAAAAATAATGTTGTTTCTTTCGAGGAATTCTGCAATGTTCTTTATTTTTTTTGTTTTTTTGTTTATTACTTTTTTGTTAAAATATTTAATTAAGAAGCTCAGTAACATCCAAAAGGAGGGAAGATAAACTATTTATTATTTTTATTTTGCCTTATTCGATAAAAACACTGCCCGGAAACACTGTCCCGTGCATAAATTGTACAATCTAGTATTACCGTAATTTTAAAAGTGTAAACAACACGATTTTTTTATAAATAGGGAATGGGGGATACCCCAGGAATGTGACCTTTAATGATATGCATGATTTATAAAATTGTACGTGCAAATGTATACCATGTACTGTGCAAAGGCTCACTTGCACTGTTAACATTTTACACTTGTACATGTACATGTAACGCTACAGTCACGGTGTGCGTAGTGGTTAATTTACTGTACAGATTGCTTGAGGTATTGCATGTACGGACGGGCGGGCCGTGGGAATTAAAAGTTTGTTTATCTCTTCGGATATTCTTTGCGGGACTTTGACGCCTGAGTTTTTTATTGGTAATGTTTGCAAAGTTACCTTTGATAAGACGCACAGCCCACGCTGTGCTGTCTATGGTCTTCTTTTCATGCCTATCTCCTTCTAATTTGTTGAGCTCTTCTTCATTCATTTGAGCAAATCGACGTTTGGGCTTGGTATCACCTCCGGCGGCAGATGACGGCGGTGGGATGATTGGTTTTTCGGCATTGTCATCGTTGTTATTTTCCCACTCGGTTTCCATCTCAGCCAGTGCTTGGACTATATCTTCATCACTAATTTCATCTAACATGGTTCCAAAGGAAATGTCACCTAAATCAAAGTTAATCGCGTTTTCGGGGTTTGGATCCATAATGAACTGTCGGTAGGTGAGTGCCGGTACAAACATTCGCATACGTACAATTTTACAAGAAAATCATCTCCATGGAAACCCAAACCAAGATTTTCATGATTTCATAATGGGAATTTTTGTTATTTGTTATTCAACCTATTATTGTTATAACTATGAATCAAGAAATGTGTTTTTTTGTATTACATTGTGTCTTTTAATGTACTTTTGTGTATGTTTACTTGTCAGTGTCGTATTATTGTTTTTATTTTGACCGTCATTGTTTGAAAGTACCGCCGGTAAATTTACGGTCTGTGTAATCATGTTCAGGGCCCCACTCAATCAAAAATCTGCCTCTTGTTACCGTGCAACCAGGTGCAACGTCACACAAAACGCCCCGCCCCCAGGTCATTGTTGCGCGTACAAGTCAATTTTGAGGTCTTGGCAATATATCAATAACCTGCGCTGTGCGTGCGCGTTTCCATGTAACGATCACTTTGAGTGGAAGCGCGGTGGTACGCACATTTTCAAAAGTTATGAATAGTTGCTAAACCCTCATTTATCTCAATACACGAAAATTGTGTAATTTCGCTGTTTAAGACAGCTGTTTGGCATATCAATGTAGACACTACTCGGACGCATTTCATTTTCGATATCGACGGATTTGTAAAATGCTGATGTGAAATGATCTGCTTGTAGATGTCATAGACTGGATTCAATACGTTTGCAAGACAGGTCCACTTATCAGGAGTATTTCAAGACCTTAATATTAATGAAAAACTTTGATTTCACCTCAAGATCACTCTTGAAACCGACGGTTCAATTTCCGCGGGAGTTTAACTCGGTGTTAGTACCCAAAGTGCGCGGTTCGAAATTGCGCGGTTCGTTGTTGTGATAAATTGACCTACGCTATTGTTCACCGCTAACTTGCCTTTCAACTATTGAGGACTGTATGCAACTGCAACGGACCAAGAATATATTGCGGGTCTATTTTTTTGTATCGTCGCCTTTGATAGCAACATTATTCTCAGCATGACAAGTACACTTGGTTTTCTCCTCGTCACCTGTATTATGTACAATGTCAACATAATTCTAGACAGGGCACTATGAAAACTCTCTCATTGCTTGCGTGGTAGATTTCGATCGCGACAGGAGCATGCGCAGATGCGATTTTTGTGTAAGTGGTCTGTGATTTTGTCAATATATTTTTACTGTGATTTGTCGATCTGCATTAAATGCAAAAAGTAACAACGCCCCCGGCTGGACTCGAACCACCAACCTTTCGGTTAACAGCCGAACGCGCTAACCAATTGCGCCACGGAGATGATTATTACTAGGATGTTTTGGTTTGTCATGTTCACTCGTACACTTCCCCGTACACTTTCTTGCAAAGTCGGGCATCGTTTTTTCTCAAATGTTGCTTGCATATTGCCTTTGCTGTCGCCTTTAATACATGTGCTGTTACTTGAACTTGGAACCAACGTTTAATTTGAACTGTCTATTTTCAATAAAAAAATACTCCAATACGGGAAAAAAATCAGAAAAGCTCACAGACAACAAATAAGAACATCATTTTACTCGACCTAGAATTTCAATCAACGTATTTCAATCATCGGCAAAACCCAATGATGTGAGTGACGTCATTTAATGAGCTCATTAGCATAATTTATGTCCGTGAAATATACAATAGGGTTTTCGTAGTGCAGGGGAGGCGGCGTTGTTGCTGCCAATCTGTACCAACACTCTACCGATATATTGCGGTTTCACGGACCCGATGATGACGAATTTATGATGGCAGAGATTCATCCGATTACACAACAGTGTCAGCTAGACTTGAATGAGCTGCTTTTACAAAACAGCAGCGGAGATTCGCGCTATGGTAACGTTTAGGTCACATTTTTTAACCTGGGCTACATTTGTGTTACATTGGTCATTTTCATGAAATATACATCATTTTTTTGTTTTAGTAGAATATATCAAAATATTTACATCTAAAGGGTATGAAACCATATATATCTGGAAAGCTCATAATGTAAGGATTGTAAATTCTTAAACTAGAAATCAAATATACAGGTGACCTAAACATTATACAGGGTGTAACAATTAAAATGTTATACAAAATGATGATTTACTTTTTTTCTTCCACAGTCTAAATGCAGGACCTATATGAAGGATATACATGTTTTTGTTGTATTTGAGTAAATTACCTATCCATCGAATACAATATTAATTAGTCAGCTTATTAGGAAGTATATATATACGGGGTGGTAAAAATACCCAATGTTTAATACTAAAAAAACACCAATTTAAACAAGTTATGAAATATATGATAATTCAGAACAAGTTTTGAGAGACTATCGTTTAGTTTAACCATCACTATGTGATTATAAAGTATTGTTTCACACAGCAATTTAATATACAGGGTGTTTAAACTACCATGTACAGTACGTGAGTATTATGTTGTCATCCCACCCACTACAGTTATTGATAAGGAACTGATCCGCTAGTCCGAAGGTCCGCTAGTCCGAAGGTCCGCTAGTCCGACGGACCGCTAGTCCGAATAAAAAAAAAGGACTAGCGGATATAATTCTCAATTCGGACTAGCGGACCTTATTTTAATTTCGGACTAGCGGATATAATTCTTAATTCGGACTAGCGGACCTTATTTTAATTTCGGACTAGCGGATATAATTCTCAATTCGGACTAGCGGAACTGATATTATTTTCGGAGTAGCGGCCCTTTTAAAATTCGGACTAGCGGACCTTATTTTAATTTCGGACTAGCGGATATATTTTTTAATTCGGACTAGCGGGCCTTATTTTCGGACTAGAGGACCTTATTTTATTCTATTTAGCGGACCTCAAGGTATAGGAAAATCACTGTTCGGACTAGCGGTCCGTCGGACTAGCGGACCGTCGGACTAGCGGTCCGTCGGACTAGCGGACAGAGTCCGAATTAAAATTTATATCCGCTAGTCCGAAAGTGAAATTAGGTCCGCTAGTCCGAATTTAAAATTGTATCCGATAGTCGGAATTAAAATTTATATCCGCTAGTCCGAATTTTAAATTATATCCGCTAGTCCGAAAGTAAAATTAGGTCCGCTAGTCCGAATAAAAAAAGTATCCACTAGTCCGATATTGAAATTTTCATCCGCTATGTTTTCTATGTTATTGGTCAATAAATCAAACACTGACGCGGTAAGGATTGATCCCTCAAAGAATGACACATACTGATGGCAAAGAATGCAATAGAATAACGGAGAATGACAAAATAAAGCCATAGAATGACGTGGAAAACTCAAGAATGACAGAAAAACATATATAATGACGCAGAATGCAGTGCTAAGCCATAGAATGACAAACATTGACGACAGAGGCGTATCTGGGGTCTCTTGTCAAAGGGGGGGGGGGGGGGGGGCAAAGGGTATTTGTTCCCGGCAAACATCAGTTTGTCGTAGCCAGAATTTTCTAAAATTAGGAATTGCCTTCGAGTGAGAAACTGACAAGCCGGGGGGAAACTGAGAAGCCGGGGGGTCAAAGGCGTCAGGGGTGGCACTCTGCCCCCCCCCCCCCGACCACCGGGAGGGCGGGGTTATCATAGGCCTATAGGCTTGGTTTTCCTTCCGACAGGAGAACGTTTTATAGGCTAGCCTATAGGTCTAATATAAAAGTGAAAACTTTCTTTATCTTTTCAAACAGTGTCTTTATCATCATGAAATTCTAGAAAATGCGATAATTATGTCCAAAACTCGTTTCAAGATGAATTGTATGGCAGTCCACAGAATGTTATTATCACTTTAAATGCTTATCCTTTGAGCAACAACATGAGCTTATATAATCTTATATTGTCCAATTTTCGAAAAGGTTCAATGACATCCAAGCATGCCAAGTGGACCCGCATGCTATCTACTGAAGATAGCATCCAATACAAGCTATATTATACAAATATATACTGCCATGAGAGACTCTGGTTAAAACTATGGGCCCGAGTAGCGAACTTGGTACTACTACTAGCGTGGTGTAAGGGAATCTGTCCGCTAGTCCGACGGACCGCTAGTCCGACGGTCCGCTAGTCCGAACAGTGATTTTCCTATACCTTGAGGCCCGCTAGTCCGAAAATAAAATAAGGTCCTCTAGTTCGAAAATAGGGCCCGCTAGTCCGAATTAAAAAATATATCCGCTAGTCCGAAATTGAAATAAGGTCCGCTAGTCCGAATTTTAAAAGGGCCGCTACTCCGAAAATAATATCAGTTCCGCTAGTCCGAATTGAGAATTATATCAGCTAGTCCGAAATTGAAATAAGGTCCGCTAGTCCGAATTGAGAATTATATCCGCTAGTCCGAAATTGAAATAAGGTCCGCTAGTCTGAATTTTTTTTTTTCTCTTTCTCTCTTTCTCTTCTCCTCCTCTTTCTCTTTTCTCTTCTTTTTCTTCCCTTTCTTTTTTTCTCCTCTTTTTCTCCTCTTTCCCCTTTCCCCTTTCCCCCTTTTTTTCCTCGTATTTCCCCCCCCTCTTTACCCCTTTTCACCTCTTTTTCTCCTCTTTTCCTCATTCCCCCCCCCCCCCCCTTTTCACCTCTTTCCCTCTTTTTTCTCCTCTTTTTTCATCTTCCTCCCTCTTCACCTTCTTCCACCCATTCTTCACCTTCTTTCCCCCTCCCCCTATTTTTTTTCTTCTTTTCTTCTATTTCTCTTCTTTTTACCCCCCCCCCCCCCCCCCCCCCTTCCCCTTTTCCCCCTTTTCTACTATCAAGAATTGTATTAAACATTATTAACAATCATTCATGTAGGCTACATCATTCACACAATTTCATACGTTACATATGGCTTTGTATGGTACAAACACAGATTCATATTGTAGCATTGTTATAGCGATATTGACCCATCATCAAACAACGCTGGTCACTCAAGGCTGATTTGATTACAATAGAATATATAGTAGGCCTATACAAGAAAAACATTTAAAAAAAACATATTACATAACACTTTTCATTATTAAATAATTATAATTGTTACTACATGATGTTAAAGACAATTTTAAAAGGTTGAATCCAAATATATACAATCTAATGTTTGTTATTACGTCAACCGAAACAGACGATTCCAGTTAGCCGATTTGTATCATATTGTTGAAGTGCTTGTTGCTTATTTGCTGCTTAATTTTCGGCATTAAGATCAAAATAATTCATATTTAAAAGGTTGAATCCAATCTGATATTTGTCATTACGTCAACCGAAACAGACGATTCCAGTTGTTATTATATTTTAATTTGCAATGGGCGGTATAGCATTATACGTTGCCAATCCTTTATTGTGAATGAGACTCATCGCTTTGCTATTTCATTTGACTGTTTGAAATTTTAAAAAATATAATATTCAATAATATTTGAACGTATATATAATATTTGTTACAAAATTGTGAATGAAAGAAATGAACCATTACTTTTCAACAAATCATGTATGAACATCATGCCTTTAACATGCCAATGATTATATCGTTCAGATTGATAACCAACCATTATTTGCCATGGAATTATAATCCATATTTGCGCGATTTGATTTCAATTTTCATCAATTTCATATCACATAAGTTCAATTTGTCACACAAGCGTCTTTTGGGAACGTATTAAAAAAATACAATTTAAGTTCAAAAAGTCACAATATTCACAAGTTTCGCGTGCATTTTTTTCTTCAAGTTTCTACATCAAAAACAATTTGATACCCCCCCCCCCCCCCCTCCCCCTCCCCCACCCTCATATTTCTTTGCTTCAGCCGCCACTGGTTCAAACGTTTAACCGCCCTCGCAGGCGCTTGGGTTATCATGCTATCTCGGATAAAGGCATTCAGTGCAGACGATGCCGGACATAGGCCCGTCCACGATTGCGTGTCTCGGGAGGTGGTTTGGGGGTGTAGGGAGTGGTCGACAGAAGGGTGTCTCCCTCCAATTCGACGCTAATGTTTTTCTTCAAATTCACGCATTAAAAGAATGCATTTCCCTGCCTATTTTGTAACACTTATATTGCTGATCAATATTCGCGCGGAGCGCGCACAATTGTTGAGTTCTAACTAAAAGTAAAATGGTCATGGGAAATTCTCCTGATAGTAGGAGCCCCAGGCGTCAAATTTAGTAGTTGACCCCTGACCTCCGAACATACTCCTAAATTTAAATTTTTACGACCGACACATATCTTATCTACAAGAATAAAGAGTCCTGCTCTAAAGATTCTCTTGCGAAATTATGCTATGGCGATAATCATATTCCCCATGTATTCACATAGCAGAAATGAAGTAATAGAATCGCTCGTAAGGGTTTGAGTAGTATATTGACCATAACACTGAAAGGAAATCTAAAAACTACATAAAATCATGTTGATGAATTTAAAGAAAGAACTACTTGACACATTATATTAGCATTTTAACATTAATATTGATCCAAATGTGATGGAACAATTGAAAAAGTTAGAAAAGCATTTTTGACCCTTTTCTGACTTTTTTTCAATGTTCTATTTAGCTATGTTTACCTGTAACATTGACCGTATAACTATAAACAACTATCTCAGCTTGTGAAGCAGTTCTTCCCCATAGGTATGATGTATATATATATAGTTATACATACTTTAACATTTATTTCAACTTTTTATGGCGATAATACTACCCCTACCCCTAACACGAGTTGTTTTATGTCATAATGATAATTTTTGTCCATGTGAATATACAGGTTTTGACAATAGCATGAATTCGCAAGAGAATCATAAGAGCAGGACAATTTATTCTTGTAGACAAGATATGAATCTATCATAAAAGTATTCCTTTTGGAGTAGGCCTATGTTCGGAGGTCAGGGGTCAAACCATTTTAAAGCCGAATTTAGAGCTCTGGGGCTCCTATATGAAGCCAACTTATAAAGCTTAAATAATGAAATATTAAAATTATTACTTTTTGCGCGGAGCGCGCAAAAAAATTGCATTTATAACACTGGTCCAGTATGATAATAACGTCCCCCACCTAATATTTAGCATTTTTGGTGTGGTTTTTGCATTAAAACTTTGGTCCAGTATGATGTTTTTAACGTCCCCCACATATTGGTCTGATGGCCAATATAATGTTAAAACCTGCAGAAAATATTCGCGCGGAGCGCGCACAATTTTGAGTTTTTGAACTAAAATGGTCATGGAAAACTGTCCTGAAGCCACCTTGTCAAGCTTGAATAATGAAACATTGAAACTAATGCGCGAAGCTAGATCAAAGAGTGACTAAATAGAAAAAGAACTAACAGGCCGCGCCTATAATAATGATAATAATAATAATAAAAATAGCGACAAAAAGGTAGGCCTACATCCACTCAATTATTAGAGTGCTTAAAGACACGAAACATTTAGAACAATACAAATGGAAAGAATAAACGGCAAATAACAAAAACAAAAGCAAATTTCCCAACACAAACCGAAATGGACCCAAACAAGTTACAAACAAACAAAAATGGACCCAAACAAGTACACCGATTTCTTTGACACATAATGTGTGTTTTTGAATTTGAACAAAAAACATTAATATTGCATATTTTTATCCATCCGATATCCGCGACATAGGCCTACCATAACATACGGTATTCGAATTTTAGATGTATTTTGAACAAGACATTGACATTATCCTAAAATCATCAACATAAACAAAGTCAGTTTTTCCATTTTGCGCCCGATATAAGGACGGAAAAATATGTTGTGTTTAGAAACACAACACAAAACACAACATAATGTCGCTCCATGTTTTACATTATTTTCGATCCATTTCTTTTGTTTTATATTATTTGTTGTGTTTTGTGTTGTGTTCGGAAAAAATGTACCCCCCAAAAAATCCAATTCTTATGTTTTATATTATTTTCGATCTTTTTCTTATGTTTTATATTATTTGTTGTGTTTTGTGTTGTGTTGTGTTCGGAAAAAATGTACCTGAAAAAACCCAGTTCTTATGTTTTATATTATTTTCGGTCCATTGTTTTTTGTTTTATATTATTTGTTGTGTTTTGTGTTGTGTTCGAAAAAAATGTACCTGAAAATATCCAGTTCTTATGTTTTATATTATTTTCGATCTATTTCTTATGTTTTATATTATTTGTTGTGTTTTGTGTTGTGTTCGGAAAAATATGTACCTGAACAAATCCAGTTCTTATGTTTTATATTATTTTCGGTCCATTGCTTTTGTTTTCTATTATTTGTTGTGTTTTGTGTTGTGTTCGGAAAAAATGTACCTGAACAAATCCAGTTCTTATGTTTTATATTATTTTCGATCCATTTCTTTTGTTTTCTATTATTTGTTGTGTTTTGTGATGTGTTCGGAAAAAATGTACCTGAAAATATCCAGTTCTTATGTTTTATATTATTTTCGATGTATAAAAAATCCAGTTCTTATGTTTTATGATATTTTCGGTCCATTGCTTTTGTTTTCTATTATTTGTTGTGTTTTGTGTTGTGTTCGGAATAAATGTATCCCAAAAAATCTAGTTCTTATGTTTTATATTATTTTCGATGTATTTTTTATGTTTTATATTATTTGTTGTGTTTTGTGTTGTGTTTGGAAATAATGTACCCCACAAAATCCAGTTCTTATGTTTTATATTATTTTCGATCCACTTCTTTTGTTTTCTATTAGTTGTTGTGTTTTGTGTTGTGTTCGGAAAAATGTATCCCAAAAAATCTAGTTCTTATGTTTTATATTATTTCTTGTGTTTTGTGTTGTGTTTTGAAAAAAAGCATTTCAGTACGTCCTTAAATCGTGCAGTGTATCTTACAGACAATCCGTTCATTGTGATCCTAACAACTCTACTGCGCGTACTGTATACAATGTATACTACAATCAAGGAAAAAAAGGTTGGCACACTTTGTCTTAATTACGGAAAAAACCCGCCCCTCTCCCCGGAGGCAATGTTGATCCGAGTCATATTATCAGAAGCCATGGTAGGTCCCCCAACATTGATTGATGGGGAATGGGGAAGGATATAAGAAAGGGGGAGACTTTTGCTTTCTATTAAACAGTGCTATGTCCCAAGTCTGATCTCAATTGTGAGCACAGGGATATTTGTAATAAGTTGCGTCAAGTGTGCCAACTATTATTTTCCTTGATTGTAGCTTGCTTACTTTAATGCATGTTCTAAGAACGCCCACATATAAATATGCATGTACCGTGTCTGACTTCTTGGTAGTATATGATTAAGCTTTACTTAGGATGTTAGTTCGTGTTTAGAACCTATTCTTAACATTTTATCGATTGAAAGTTGCTTGACATTAGTACTTGGTAGCAGTTAGAAGAGAAAAACGTAACTCGATATCGAGTTTGGTTTAGTATACCATTTCCCATAGAAACACGTGTGAAAAACGTAACTCGATATCGAGTTTGGTTTTTTCATGAAACTCGATATCGAGTTTGGTTTTTATTGAATGCATTGGAGAATAATTGATTTTTTCTTCTTCTTGGTAGTATATATAATTAAGCTTTACTTAGCATGTTAGTTCTAGTGTTTAAAACCTATTCTTAACATTTTATCGATTGAAAGTTGCTTGACATTACTACTTGGTAGCAGTTAGAAGAGAAAAAACGTAACTCGATATCGAGTTTGGTTTGGTATACCATTTACCATAGAAACACGTGTGAAAAACGTAACTCGATATCGAGTTTCATTTAGTATATACCATTTTCCATAGAAACACGTGTCAAAACGTAACTCGATATCGAGTTTGGTTTGGTATATACCATTTTCCATAGAAACACGTGTGAAAACGTAACTCGATGTCGAGTTTGGTGTGGTATATACCATTTACCATAGAAACACGTGTGAAAACATAACTCGATATCGAGTTTCGTTTAGTATACCATTTTCCATAGAAACACGTGTCAAAACGTAACTCGATATCGAGTTTGGTTTGGTATATACCATTTACCATTGAAACACGTGTGAAAAACGTAACTCGTTATCGAGTTTGGTTTGGTATATACCATTTACCATAGAAACACGTGTGAAAACATAACTCGATATCGAGTTTCATTTAGTATATACCATTTTCCATAGAAACACGTGTCAAAACGTAACTCGATATCGGGTTTGGTTTTTATTGAATGCATTGGAGAATAACTGATTTTTTTCTTCTTGGTAGTATATGATTAAGCTTTACTTAGCATGTTAGTTCGTGTTTAGATCCTATTCTTAACATTTTATCGATTGAAAGTTGCTTGACATTAGTACTTGGTAGCAGTTAGAAGAGAAAAACGTAACTCGATATCGAGTTTGGTTTGGTATACCATTTACCATAGAAACACGTGTGAAAAACGTAACTCGATATCGAGTTTGGTTTTTTCATGAAACTCGATATCGAGTTTGGTTTAGTATATACCATTTCCCATAGAAACACGTGTGAAAAACGTAACTCGATATCGAGTTTGGTTTTTTCATGAAACTCGATATCGAGTTTAGTTTAGTATATACCATTTCCCATAGAAACACGTGTGAAAAACGTAACTCGATATCGAGTTTGGTTTTTTCATGAAACTCGATATCGAGTTTGGTTTAAACCAAACTCGAAACTCGATACTCGAAACTCGAAACTCGAAACTCGAAACTCGAAACTCGAAACTCGAAGATTAGCAACAAACCCTTGAAATCACCAGCATAGCAAGTTCGTTTTTATTAATGCGATAGCTGCTTTTTTGCAAAGCGCCCTCACAGTCCAAATTTGACCAAAATCAGCTATTACAAGAGAACGAAGGGGTTATATGAGACGAAACCAGCATAGAATGACATCTTGTACCATTAAACATGGGTATTGCCACCTAAATCAAATAAATTAAACAAAAAATAACTGAGTTATGATCAAAAGGTTTTTTCCAAAATGGCCGACTTTTTGTGGTTTTTTGGCCAGGGGTGGGGGGGGCACCCTGGATTTCGCATTTTTTTTCCACCTTTTTTTTGAAAATTTTATCAGTACGCACAAAGTCATCTGAAACTATGACCTAAAAATGACCCTCTATAGCCCACTCCTACTACCATGAAGATTGAATACAGTAATGTCTATGATTGCATGCTATCATGGTGTGCTATCTACTGGATATAGCATATTATGCATGACTACCATGGAGATTCAATGCTGTAAGGTCTGTGATTCCATGCATGGTATGCTTTAAGCTTTATATAGCTTAATGTGACTACCATGAAAATTGGATACAGTAATGTATATAAGTGCATGCATGTATGCTATCTACTGAAGACAGAATTTATAAAGAGGGCGCTTTTTAAAATGGCCGCCAAATTCCAATGATTTCCATTTTATGAAGGAGAATTTCGCATATAAACTGTGTACATGGGTTAAATAAGCATCCATGAGGCATGTTTTACCACTTTTTGCATTCGTTTTGATCACAAAGAATCTAGGTTGGTAATACAAAATCTATTAAGAGGTTCAAAATGAGGAGGCTTTTCAAAATGGCCGCCAAAATCCCATATAAAGTGTGGGTTAAATAGCATTTATGAGGCGCATTTGACCAAATGTTGCATTAGTTTTGATTAGAGTCATTCAAGAAGAAGCTACATTTGTAACACATAATCTATAAAGAGGTCCAAAATGAGGGCGTTTTTCAAAATGGCCGCCAAATTCCAATGATTTCCATTTTATAAAGGAGAATTTCGCAGTAATGGGAAACCTGATAGCAGGATCTGGTTTTGAAGATGTAGTATTTCAACTTCATGGAATTCTAAGTGGTTCACACTACAACCGTTGCTGGGCCATTCACAATTTGTTTTACTAAGCTCTAGAGAGGTTGCTTCTGGGAGCATTTATTGAACAAACGAATGCACTTATTACCGATGAAATTCGCAGCTTCATGAGTGTGAACGAGTGATCAAGAGTTTGCTTGCTCTACCTGATGAAGAGGAGGTCCAGCAATTTCTTGATGATTACGAGAACTTCAAGTCCAATGTGCGTGAAGGAACGTATTAAAGAACGGCACAGTAGTGGTTGCTGTATTATCTAGACCTGATGAAATGTCAGCACATGGTTCACATTGCAGTTCAAGAGAACAACTATGACCTCAGGAGGTATGGATGGGAGTTCATGTTGCCATTCTACTTTGGTCTCAACCAGACTAATTATGCCCGGTATGGAAGCTACTATATCAAGTGCATGGAGAATATTGAGTCTCTTTATCCTGGTAATCGTCAGCTAATTGAGGAAAAAGGGTTGTCAGTACAAGGTCAGAGTAGATATGCATTGCGAACAGCTGCTGCAGTGGACCAACGTGGAGAACAGACCATCAACAGAGATGCCAACGTTGCACGTGGTATAAAATCATTCTCTACAGATGACAAGTCAATCCTGAAATGGACAACTAACCATGCACACCAAGCAGAAAATACAGCATCTTTGCGGGCCTTCTCCAATGCTGAGCCTCAGGGAGATATATACAAGAAGGTACGGTCATCACACACCCTCTCATCTTAGGTGCAGAAAATAGTCTATGTGATGACCACAGAGTACATCAACCGATTTGATCAGAGATAAAGATCAAATATACAACCTGAGCTCTGGAACACCGGTCAACAAGCCAGAATATGACCCCTAAACAAGTTTTGTCTATTTGCAATTATGACGCTGTAGAGACGAGTGACACACATGCATTCTCAAATTGGAAATGAGACGCTCAAAAGAAATCGCATAAACGGGGATAACATTCTTCTGGGAACGGAGAACAAAACAAGTTACCCTAAACACGTTCGACAGGTATTTTAAGCCACCCTTTTTCTTGAAAATCAGCGTTTTTGATACCCTTAACGCGTCACTCGCGTGACGCGTCCAACACTGAAAAAACACCCCTTTTTACGCGTTTTTTTTGGTCACGCCTGTGTACACTATTATGTTTGACTGGGCCCCCCGGGGAAAATGTCTCTTTCTCCAGGTGGCACCTCCCTCAATGTTAATCCGGACTAACTATATATATTCCGTATCCGGTCAGTAAGGAACTGCGCATGCGTTGTAGTAGGATTGCTACGCCGGCGCGTGACGAACGTCATGATTGCATCTGAACTTGCTCGGGTTTTAGGTGGCTTACAGAATCATTTGTTCTTGTTTTGTTTGAATAGTGTTTTAGTAGGATAAAATCGGAGTGCAGTGACTAAAAGTAGGATAAAATCGGCGTCTGTATCGGGACTCGGGCGATACAGAATCCTCGACTAGATATAATCCATATCCGACCCAACCTCACCTAATAACTAATAGTCTATGAGTGCATGCATGATGTGCTATCTACTGTAGATAGCATAATGTGAATACCATGAAGATTGAATACAGTAATTAATGTATACACAAAGAATTAAGTTAAGCACCCCCCCCCCGTTTTTTTACAACCTCGCACATTACAAGTTTGTTGTCGTCAAAACAGTGTAGTATACCCATGATATTGCTATATTTTCTGGAGAAGTGATATTATGGTCACATAAAAACATAACAATCATGCCGTTTTCAATATTTTATTCTGAATAATTTAAGGTGACATTTTTTGGGAATTTTAGGCATATTTTCACCTCAATTTAAGTATGGAGCTATAGGTCCATCACGGACAGTGTGGATGACGTTTATGTTTTCTAACGTACAGTCATTGTTCTGAGAAGACCTCTAGCGATCTTTGCGTCAATAACGTGTGTAGGACCCACGTGATCGGATCACTGACTCAACCCTACGTCTCATAGACCCTGTAAGCCGTCGTATGCGTTGCTGTGGCAGGTTGTTCCATTCCCGATGTAATGCACGTTCCAATTCATCCAGATTGGCTATTGGCCAATCTGGATGAATTGGAACGTGCATTACATCGGGAATGGAACAACCTGCCACAGCAACGCATACGACGGCTTACAGGGTCTATGAGACGTAGGGTTGAGTCAGTGATCCGATCACGTGGGTCCTACACACGTTATTGACGCAAAGATCGCTAGAGGTCTTCTCAGAACAATGACTGTACGTTAGAAAACATAAACGTCATCCACACTGTCCGTGATGGACCTATAGCTCCATACTTAAATTGAGGTGAAAATATGCCTAAAATTCCCAAAAAATGTCACCTTAAATTATTCAGAATAAAATATTGAAAACGGCATGATTGTTATGTTTTTATGTGACCATAATATCACTTCTCCAGAAAATATAGCAATATCATGGGTATACTACACTGTTTTGACGACAACAAACTTGTAATGTGCGAGGTTGTAAAAAAACGGGGGGGTGCTTAACTTAATTCTTTGTGTATATATGATTGCATGACTACCATAACATTTGAATGCATATATGACTGCCATGAAAAAAGAATGCAGGAAGCTCTATGATTGCAAGCATGGTATGCTATCTACTATATATAGCATAATATGACTACCATGAAGATTGAATGCAGTAAGGTCTATGAATGATGCACTCATGGTAAGATCTCTTCTGGAGATAGCATGTGACTACCATTAAGAATTGAATACAGTAATGTCTGTGTTTGATTGCATGCATGTATACTATATGCTATCTTGCTATCTACTGTAGATAGCATAGCATAATGTGACTTCCATGAAGATTGATAAAGTAATGTCTATGATGGCTTGCATGGTATGCTATCTACTGGAGACAGCATAATGTGTATACCATGAAGATTGAATGCAGTAATAGCTGTGAGTGCATGCATGGTATGCTATCTACTATAGATAGCATAATATGACTCCCATAAAGATTGAATGCAGTAATGTGTATGAGTGCATGCATGGCATGCTATCTACTATATATAGCATAATATGACTGCCATGAATATCAAATGCAGTAAGGTCTATAATTGTTTGCATGGTATGCTATCTACTGTAGATACCATAATATGGTTACCATGAAGATTGAATGCAGTAAGGTCTGTGATTGCATGCATGGTATTGTATCTACTGTAGAAAGCATAATGTGACTACCATGAAGATTGAATACAGTAATGTCTATGATTGCATGCATGGTATGCTATCTACTGTAGATAGCATAATGTGACTACCATGAAGATTGAAAACAGTAATGTCTATTATTGCATGCATGGTATGATATATACTGGAGATAGCCCATAATGTGACTACCATAAAGATTGAATGCAGTAAGGTCTATGATTGCATGCATGGTATGCTACCTATACTATAGATAGCATAATGTGACTACCGTGAACATTGAATGCAGTAATGTCTATGAGTGCATGCATGGTATGATATCTACTGGAGATAGCCCATAATGTGACTACCATAAAGATTGAATGCAGTAAGGTCTATGATTGCATGCATGGTATGCTACCTATACTATAGATAGCATAGTGTGACTACCGTGAACATTGAATGCAGTAATGTCTATGATTGCACGCATGGTATGATATCTACTGGAGATAGCCCATAATGTGACTACCATAAAGATTGAATGCAGTAATTGCCGTTCTTTCACGCGGTATAAAAAATAGCTGCTTTATTCACGCCAGGTCACGTCAATAAAATATATGAATAGGCATACACGACGGGTATTAAACAATGTTTCAAACTTCGAATTTATAAAAATGTGCAACATTTGACCGCGGGATCGGTCGGAATATGTCTTGGAATATTTATCTCTTAATTTTCATCTAGGTTTCATGTAAGGCCATTCGGTGGACTACTGGGGAACACGATAGCACCGGACACCCTAGGCCCTACTGTCTGTGATATTCAGACTGATCGTGCAGGTTTATGAAAACGGCCATTTTGGGATCTTTGCAGAATATATGGGTCTATATAAACGCCGAGTTCTTCACTCACTTAATTGAATTTAAGATTGTTTAACCTTACATTGAGAAAGGATAACACATAAGTATTATTTCTTGAGCAGGATGTTTTTCCTGAGATGACGATAAAAATGTGAAAATTACTCTCGATTTATTTTCTTTCGGTGCTATAAAATCAAAATTTCATCGGGCGAAGAATTAACAAATATATTCACTATTTTGACAAAAAATATTTCACTTTTACCGATAAATATACAGTTCTCTTCAAAATGATACCAAATTCAGCTATTTTCATTGAGGAAATCTGTCATTATCGCGATTTTAAAACTCCTTCACAAATAAAAATAAATGTGAAACCACCACGTTTGTTTATAACTCGATTTTTACGCTGCTGCTGGTAGCTAGTACTGTGACATCACACGGCATGGGCGTGCATCCAGTGTTGCCAATTTAAACTCCCAAAACAAGCCTCAAGCTCTCTCTCCTTTACTGTTTGCCAATAGAAATACATGCCGCGGCGTACGGCCAAAATAAGCCCAATTCCACGCCGATAGCGGCTGCATTGGCAATCTATTCCCTTATATAGTTTTGACAGAGGCAAAACGCACTGAAATCAGACTGAAATCTGAACTGACATGAAATCCGACCAAAATCTGCACTGAAAAGTAAACATCAACTTCCATGTTGATCCAAGTTCCAAATATATTAATAGCCCGAATTTGTTGCCTAGTCATGCATAGGTAAATATACTAACGGCAACCACCCCCTTGGTTATGGTATGGTGGTCTGGTTTGATTCAGTTTGCTCACTGGTTTGCTTGAGCAAGCTGGTCTCAATACTGGTCTTCGATCCAGTAAATATCAGGCAACAATTTTAAGCATTCCTATAAGAGAAAAACATGTTAAGACTTAAAGCACGGTAGCTAATATTGCAATAATCAAAGTATTCGTAGGTAACACATTTGTTCTCAACTTTAACTTCGTTGACTAAGAACGGTTGGATTCTTTGATTTTACATATGTTTAAGAGGCAAAATTGTACTCGACGTAGTTTTTATGCACTGAATCGCGTGTGAGTGTGAATGTCGTACAGCAAAATAAAAAGGTGTCTTGCTTGACGTTAAAAGTTGATAATATAAGAATGTGCGCTCAGCACTGCTTTTACAAAACAATCAGAATGTGTAATATTCAACATTTGAATAAAAAGCAAGATTAACCAAATAAACATTAAAATTATATAAAACTATGTTCCTATTTCTAAGATATAAAAGAAAACATCCTAAACATCAATAAACTCACTAGGCCTATACTGTTAGTATTATTGATCATCTAATTTGGTTAAGGAATGTTGATTAAAATTAATTTACACATGATAATTACGGCAGAAAATGTTTTATTATGCTAACGTATCTGATCATCCAATTTTGTAAGTGTCTTTCTTGCTTGACTTTCAATTATTAAGAATGTGCGTTTAACTTCTACAAAACAGTCAGAAGTGTGTAATATTTAACATCTGATATAAGGCAAAATGATGACAACATACATATCGTACTGGGTTAAAATTTCGTAAAGGTATAGTTAAACCATCAATTAACTCGCTAGTAAAATATTCTTACTCATCTCATTTGGTAAAAAGCATGTTCATCATTAAAACTAAACATAATGAAATATTAAGCATATAGAAACATTTTAAGTAAGATACCTCTGATCATTCAGCCTTGTAATCTCTACTTAACAAGTTTAGTGGATCTTGTTGTATTCTTTGTGTAGTTAGTTCTTCATCTCTCTCTTGTCACGAGAATGAATATCTAGTAGAACAGAATTACTCTTTGTTTATTATAGGACATTTTAGAATGTTAAGAATGAACGTTTCAGTTTCCGTGTGAATCCAAAGTATTAGATCGAATCAACTATTGAACATTTCCTCGAGCCATCATTAATTAGAAAGCAAGCGGTTTTCTTTTAGCAAACAGTTTGATTTGCCTGTAATTCATAATCTTGAATGTCAGGTTATTTGTTTTAAGCAATAAAACAACCGGTTGTCTTCCTCAATTTGTTCTAAATGAAGGAGGCAAGTGAGTCTTCTAGCAGTTATCATTTTGAATAGCTGTTTTAAACACGAAAGCCAGATCGCTTTTTAATTCATTTAATATATACTTTGAAATAATTTCATATCAGACCTTATATTATATATATAAGTTTAATATGAGCCGAACATGTTCAAAGTCTAGAATATTCAAATGTCGTGCATTTCAGTCCACAGCGCGCGGAATAAAGCCCATACAACTTACAGCAAAACATCCAGTTGTCAGATTAGAATTAAGATATCATTTCCTAGTTTGGAATTTGTATCATTCTAAAAGTCGTACATAGTAAGTTTTTATCGAGTTTCAACCGGAGGCAGATTCCGTTTGACATAGAATCACCAATATGAAATATTTTGTCAGATGTAGACAAAATAGGAATTTTATGTTTAAAAATTCAATGTTGTTTGATTTAAAAACACTAATCTAATAGGTTTTGCTACGACAGAGATATTGTCGGGCATGTGCCTTTCATTGTGATTTTCTTTTAAATCAACCACTGCTTAGTTTAATTACACTAATTAATGAATGTCGGAAGCATTATTCATTTCTTGATTTGAGACTGAAATCAGTTAGTCCTACCCTTGATTACCTCCCACCTTTAAAAAAAGGGAAAATGTTTTACTAAATTTCTTGTTCACTTAAAATACGTTTTGGTGACATTACACAACCTGCCCGAGCAAAAATGAAGCAAGTTATTTTATATTTGTGACACATGAATTCCATTTTCAAATACAACTACAATAATGGCTAATATTATGTACCTCAGTAGTCACTTCTCTGCAATTCCAGAGGAAGTTGGTTAATTACGTACACATCATATCGACAAGCTGGTTTAAAACAATATTACGCACCAAACGATATTATTCCCGTCTTATACATTCCTGCTAAATATTTACATAATATAAGGTGCGAATGAAAGCGAAAAACAATGCAGGAATTGTACCTTGCTCATTAACTAATATATAGGTTACCTACGAATACAAAATGGAATATGAGAAAATTTATTATGAAGCCGAAATTTCATGGATATTATGACTAAATGTACCCATTTTAAGACGATCAACGTGTAATCTATGGATATAAATAACATTCATTCACTCTAACTCCAACAAAAAATATGTTCTCGGCAAAACCAGTGTGATTACACCATGCATTTTATTTAAATTAGCACCTCCTATTTTCATTTAATAAGCGAATATTAATTTTTTCCCTCCAAATATAAATATAATAATTATATCCAGTCAGATTGTATGATTGCGCACTGCTTTTATGTAAAATAAAATCATTTAGGGCCAATATGCACCGTGTATATTATTGAATGTTGCCTACATATACATGTTACCTCCGAATACAACATGAAGTCAATGCACGAGAAGCTGTTACTGATTATTTATATAAACATTAATCACCCCCATTGTGATTTAAATCAACTGTCAGAGGATGTCATTGCGTGAATAACATAAGCAACTACACTAATAGGAGTAACAAGATTGAGACATAGGGAGGCTATATTCAATCAACTTTTAAGACAACAACAAATTATTGATGCACTTGTACGCAAACTACAGAATGTTGTGAAAAGTTACTTACAAAAGCTGAAAGATTGATGCAAAACTTCTCTGTGGCTTCCCGAACGCAGCGCACATTTCTACTTTATTCCAGTCGATACACGTATGTAACAACAGAGAGAATAACCACGGTATCGTTATTTGTATTTGAAGGTAAAAGTTCATATTTCAAATATGCCTACGAATACAGCCTTTTATTGCTTATATTTCAAAAAATGTTGCCTTCAAAATGATAAAACTTGGCACACATGTACATTGTATCACACTTCGCTTATTCTATAGATATCATTCACTAATCTGTGTTTATATTAAAATGGCAGTGTTTTAAATAGGTATTCGGAGGTAATGCATTTTTTTTACCAAACCGATCGTTTCCGCTTTTAAAATTTCTAACCGCTTTATCAAAAAATCGACTTTAATGTGGACAATGCATTTAAGTATTTAACATATTTAGGTATCCTTACAGCACAAATTACACTACCTCAGGCGAATTCTTCCCCGAAAGTGAGATTTAACAAAACATGTATTGGTAGGTAACGTCAAAACTTACCACAGCCAAAAAAATCACAACAATTCAGGGGATTGATCAAAAGTAACAAAAATTACAAGAGGCATTCTTGAGATATCCACCAATCAAACAGGTAAAATTATTTCCGCTTAAGCTCGTTTTCATCTAAACGGTTATATGTCTAAAATAAAACCTTAACAACTATTTTGTAAAAAGGGTGAAAAATAGCAGGTTTATTGCTCGCATACGCCCAATTGTGCATAGAAGTTAGTCATATTATATATGGCGCGAAGCGTCTCACCGAGGCGGATACGTATAACACAAAAATAAAATAGTCAAGATATAGATTATTTTATTATAGGCCTGAACATCACGTGTACACTTTTCGTTGGATTCGATATACAGGGTGTATCAAAAAAAATAGGATACTTTTTCATGACGGTGTAATACTTGTTTTAATCATTGGACCATGACCAATTTAGTCTCAATGTAAAGCCCAATTAATTATCATGATATCCTGAAAATAAGAGATCAATCCGATGAAAAATAAGAAAACTAGCATAATTTGCGTAAACCATGTCATTTACTGGTTTGTACAATGGGATTTACATGTATAGACCATTAAATAACATGGTTTACGTTTCAATACTTTATAATAATTATAAACATAGAAAATAATCTATCAGTCAATAGCAAAGATTAGTTTGGTAATCCATTTAATTCTGGCACAAATCAATACTGGTTAAATAATCCACAAATCAGATGCATGCATATTCTGTGCAAATTAAAAAAAATCTCGAACTTAGCATGATAAGAAGTAGAATTGGTATAAATAGTGTGCGCGTTCGACATGTTACTCTACTGTTACTGTGTGAATGACCATTGTACATACTACAAAATAGATTGCCTTGCCTAATAGGTCACAATTTCCTTAATTAATGATGGATTTTTCTCATCTTTTCAGGATTTTATCTTTATCGGTTGTACTTTTCAATGAAATATAAATTGGTCATGCTTCAGTGATTTAACAAGGATTTAAACAATCATCAAAAAGTGTCCTAATTTTTTTGATACACCCTGTATAGATACAAAAATGTACATCCGCACTAACTTGTGTGTTATGACGATAATTATAAGTCGCGATAATTTACCTTGTGCTCAAAGAAGATTTAAGGACACCACCACAATGCATTGCGTTTTTTGCAAAATGCCCTAATTCTGGTCTCTAATTTGTCTCAGTTCCCATAGACATATGCACACAATGATGGCTTCATAGCGCGTTCGTCGTTGGAGCTCTTCCACGCGGCTATTAGTTTTACAATATACAAAACAAATTTTTAAAAAACCTTTCCCAACTTTAAATTTTCAATGCATTTCTCATGGTGAAATATGGTAATGAAATTCAATAATTTTGACATTTTTGAAACATTTTGTCAACATTTGGAATGTCGTCTGCAGCCGCCTGCCGCATGGAAAGCGTTAGGTTCTAGTTTTCATCAATGAATAAATTAGTTATCAGTGTTCCATGCATTGTGTGGACAATTCTTTAGTTGGTTGGCATTCGCGCAATGCATGGTGGGTGGGAAGACCATAACACTTCGGCAGGCAGCTGCAGACGACAATCCAAAATGTCACAAACATTTTCAAAAATGTCAAAATTACTGTATTTCATTACCATATTTGGAATCACTATGATAAATGCATTGAAATGAGTACAAACATGCCTAGTGTTTGGTCAGTAATCTTTGAGATAGACTTTGAAAATTATGAAAGGTTTCTGAAAAATCCGTTTTGTGTATGGTAAAATAATAGCCGCGTGGAAAGCGTTAACATCTTCTTTGCCTTGTGCTTTAGTAGGTTCAATTTGAACCATCATGGCGTCTTACCTTTTTGACCGGTGTTGCGGCGACTGTTGACGTTTACTGAATGTTCACAGTGACTCCGCTGACATGTACGACGACCTAAAGGTTGCTTAAAAGTTTGTCTTATTAGCGATAATTACTCCCGATGTTTGAGCAGTCGGGATCGTATCTAATCCAAAGACAGAAAAGAGAAAGCTCATTTTACAAAGTCCTTCGAACACCTTCGAACACCGAATCACAAGCGAATTGTTTAAATGCATATCAGATATTATATGCCGTTTTATATTTTAAGCATATTATTAGCATTCAATTTGAACAAAAATGAGGGTACATCGGAACGCATGTATGAGATTCTGGCCCGATTATATAGTCCTGGACCATTTAAGTTAAGAATTTGACGAATGTTGACACCCTAGAAACTGGATATCTATCTAGCCTTGCCATTTACGGGATAAAGCGCGATGTATGTTTAAACAGCTTTATTCCATTTATGATCCTGGACCATAATATCGGTCCAAAATCTCACTTGACCATACGGTATGTGCATTGATAAGTAACTGACGTGTGACTCCATCATAACGTAAAACATACGGGGCCGTATTCTCGTACGTAGTTAAACATGGTTTTAAGCTAAACACGCGTCTAACTTTGACTTTAGACACAGCGTTTAACTAAACGCAATTCTCGTACATTTGTTTTACTTAAACACGCGTCTAACTCGCCGAAATGTGTCTAACTTTAAACATGGGTACGGGGTAGTTTAATGCGTGTTTAACTAAACTCGCGCACCAACTGTATGCCTTGAATGATCACTCATCCGTGCCCGGTTCAAGCTGACGTGCGGATTGCGTAGTCTTTAAAGGCACCGACCGTGTATTTAAGGCATTCGGTCGATATTTATACTCCATTTAGGCCACAATGAATTAAATACATGTATACAATCAACGCAGGACCACTCTGGGAACGAGATTTGCAGAGTTTAAAATCGTGTTTTGTTAAACACGTCGTTTAAAGGATAAACTCACGTTTAAGTTAGACACGCGTTTAGTTAAACACGATTTTAAGCTAAAACCGTGTTTAGTACGAGAATACGGCCCACGGTCTTCTTACAAACAGCATAACACAGTGGAAATATGACTTAAGCAGGAAAGGATTTTTATTTAGTTTTGCAAGACCAATATTAGTCTCAGAAAAAACACAACCTGTGTTTAAATATATCATTATTAGTGATAGTATAGTAGGCCTATTATTATCATTATTTAAAGACTTACGCCTTGTCCGGCTAATGGCATGCTCCTGGACCGTCGGAAGGGGTGCGACGGTGCAATTTTGGTGCGACGGTGCAACTTTGGTCGCACCAATATTTTCCAGAGGAAACAAATAATGGCTCAGTACTTTTCCTTTTGGTCTTAAAGGTATATTATGTGATCTTTTCCTGCGACGCCCTTAATCCTTTATTTTGGTAGCAGATTTTCTAGCCGATTTATATTTCTGATCATAAATCATAAATATATTCCGAGTTACAGAGCGAAACGATTCCTAATTACCTCAAAATCATGGTTTTAGAGTGAATTTAGAATGAAAATAAACTGTCGATGTCGGGGTTAACACCGACAGTTTATTTTCACTTTAAAACTATGATTTTAAAGTAATTGGGAATCGTGTCGCCATGTAACTTGGAATGTATTTTGCGACTTATGATCAGAAATGTAAATCTGTAAAATAAATCTGCTTTAATTTTTGTTCTCGAGGATTGAGGACGTTCTCTGGAAAAGATCGCATAATATACCTTTAATATTGAAGTTTTCGTATCACATTAAGTCTTTCCAACAATGAGACCGTAACCAAGACTAAACCATCTCTTGTGTTTGAATATACGCAAGGTCCATTCCACACTGACAACTTGAACTGACATTGCTATTAAACAGGAACGTTTTTCGGGACTTTTTTAAGTGTTAAATTGCCATTTTTTGTGCGCGCTATGCATGAATTAGTTTCAATGTTTCATGATTCAAGCTTAACAAGATGGCTTCAAGTACGTTATCTGGGACGATTTTTTTGTTTTGTTTTTTTTAATTTTCGTGCTTCGCGCGAATTCGTTTTTATGTTTCACACAAGCTTAATTATCAAGATGGCTTCGAGAACGTTTTATCTGGACCAAATACCGTGAGTTGATGAGATCTGAAATGGCTTAGTTAAACGCCCTTAGAGAGCGTTTAAATTCAAAATGTTCTCGGAACCCTTAAGCAGGTCCAGATAATGCCCCGGTCAACACCATCCTGCACACGCCTATGCAGATAGCCTAATACTTAGATTGTAAGTCTTATTTATCATTAAAATTGATGATGTGGAAATCATCACTCGAATACTGCAAAATGCGTCAGCCCCTGTCAACCCATGGTCGCACCAATAATAAATGGCTTCCAACGGGCCTGGCTTGCTCCGCACACTTTCCAACCCATTCCTTCTGGGTCTTTCGCTCTCACTTCCATCGCCATAAATGTGTACACACACATACAGGGTGTCCCAGAATGATATACACTCGGCAAAAGAAGTTCTTGGACACTTAAATTAAATTAATATTTAATAGAATATATATAATTATATAATGATTATATATATATAATTGTATATCAAAATAAGCAGAAAGTAATCCTCTAACAGCTTAACATGGAATTTAGACATGATCACTCATGCATGGCAGATCCCATTCACTTGACAATGGCAAGAAGATTGCAAAAAATTGAATAATCCCTCCATTCAAATGACTGTAAATGCTCATTTCTTGCAATTTCCTTTTACGCACCTTACCATTGCTTAATGAATGTGCTCAGCCATGCATGAATGCGTACATCTTAATTTCATACAGACATGATAGAGAATTATTGTCTGCTTATTTTGACATGCAATTGTTTAATTTATATTAAATATTTATGTGAAATATTTGAACTTCAATGAGTGTCCAGGAACTTCTTTTGACGAGTGTACATAGAAACCAAGAGAAAGATGCATTTATATGAATACCATTGTTAATGGTCAAAGCGCTTATAATACATGTATGAATATTCAACTTTCTTACAAATGTTGAATTTTGACCAAAGTTACCTCTTTGGAAAGCCATAAAATCATAGACCATTTTCAGCACAATTATGTGCAGGTAGGTAATTTGCTGTATCCTCTTCAAAATCCATATAATATCAACTGTTTGTTGGTGATGTTTTATGAAGCAATACTTGAATGGTGTAAGGAAATTATTCTGATTGAGTGATTTATATCATAATTTCATAGGCGGCAATTTTGAAGTTTGGTGTGGAGTTTTATGAAATGAAATACGCTGAAAGTGAAAAAACAGGATTTCACCGAGTTTCAATAATATAATGCCATATCAGAATGGATACAGATTTGATGAAATTAACAGAGTAAGTAGAAATTAACAGATTTGATGAAATTAACAGAGTAAGTAGAAACATGTTCCCCATTATATTGCAGGCATTATACTTGGACTGCAACGTTGTTTTTATAGTTTTATTATTTTTCAAACGCGGTATAAATCATTCTGGGACACTTTGTATTATTGTCTAAACCAGTGGTTCCCAACCTATGGGGCGCGACCCCAGTTGGGGTCGCGACGCACTTTTTGTGGGGTCGCGGACTAGCCTAATTTAACAAAAATAAAACGTTATGTTTTTGTACTGTACTTTTTAGTGTACTGTACTGTATATAGTTATATAGCAAACATCATGGTAGCACATTTCAAACAGGTTAAAATTCGACCAAATTCGACCATTGCCATAGGATAAAATATCAAATTTTGGCCCGCTGCGCGCACATTTTATCACCATATTAGGTATAACTATAATAAGACCGAATGTTGCAATTTGCTTACCAAATTAGACCAAATTTGACAGTTTTAGCGTAAAATGGCAAAACGAATTGCGCGCATTTTTCAATTCTTGCCCCCACCTAAATAGTTTCTTGCCCGCCCGCCCCCCCCCCCCTCCCCCCACCCCACCCAATTTATTATGCTGGTGCCGCCACTGGGGACTTAGTTCTGTGAGGGGTCGCGCTCTGATGCTGGTTTCTGAAATGGGGTCACCACCAGAAAAAGGTTGGGAACCACTGGTCTAAACCTTTCTTTATAACGTATCGTCTTTATATGACGTGTGAACGCAGTGTCACGAGTATATTGTTTTCGTTAGCCCAAATTTGGTAACTCCGGCTCCGCATAGAAAGTAGCAATTGGTATGTATTTGTTTGTCAGTTACAACCTTCCATTTTTTCAGTCTCAACCCTTTTTCGAGAAATAAGGCAATTGGAGACCCACAATATGGATACCGGTATGTGCTTAGATTGACACCAGTGCTGCGGATATCATTCATTCGGTCAAAAATATGTTGAAAAACTTGTGTTTTTGGGTGTGTGTTTTTTTCTCCTTGCAATGCAATATTAGTTCATCTGAAGCTTCTCAGTCTGGGTCGAAGTTTGTTTTGAGCCAATCATAACCACTCATCAGCAGATTTGAGAGTTATATATAAGTTGGCATGGAGTTAAATTTATAGTTGAATTTATAGTTGGAGTTATATATGAAGTTTATAATGTTAGCCTTTTTATTTTGGACGACAAGTATAGGCCTAATGAAACGATTGATCAAACTATTCAATGAAATGATTGGCATAAAAAGTATATTTTATGATACTTGTCAATCTTGATTATTTTATCCTTTTCTTATGATAAAATCTTTATATAATTATGTTGTTTTAGATTGTGTTAATAAATATTATGGATGAATGAATGAATAAATAAATATCAAATTATGATAACGTCATAAAAAATGCGATGCTTTTAAAATGGGCAAAATGTAAGAACAAATTATTTATTTATTATATTTCATAGAAAAAAATCCAAGGTGAACGTTGCTCTGTTGCAAAATTATCTTTCCTTGGATTCCAGATGAAGCTATTCTCTGAGTTACTATGTATTAATTTATATTATTTATATTATATTAGAGCGCACCAAAACGTCCCTTAGGCCAAAAATAAATTGTTTGATTGTCCATAGATCACTTTCAGAAGTTGGGTCGAAAAGGGTTTTTTGCCGAGACGCCGAAGCGTCGCGGCACATTAGAGACGAGATATCTCAGTATTCAGTGTGCTGAGCACCATTTTAGATGAAACAGCGTAAATATTAAAGCTGTTATCGGTTTTGGCCAATGAAAGGGATTGTATCAACATTTGTTTGGAAAGTTTTATCAAAGACATTCATAGATAAGAATTTCTGATTGGATGAGACAGTAAGACATTCAGGTTTATTCTAGCTTTCAACCGATGCTAATGATTGTTTGAGTCACGCTTCATGGAGTTGATGGGCACGGTATGATGGTGTATTATTTGTATTCGATTGCCGTCGTGACGGTGGTTCGATTGAAAAACAGTGGTTAACGTTATACAGCGAATGGAAATTAATTTAATTAGTTATGATCAAATCAATTTAATGGCCTGAATTTATTAAGAAATTAAATTTGAAAATTTGAAAATATTTATAAGAATTGAAATAATTTGAATTGCATACAAAGCATGTATTATTATAGCTTAGGCCTATACTTCAATGGCGTCTTGGCCAGTTTTTTAGAAGACCTAGTTTAAATGTATTTCTTATAAATCACATTCAAAAGATGCATTATTAACTTTGAAATAGTATCTGCATATATATGGGTTATTTAATCACTTCATTCATGCTTCAAAACAGTTTAAGAGAAACCATGAAAAATGTATTTTAGCATATTTCCAAGAAGAAGAAAAAATCTGGAATTTCCAAACTAATGGTCGGTATATTCATTTGTGTACAGTAAAGGCAACAAAAAAGTGTTTGGCCTTATCAACCTTGAGAGTGCCTCCACCACCCCCTGGCAGTTCCTGCGTGACGAGGCCATATCAATTGATCAGGCTGCCATCTATAGAAATGACTATTGATTAAACCGGTTTGATTAGTGATCGATCATTTACCATGTTTACGCTCTACCGTCTACCAGTGTTACTTGAGCATTCCCATAGTAGCCCAATTAGGCGATATTGGATTTGTACTGGACTAGTTTTAGATGAATTGGCAAATAGTGAAACAGTGTTCAACAAATGTCGGACTAAACCAAAAATTTGAGGCCTAAATTTTGAACAAACAGACTGCACGAAATGGTTGCAAAATGCCATAAATTGACGGGCGCTAATTTTGAGCTCTTTGGGCTATTTACTTTACCCTTCTTGGCAAAACTGCCATTATTTACAATATTAAAATATCCATGTTGTTTGACTTAGCTACGACTCTACATTAAAAGACGAGTGCTATATAATGTAGGCTTACAGACCCATAATATAAGAAAATGTATAGTTTCTATAAATGTATAGAAATTGTATAGTTTAGTTAAATGACTCCAATTACTGAGAACTATATTGTTGGTATAATATTATATCATCTATGCTCTCATCATTTAACTGGATGCCGCCGCTGACCATACATATCCCGTAAAATACATTCACCAACTAGCAGTCGCCGCAACGACATCATCATGGAGTGTAGCCTGACGTGGCATTGATCAAATGAAGTAAATGGTATGTGTAAGAGATTGATAACAGGCCAAATATAATGTAAAGCAAGTTTTTCGTGATAAACTCCAAGAGGCAAGATGTATTTTTATTTTTCAATAAATCAGGCGATTTGCTCGGTCGAATGATATAATCCGGTGTGTAGCAGGAGATATTATAGTTCAACCTTTATAGTCCGCCCAGTACCGTAACGGCAATCCTCAAATAGGTCTATGCCACCAGGGCCGTCAGATGGGGGGTGCGTTGGGTGCGGACGCACCCCCCTTGAAAATCTCTTTTTTTTCTTTTTTTTCTTTTTTTTTAAGGTAAAAATTGCGTTTTTCTGAGTTTCAAATTTCAATGATTGTAAAACTACTCATAAAACATTGACTACAGTGCTTTTTGGACTGCGAAATTTTGTTTCCGTGCGATTTTTTTTGGTTTTTTGACTTCACCCCCCCCCCCCCCCCCAAACCCCACTTACGTGAAATTCACGAGGTGACTGACCTGGACTACGCCACTGCTTCCGGTAAAAAAATCGTGAAAACGCACCCCCCCTTGGGCAAAAGTGTCTGACGGCCCTGGCCACAGATGGTGTGTACACACTCGGAATATTAAGCACAAGACAACTATCATTTAAATGCAAAGAGTAAATACAAGATAAGATATAAGATATACCAACAGGGTGTGGGGATCAGTAATAACGAGGGAGAATAACGCGATAAAACAGATAAATAACAACAGCAAAATAACACACGGAAATACACTGGGACAAGCAATAAAAATTGCTCTGCAATAAAACAACAAAGATATAAAGTAACAATAAAGACCGACGTTTCAAGTGGATATACCACCCTTCATCAGGGACAAAATATAAAAAACAAAAGTGTTAAGAACTATAAATAAGATAAGGAACTAGTCCACCACTGTAATTATGTCAGTAATAGATGTTGACTAGACACCCAAGTTAAGGGTGGTGTGGACCCTCAGCATAGTATCCGTACCTGCTGTAACTCCTTCATTATTCATTTAATCTATATATATAAAAGTATACATTTGTTTGAAGAAAACAGTTCAATGAATCCAACCATGAACATGAAATTGATCATTTTGAAAAAATGATAAAAAACCGGTTTTTTACCCATTTTAGGTTTCGTCAAGATAACTAAAAATATATTTTGTCAAATTTTGTCATTCTAGATTTAATATATTAAAAAAATTCTCTAGGAGGCGGTTTTTTTAATATCTGATTAATTTTTTGATGGTAACAATAAAGACCGACGTTTCAAGTGGATATACCACCCTTCATCAGGCACAAAATATAAAAAAACAAAAGTGTTAAGAACTATAAATAAGATAAGGAACTAGACAAGTCCACCACTGTAATCATAGCACAATGTCAGTAATAGATGTTGACTATACTAGACACCCAAGTTAACACAGGTCTTTATTAAATATAATGTAAAAGCTGAATGCAAACTGCTTATCCACAAAAATAGCCTGTGTAAGTAAATGTAATAAATATAAGAGGACCTGACGTTACGATTCTAACAGAATCTTTAACGAAGGTAAAATGACAGAATACAACATTACACAACATATATATAGACAGAGGAACAATAGGCAGGAAGTCAAAGTGACAGATGAATGAATAGGGGAAGATATCATGCTAGACAGCTGATTGATGAAGTGGATAAAATAACAAAAGGATGACATAGACAAAGGGGAGATTATAAAGTAAAAGGCAAATGGGATATGAAAATAATAGGTGAGTGAAATCAATAATGGTGATTGATGACAACAAATAGATAATAAAATGGATGGAAATGTAAAAGGACTGAGAGAATGCATGAGAAAACAAGAAAAAACAAAGTGGGACTAGGCCTATGGTAACAAATGGAAATGCATTGGAACAAGTAATGAAAATGACTGTGCATAGGAGACAATGTAGAAAATGAAAACAAAGTATCACAAATATCAAGAAGTAAAAAATGAAAAATGGAGTGAAGAAAAAGTGTAGAAAAACAAATGGGTAAAAAATACAAATGATAGGTTTATCAGATACAAATGGAGGAGGTGGGGGGGGGTGAGTCTAATCATTCCCTTCCTGGATGTTTAGGCCATGGGGCTGAATAGTGAGAAGACGCTTCATCCATAACTTCTCTCTACTGAGACGTACCACTTCTGAACGGCTACCTAAAGATTCAATGCCCTGTAAGATCATATCAGACATAGTGTGGTTGGGAAGGTTGAAGTGGTGTCCGACAGGTGGCTTGTTGGTGTTGACCGTCGATCTGTGTCCATAGAAGCGCCTCTTTAGTGAGTTTTTAGTCTCACCAACATACTGGACTCCACACACTCTACATGATAAGAGGTAAATGACATTAGATAACAGGTCTTTATTGTTACCATATCTTTGTTGTTTATTGCACAGCAATTTTCATTTCTTGTCCCAGTGCATTTCTGTGTGTTATTGTTTTTTTGTGTGTTATTTATCTGTTTTATCGCGTTATTCTCCCTCGTTATTACCTGTTTCCCACACCCTGTTGGTATATCTTGCTTTTACATTTTTTGAGATATCCTCTTGTATCAGTTTTCTGATCCTTGGTGTGTTTTGTTCTTGGTTCACACAGAAAAATGTTTACATATATGTTAAATATAGAACTCCATAATTATTATGTAAACCTTTCACACAGTATTTGTGTATAAAATACACAAGTTATGTAAAAATGTGAGTTATATTTTACCAAAGTCTTATCAATTTCAGGGCCGTATCTGTCTCCAGTGTAGATTACTTGATTTAGATTATTTAACATTGCTAATACTATAGCAAGAAATCTAGCCCGAAATTGACAATTACTATCTGTTCTTGTTATTTCATAATTCAAATGGGATGATTTTTCCAAAATGTAGCCTAAACGTGATATTGTCTTGGTGTAAACGCAAAACAAGAGCGTCGTCAGTTTCTTAACAGCTAAGGCTGAAATACAACTTAGGCAGTTTTGCCGCCACAATCGTATACCCAATGTTATCGAATTTCTTTGTTTTCCTCTTCCAGTACTATTGTTACCTTCATGAAGTGTCTGTAGAATTCTGGACTCACATCGGAGTGGCAGAGGTTCGATTCCCGAAGACAAATTACAAAGACCGTGGAGCTTACCAGTTGCACAGAATACATTTTCGGGGGATGGAGATGTCATTTGAGATCGTGTTATAAACTTAATATCTTCTTATAATAAGAAAGTCGGATTATGGTCTGTCTGTAAATTATGATTTGATGACATTGTTGAAATATCAACGACTGCGTATAACTTGGATGATGCCATATTAAATCATAATCATCTACATGTATAGACATCAAGAGCTATAATTGAATAGTTTAAATGTAATCAATCTTTATAGAGATACAGCAACTCATAATGGGCAGTGGTACAAGCAAGCAATCTGACACTCGTAAAACAAAACAAAACCAGATCGATGCTGACCATCGATGGATCGATGAGCAGCCTAATCGAAACGCGGTGCACAAATATGAGACGGTGGTCCGTGATTTAAGCAGCGACGATAGTGACGATGATTGTAATGACATAGAGCAGACACAAACGAAGGATGATACTATTAAGACACCCGTTGAGAGATTTGAAAGTGAACTCTCTGGTGGCGTGCATGATGTCTGGAGCAAAAGACAAAGGACTATCCAAGCGAAGCCATCCGTCAATTGGGAAGAGCATGTCGGGTATTGGGACACGGTTGGTATTGAATACATGAAATACTGCACCGAGAATGGCAGCTGGAAAGACACTACAACGGGGGTTAAAAGGACCGCGAAACAGGTGGCTAATCTTCAGAATCGATGTCTTGAACAGGTGACAGTTTTGTCACGCGCTGACAGTTACGTCTCGGACCAGTCAATGGAGGCACTATACAAGCTATGTCGTCTGTCTGACACAGGGGTGAGTGATCTTGGAGAGACATTGGTCGAGAATAACTTTAAGGGTGTGTTTCAGAAGATGTGGGATAGCATTTATGCGACAATAGATTTAAACCTTGCCGAAGACCATAATGACACCCAAGAATACCTAGCGTTGAGTCTACTCAAAGAAGCCACCATTGCCTTCAGCAAAGTCAGTCCAAAAATGTGTGCTGAAGTTGGCGCCAAAATTATTCCGATCTTAGCCCATGAATTTTCTTTGCAAGTGTACAAGTCGAGCGTGTTGAACGCAGGCGGAACGAAACTCTTGTGGAAATCGTACAGAGAAAGCTTGAAGAGGACTATGATCATCTTGTATTACCTGCTGAGAAATTGCCCCGAAAACAAATCTATCTTAAGAGAGACGGAATTCGTGGAACTATTGCCGCCGTATTTCAAGAGTCGTTTCATGATCATCCGAGCCAGGGCACTGTCTCTATTAGTGTCTATCGTCAACGAGGATGAGAGCGAACGGCTTAACATTGGTAATATGAGTGTGGAGTTCCTGGTTCGAATCCTACGGCAGACGTTGGCTGAGAAGGATCACGTGTCCAGACATTACTCTTTCTCGGCGTGTGAGGTTGTGGATGGAATATCAGCTCTTGCCGTAAATGATGACAACAAAGTAAGTATGAGAATTAGGTAACAACATAATTGCTTATACACACCAGATACGGCGACGAAAGGAGAAGAAAAAAACCTTAAAGTAACGGACCTCTCTGGTAGGGTCGGTTAATCGGTCGTTTTTGTTTTGTTAGTCAACAATGTTTCAAATGAATTAAAATATGTTCATAATTTTTCAAAATTTAAATAAAATCCAACATTTTTCACACAAAGAAATCAACAACAAATTCTCAAATTCCAATTGGCCGGGCCCGTAGACCGACCTATTTAGCCTAAATAGGTTGGTCTACGGGCCCGACCAATTGGAATTTGAGAATTTTTTGTGTGCAAAATAATTGCCCACCGTCTCGGCCTTGCAAAAGAAATTCAAATGTTTCTATAATCATCACAAATAATGTTATGCTGAGTAAATTATCAAGATCATATCTTTTACAGAGCATGTTATTAATTAGTAAACATTTATATCGATACTAAACATTGTTATACCGACAGCGTTTACCATATTCCATTGCCTAATCACTTTTATATACCGGCGATCTAGTTATTGGCCGGTCATAAATTCTCCAATTTGAACAGGCCAGTGGTCATGCCCGAAAGCACTGTTTAGATGTGAATCCCACACGTATTTGAACAGAATGAATATTAGGCTTGTTAATCTTGACATATAATAGTCAACAATGACAGCAGACTAACAGCTTTAAACAGACACTTTATTGCCTCAGGGTCTTTGGTCTGTAATACAAGAGTGTTAACACTTTCCACGCGGCAGGCGTCTGCAGACGACATTTCAGAATTGCACAAAATGTTTCAAAAATGTTTCAAAAAACAACATTTGGAATCACCATTAGAAATGCATTGAAATAAGTACAAACATGCCTAGCATTGGATCAGTAATCCTTGAGATAGACCTTGAAAGTTGGGAAAGGTTTCTGACAAATCTTGTTTTGTGATGGTAAAACTAATAGCCGCGTGGAAAGTGTTAACAATAATAGGCAAATTTAGGCAAATTAAGGCCGTGAAGTATAATCATTTCATTTTCCAAAAAGGTGGGTATAAGTAATAAGTCATCTTGTTTTCCTAACCCTACTTATACGATAATGACCCCTTTACTTTTACAATTTACAGCGGAAATTCATCGAAGTATGTCCCGACACATTATTCCTCTTACAGCAGATTTTGGAGAAAGGGTTAGATTATGAAGAAACATACAGCGCAGCAAAAGCAATATGGATGTTATCATTTTGTCCGAATAACGAAAGTGTTATTCGTAACCACCCGAATATGGCTGCAAGTGAGTAAAATAACCCCTTTTTTCTTAAAAGCATATTATGTGATCTTTTCCATGGGACGCCCTCTGTCTGTGATTTTTTTTTACTAGAAATGCTTTTTTAAAATTTTATTTCATTCATAACCATGAAGCTAAAATATCTTGTAAGTTACAAAGCATGTCTTTCCTTCGGGCGTTTGTAAAATACGTACTTGCGTGCGCACGTACGTACGATTGATCATTCTGTGTACTATTTATTAGTTGTAATGCAACCTATCGTTTGCTGTGCTTACGGTCCATCCCGTTAACCCCGTAGGGCACAAGGGACAGACCCGACGTGCGGAGCACCAAAGTGGAATGGGGATCCCATCGTTAACCACTGCTGGTCGGTTGAGGGTCCAATATAGATTGAGCCCCGTACAGGGCTATAAAGCCGCCTGAGAAAGAATCCTTCTATAGGAACATTAAGGAGAATTAAAATCGATCAGATACTAGAACACCGGGTATAAGCTGACTGCAGAAGCTTGAAATGTCTTAAATGTGGCCACCTCATACACCAGCCGAATAACACCCTACGAGGCAAACTTGTCCAAGTCAAGTAGTCGACCAACGTCGAGTTGGCAAAATGCCGATTGTATTACTTCAAAAGTAACCATGAACACGAACTGTCTTAACTTGTTTTGTAATTAAATAAAAACATTGTAAGACCGAGGAAGCACATTTGAACTTTTGATTTGACAAAATCTGAAATAGCATTAGTTTGTATAGCAAATTGAATTTCAAAGGAATGGAAGTCCGTGTGAAACAAATCAGAGAAATTGTTTGTGTAGAAGGAGGGGATTTATTCATCATGTCGTCATCGTCTTCATAATGACTGATTATTTGTACAGGCACGTGTTAAAAGATCTTAGAGCGTTCACATAGACAAAATGACATAAAACAACCCGTGTTACACATACTTTAGAGCAGGACTTTATTTTCTTGTAGATAAGATATGTATCTGTCATCAAAATGTAAATTTGAGAGTATGTTCGGAGGTCAGGGGTCAACTCCTAAATTTAGATAGTTATTTATAGTTATAACACTACAATTTCCGGGAAGCGTTATCGATGAAGTTTAGATTTTAGTTTTCGAGTTACTGGACATTAGGCCTGTCATAAGCGTTTATTATTAGTTCTGCTAATCTTTGTCAACCGATTTAACGCTATCAATGACATCAAAATGGAAAAAGCTAATATAACGTGTCAATCAAGAAGTTCTTTAAATTCATGAACATGATTTCTAACTTTTCCAATTTCTATTTAGCTATGTTACCTGTAACAATGACATTATCATATAGCCATACCTGTTCTTCTTCGTTTATTTTACAGGTTTAGTACAGGTTTATTTATTTCGCATATACAACATATCAATACAAAGTCAGAGCAAAAAATATACAAAACAATAGCATATATGCAAGGCGTCGTTGAAAAAACTCACGAAGAGCTTACACGTGTCAACGACCCCCTTGGAAAATGGTAATGGATGAGATAATACAAATAAGCAATTATGTTACACAAAGATAAATCAATATAATAGGGAGATTATATAAGTAATAGGGAGATTATGTTAATATTATGACAGTATAAAGAAATCTTTTTAAAACTTGGTTGGTGTGCATACACAGACAGACATGGAGACAGACAGACATGACAGACACAAAGACAGACAGACAGACAGACAGACAGACACACATATATTGCGCAAGATAGCAAAACAAATATGGACAAACTGGTTGCTCAAGCAACCTAAATGATCGAAACCAAAGTGAAACCGAAAAAGAGAAGTAGCTGGAAAAGAGTAAGATGAAATAGTATCAAAGGAAAAAGTAATATAAACTAGAAACTTCTTCACTCATACATACATAACATATAATTATTGTTTTCATACAATATTTTCACATCTAACATAACTTTATAATTGTTATTATGATTCCACCTTTTAACAGCTTTAGCACCTCATCTTAATCAAAGAGTGTACAAGGATGAAGATTTATCGTATGCGTGCATGGGAATAATGTGGCAGTCGGGACTGTACGGTGAAAAGAAGCAGACAAAGGTAAGATATCCAATAAGGGGCAAATTGGCAGACGACATTCCAAAATGTCACAAAATGTTTCAAATATGTCGAAATTATTTTATTTAATTACCATATTTGGAATCACCATGTGAAATGCATTGAAATAAATACAAAATGCCTAATAATCTTCAGATATACTTTGAAAGTTGGGAAAGGTTTTTGTAATATCCGTTTTGTATATAAAGATGAAGACTTATCGTATGCGTGCATGAGAATACTGTGGCAGGTGGGTCTGTCACATAACGGTAAAAAATAGCAGACGACAAAGGTACTATATCCAATATGGCGCAGATTGGAACAGTGTATACAATGTTTATTAACACTTTCCACGCGGCTATGGTTTTACCATATTATACAAAAAAGATTTTTCGGAAACCTTTCCCAGCTTTCAAGGTCTATCCAAAGGATTACAGAATCAATACTAGGCATGTTTGTACTTATTTCAATGCATTTCACATGGTAATTCCAAACATGGTAATTTTATTCAACAATTTTGATATTTTTTAAACATTATTTGAACTTTTGGAATGTCGTCTGCAGACGCGTGGAAAGCGTTAAGACACAAAAACAAATCAGACTTGAAACCTATCGGCTCTTCAGCTTATAATTCTGCACTTTTAATCCAATTTACACGTCAGTCCAATTAGGGCTATTATGAAAAATAAAATAACGATTTTTGCGCATTTTCAGCTTTTCCACTAATCAGCTTCTGGTCCAGAGTAAATTTTCCTAATAATTGGTTTGACTGACATTTTAATTGAAGTAACCGCCTTTTCCTTCATCTTTTTTAATTTATACACTTATCCACAGAGCCGACATTTTCAAAAAATACCGAATTTGGACTACCTGTGCGATGAAAGAAATGCACAAATCTAAAGATATTGGTATATCAATGGTTTATTAACCACCAACCTTGTGTTTAGTAGTAAAAAAATTGCTTTGTAATTTGGGTGACCTCATCTGAAAATATGTAATTAATTCACTTTACCCTGTCACTTACCATTGTTTTACATATTTTTTAAAACCTGATCCAGGACGACAATGCGAAGGCTGCTGGGATACAACACGTGATGATAAGCTACCAATGGGACGTCCAACCTTTTATGATTCGAGTCAAAGACTTGTTGAAGCAACGTGGCTTCAAAGTATGGATGGATGTCGAGGATATCAGTAAGTTCAATGCGATCTTTTCCAGGGAACGCCCTCATCGAGAAAAAAAAAAGTAACGCAGATGTTCTTGCAGATTTACAATTCTGATCATAAATCGTAAACACATTCCAAGTTACATGGCGATACGATTCCTAATTACTTCAAAATCATGGTTTTAGAGTAAAAATAAACTGTCGAGTTAACCCGACAGTATATTTTCCCCGGTTATTTTCACTCTAAATCCATGATTTTGAGGTAATTAGGAATCGTATCGCTCTGTAACTCGGAATATATTATGATTTATGATCAGAAATATAAATCTGCAAGATGATCTGCTTCCAAAAAAATGTCTAGGACTGAGGGCGTCTCCTGGAAAAGATCACATAATATACCTTTTAAGTAAGAGGATATTGGGTGCGCGGAAACGTGTCGATTCGCTTGGGGCGTTACCAACAGCAAAATGCTAAAACGTTTGTTAAAGAAATGATCGATGCTTCAATGTTTTGCTTTGCTCTTTACCTAAAGATGAAATAATCTCTATCCGTGATCTTTTATCAGATATTATCACAATTCCAATGCTTTTAATGCGTATACCTTAATTTTAAAAGGGGCAAGTCTTCTGGCATGCAGGGGAAAATTGACGGCCCTATACTTACATTGTATGTCAACCAGGGGCGGGGCATTTCCCTCTGTCAAAAGGCTCGCCCCCCCCCAAATGAAATGGCAAATCATGTATATTACTACGGTAACTAAAGTTAGTCGGTTATGCCCCTGGTCAAATTCCTACCCCACCCCCCACCCCCTACCCCTTCTCGTTCTTTTGCCCTCCCTCCAAAAAGACCCTAGTTATAGGTCACCGATTTCAGGACTGATGGTGGTGTATAACTCCCAAGAATAGCTCTCCTAACCAAATCATGCTTATCTTCATAAAATGTCTGATGTCTTATCAACCTAATCCTGTGTCCTCTGACTCCTCTATCACAAATAAGTTGGATGCAGTCTGTACTAGAATACTGCCCTCTTGGTCTTTTTCTATGCTTAATGTTTGAGTTGCAATGATGAAACGTGATGGTGGTGTCATCCTCCATTCTTCTGCTGTGTACCACATATCCCAGCCTCCCTTGTTCTTTGTTTGATCACAATTCGCTGTGGGTTAATCTACGTATCCCATAATGTGATTCGCTCAACAGGTGGCTCAACGCTCGAAGCGATGGCGAAGGCTGTAGAAGAGGCTGCTGTAGTTTTGATTTGTCTATCAGAGAAATACAAGGAGAGTCCAAGTTGCCGAACTGGTAAGTGTAAAAACAGGACAAACCCAAAGAATATTTCTTCATTGCTGTTGTCCCGAAGGGCTATTCGTTTTTACACAGAGGAATGAGTATCCAAGATGTGCTAAAATAAAAGTCGCATCAAGTGTACTACTTGCAGCAGGATGTTCTTAAAGTCCATCGTTTAACAACATCAAGCCTTCATTGCAACGTAATGTCAATGCTTTTTAATATCCCACGTGCAATATTTTTAATTTAGATTGCATTTCTGTGGTTCTTAATTTGGCGTGGTTACTTTGTGCATATAGTATGGTGTGTTTAATGTATATTTTTGTCTATTTGCTTATATTTTGTGTATATTTTTGAAATTGTTGATAATGATATTGTTGTATTATTGTATACCTTTTATGAATGAATGAATGAATGGAACCAGACGCTGGTGACCGAAACCATGCTATATATTGCAGCTCAAGAAACGGGTCAAGAAATCTTATTTGGGACATCACAAAACAAGAATTGGACTTAACTGCGATCTGTAGCCCATGTTACTAAGGTTACTGTGCATTTGACAAATATTATTGATAGATAACGCAGTCAGTCCACTTCCACGCACATGAAGGAAAACCTTGAATTTATTATAATATCTCCTTTCAACAGAGGCTGAATACACCTACAAGCTCCGTAAACCATTCATACCCCTACGTATGCAAGCTGGGTATGACGCAGACGGATGGCTAGGTGTCATGATGGGGACCAAGTTATGGATTGATCTCAGCTCTAACCCGAAGATCAGCAGCAATATAGGGGCGCTGGAGAGAGAAATTGGGGATCGAGGCAAATTATCCGCTGTCCACTCGTTTGACACGACAGAAAGAACGAGGGGGACTTCAGGTATGTTAGACATGGGTCCCTTGTATGCCCTCTCTAGATGGCCAACATATTTGAAGGGGTCGTGTGTAAATAGTGAAGACATGCAGGATGCAGTCTACTTTCGTAAGTCCTAAATGACAGTCATAAATACCAGACTATTTCAATGGTAAATGGACTTTGTCATATGTGATGTGATCTGTAAAAACCCGTCGGATGTCGCAAAATGTGAACTAGGGATTATGGGTAAATTTAGAAAAATAAAAAATAAAAAAATATTTTTTTTAATTTTTTTGTTGTTGATTTTTTTAAAGAAAATTAGTTTCCAATACTTTGTATCATCATCTTTCATAAAATTTCACCTTCAAAAACTTACTTAAGTCACTTTTATTATTCACCTTATAATGTTATTATATTGAATTATGTATCTTTTTTGGCCTGTTTTCATGATTTCTTGTTTTGTAACTTTTGATGACATCACAATCATCATTCACTCATAACTTTTTTTGTAGTGATCGTAGAAAAATGATCGAAACAGTTCTGTAATCAGCACAGTTTTAGCTTTCTTATGATATAAATATCTCCAATATGAAAAATGCCACCATGTGGCGGGTTTTCACAGATCGCATCACATATTATCTACAAATTGCCCATTTTCAATCCATTCTCGCTTCAAAATCCTAGCTGCGCGAGGCAGGATGATCGTCAAACATGACATGCGGCTTTTCTTTCAAAATGGCCTTCAAATGTTTCAATAGAGGACATGTCGAGAACTACATTTCAGGCGAATAACGAACTATTGGTATACCAACTTTGTTTCAATCGCCAAAATTGCGTCATTCAGGTTTCACAAACTTTCCGAATGGATAAGGATATATATTTATCCTTATATCTGGGGATAGCGGAGGCTTAGATCTGATCTCCCGTACTCCCAACACATGTCAACCATGGAGAATATCCCGGGAGAATAAAGGAATCAATTAAGATGACTTGGTGGTGTGTCAGTGGTTGGTATCGGTAAATATATATACACACGCGGTTCGCTAAGAAAATGCGAAACATAAATGATGAGATTAATTAACAAGAATAATATCTTGACCATGCATTCGTTTCTTTTATCATTCCAGAAATCAGTAACAAATCTTTTAATCAAGGAGGCAATCTAGGACGTACTAACACTCGTCTTCATGCCATCTCTGCAAAGGAGGTGTCCGCCCCCGCTTGGAATCAAGATGACGTCATGAATTGGTTGAGCAAGTGTGGCCTGGACACCTACAAAACTGCATTTATTGGTTACGATGGACAAAGACTGTTGGGATTGAAATCTATATCTCGGGATGCACCCGATTTCTTCTATAATGCGCTGAAGAGCGATATGAAATTCAAGAACTTGCTGGATATAGTGAAGTTTAAGCAAGCACTTGACGACATATGATATGATGAACACACACAGACAACGTTTTAGAGTATATACATGGTTCTCCTTATTAGATTTATACAGGAAGAGGTACATTTAGGTATCCCCTTATTTAGCTATGAATGCCATTATTTTTGGTTAAAACTTAAAGTGCTAATGATCCTAACGTCTTCATATTAAGCTTCCTTAGGACTGACAGAAATTACGGACTCTTTTTTTTAAATGGTAAGATTCCAAGTTTGACCAAAATCACCTCTTTAGACCATGTTCCGCACAAATCTCACTTAAAGATAAATTGCTTTAAATCATGTGAAGCAATAATTATTTGAATGGTGTGAGTGATTTGTTCTGCTTGATTGATTTATATCTTACTTTCTTAGGCAAAAAAAAAGAGGTTTATTTCCGGTAGGTGGTCTGAAAACCAAGATGCGAGAAGCGGAGTGTTGGGAGAAGGTGTTTGAGGGGGAAAAAGTGGGGTGGGATGACTTTCCGAATTTTAAATCTTTAGTAGATGTTTATTGTTTTAGATAAATAAATGCAAATCTGGGAAACCAGCGTAACCTAAGGGTGAGCCTAATTTCTCTTCCCTAACCTCCCTAACCATCTGAACCTGGAGGGATGAATTGAATTGAATTGAATTTATTTGGTACTCAAACATACATTGCACATATATACATTATAATACAGCATAAGATACACAAAGAAAATGACATACAAAATATTGCACTTTTGAAACATCAATAAGGACATACAAATAACATTATGGGACAAGAGTACCAAGGATAGCCCAAGAAAGCCATAGAAATATATAGCTTATTTCCATTGGGGTCCTCAACATAAAAATAGAGACTGAAGGGAAATAGGGAAGAAAACAAAAAGTACAATGACTAATGGAAACAATAAACAATCAAATGTGAGAGTGGCTAGCAAGATGCTTCCTGACTAATTGTTTAAATGTATTGGAATAAACACTTTCAAAAAATAGTCTCTGGAATCAGTGATGTTAGCTTAGCTCACAGTTAGATTTGTAGACATGTAAACAATATAGAACAGGCATAAATCACAGAAGTAGTAGGAGCAGTGAGGAGGAGTGGCAGCCACCAGGCGCTCGAAAAAAATGGGATGAACACCATTGACAGTCAATCAACTCTTGAATACCATGTGCTGAGGCTAAGGGAACTTTGCCATCTAGACAACAACACAGGCCAAAGGTTGATGACCTCCAGACAGGTGGGTATGCATGCACAGGAGATGTTAGACTCTCAATCCAATTAAAAAACTAAATAAAAAACTAAAATAAATAAATAGATAATAAAAAAACCAAAATAAATATAAATAAATAAATAAAATCAATTAGTAATCTATCTATTTATTTTATTTAAATTTATCTACATTTAATTTTTTAATTTTTTTAAATTTTATTTTTATATATTTTTTATTTATACTAAATGTTAATGTACTCACGAATCACAATGGTCCATTTTCATCAAACTTGAAATCTAGTCAATTCTAAGAGTCGTCTGGTACCGCTTGGGGTGCTGCTGTTCAAATAGGGTTATACCAAACCAGGGAACCGTTTTCTTCTGCAATAGTAAAACTATACCACTCGGTCCAATTCCATTACACCTGGCGTCGCCTCGTGCTATGGAAAAATCCAAATTTGAGCTCGTGATATAGTTTGTATTATATAACGCATGCAAATATTCTAGCCATCTGATTGGTGGATACTACATCAAATAACAAAAAATAGTTTGGTCCATTTCATGCTTGACGTCACTTCCCGAGACCTAAGCCTACTATTTTCCCTCAGCCTTCGGCTTTGTGAAAATAGTAGGCTTACGGTCTCCAGATCACCTTGGGGCAATAGTTCACCCCATTTCCCTCATGAACAGTCCATATTGGTATGGGATCACGTCAAAACTCGACCGCCCGTTGACCGCCGGTTACGGCCGGTTCCGCCCGGTTCTCACAAAACGTGTCGTCTGTTATAATATACACACATAATGAGGTCAAATAGTTACACTCTGGTGAACACGACCGGTTGATACTGCCTCGTCACACGCGTGGGCAATAAAGTCTTGAAGTAATGGGTTCTCAATTGTCAGTTGACAACCAGTACAATACAGCTATTGATTTTCGCTGGGGTTGGCTTTTTCAATCTGTTTATAGCTCAATTAACTTTTTAAAATCAATACCGAAAGTATATGAATGGGTTTTTTTATAGAAAGATTATAGAGAGAGCTATTATGACCGCTAAGTAACAAGATTGATAGTGTAAATTGGTCTGGTTACAGCATTAAGTCAACCGGCGGTTGTTCAGTGTTGCATGCGTGAATATTCATATACCAGTAAAACATTTGACCTGAAAGAACCGGGCGGAACCGACCGTAACCGGCGGTCAACGGGCGGTCGAGTTTTGATGTATTCCCTATACTATCACACTCTCGGGCATTTTCTGAGGGGGGCGCATCACCCCTCAGTCTCCCCCCTGTTCGAGCTTTTAAACAAGCTATACTTAAATCAAGAAAATATCAGTATAAGTTATGCTCAACTTCTTTCTTGCATTGATAAAAACAAAATATTGATTGGAAATGAAGAGGTGGCTTATCGATAAAATATTGGTCAAAAGTACACACCTAATCGCACCAAATAAAATGGGTTCGGAAATTTAAAAAAAAATACAATTCTGAGGGGGCACATCACCCCTCAGACTCCCCCCTGTTTGAGCTTTTATACAATACTTATTAAATCAAGAAAATATCAGTATATATGCTCAACTTCTTTCTTACATTGATAAAAACAAAATACGGTATTGATTGGAAATGAAGAGGTGGCTTATCGATAAAATATTAGTCAAAAGTACACACCAAATCGCACCAAATAAAATGGGTTCGGAATCTTTTTTAAAAATCCAATTCTGAGGGGGGGGGGGGGGGGGGGACATCACCCGTCAGACTCCCCGGTTCGAGCTTTTAAACAATCTATTCTAAAATCAAGAATATATCAGTATAATATGCTCAACTTCTTTCTTGCATTGATAAAAAACAAAATATTGATTGGAAATGAAGAGGTGGCTATCGATAAAATGTTGGGCAAAAGTATACACCAGATCGCACCAAATGAGTTCGAAAATTGATGAAAAAAATCCAATTCTGAGGGCCCCCTCAGACTCCCCCTGTTCGAGCTTTTAAACCATCTATACTTTTATCAAGAATATATCAGTATAAATATGCTCAATTCTTTCGTGCATTGATAAAAAATCAACATATTTATTGAAAATGAAGTGATGGCTTTTCAATACAATATTGGTCAAAAGTATACATTAGATCGCACCAAATGAGTTCGAAAATTGAAGAAAAAAAAGCTTTTCTGGGGGGGGGGGGCACATACCCCCTGAGACACACCCCTGTGCGATCATAGCTCGGAAGGCGGTGCTGCGCACCGCTTAGATGGTACCATCTCAATTTTATTTGTGGGGCCCCCCTTAAACTTGGCTGGATCCACGCCTGTTCATCCCCCCCACACCTAACAAGAAATGTCCGCCACTGACAGCGAGAGTGCATTGGAACGTGACTAGCACTGCTTTTATATCAGTCGTATGCCATGTGTTTTGAACTCACCACCCAAAAAGGGTGGTGGCGTTGCTTTTTTGGTGACGAATCATCAATCTCTCTCTTATCACTCGCCGTAAACACGTGAAAATATGTTAACAGTGAGTCTTTTCTGGCATGGTAACATGTTATCACCTTACATGGCTCTAACTGACATGTCAATGTTTATGAAGATCATGTTCTTTTAAATTTAATGTTATTATTTATACATTGTAAGCATTAAAATGATAATACACTGAGCCAAAAAAGAAACTTATAAAATTTTAACAGATCACCAAATAAAATTCTGTGCATGAAAAAGTTTCTTTTTGTATTATATAGTTTGCCTATAGGCTTTTGAAATGTCCACATTTTTAAAATCTCACGGTCAGTACACGCTGTGTGCATGTATGTATTCAGAGCATACTGAATATAATAGCAATGTATTTTCTATGGTACAACAATTTTAACACCTCTGAAATTATATTGATGGATAAGTTTATGTCAAAACACTCAAGGGCTGATGGTCGTGGAGGTAAAACTAAGGATGGCAATTAGCTTAAACGCTAAAAAAGATTGGATAGCCAAGATTCCTAAACTATTTTGTCATTGTTACTGTGCTTTATTCCGTTGAGGGCGCTAAATGAAATAAATATCACTTGGCTGCCTGGTGTAGAGTAAAACAAACTTTTACTTTAAGGCCATCGGACTTATTTCGAACCTCCACCATATCGACGACACATTCTTACGATCACACATACTATATTGTACTGTCTGCCAATTTAGTTAACACTTTTCACACGGCAGGTGTTTGCAGACGACATTCCAAAATGTCACAAAATATTTCAAAATGTCAAAATTATTGAAATCCATAACCATATTTGGAGTCAACATAAGGAATACATTACAATAAGTGCAAACATTCCTAGTATTGGTTCAGTAATGCTTGAAATAGACCTTTGAAACAATCTCTTGTACATGGTGAAACCAATAGCCGCGTGGAAAGTGTTAAGCTAAATTTCTGTGACGGCTTTAGAGATCGGGTGGTATGGGAAACCGGGGGGTAGGCCTACCATTCCCTGACCGCTCGAAATGAATCATTCATTTTTCTCAAATGTAAACCAGAAATGGCTTAAAAGATTCCAGATATGTATATATCGAAATATAAACCAAAATGGCTTCCTAAAATAATACGGTTATTTTCCACTTCCAACTTTACTCTGCTCCATCCATTATCATGCTTATAGCTAGCTCACGGCTAATTCCTTTAATAACGATCAAAAAATGCAGTGTCTCAATATGAACACGCCATTAGTATGATTAGTTGTTGCGTTTGATGGGTGACCAGAAAAGTGGTACCGGAACGAACAACAATGGATGATCATTATTTATTTACGTCTAATTTCGGTCGCAATATTAGCCAGCAAATTTCATTTTTTTGATAGCTATATTGCTTCGTTGCACCCTTTTCTCTGATCATCATTTATTCATTACAAAATTTCGTCGCAATTTGAACGAGATTATTCCATTTGGAATTTTTGTTGTCTCATTACTGTTACCTCTATGATTAGAGAAAGACGCTTCAATTGTCGCGTGAATATATTTGAACTGCTTGCCGTATGAGCATAATTGAACTGCTTGCCGTATGAGCCTAATGGAACTGCTTGCCGTATGAGCCTAATGGAACTGCTTGCCGTATGAGCCTTATATAACTGCTTGCCGTATGAGCCTAATAGAACTGCTTGCCGTATGAGCCTTATAGAACTGCTTGCCGTATGAGCCTTATAGAACTGCTTGCCGTATGAGCCTTATAGAACTGCTTGCCGTATGAGCCTTATAGAACTGCTTGCCATATGAGCCTAATGGAACTGCTTGCCGTATGAGCATAATGGAACTGCTTGCCGTATGAGCATAATTGAACTGCTTGCCGTATGAGCCATATGGAACTGCTTGTCGTATGAGCCATATGGAACTGCTTGCCGTATGAGCATAACGGAACTGCTTGCCGTATAAGCATAATTGAACTGCTTTTCGTATGAACATATTTGAACTGCTTGTCGTATGAGCGAGCATAATTGAACTGCTTGCCGTATGAGCATACTTGAACTATTTGCCGTATAAGCATGATTGAATTGTTTGTCGTCTGAACATATTTGAACTGCTTGTCGTATGAGCATAATTGAACTGATTGTCGTGTGAACATATTTCAACTGCTTGTCGTATGAGCATATTTGAACCGTTTGTCGTGTGAATACATTTGAACTCTTGTCAAGTGAATATAATTGAATCGTTTGTCGTATGGACATTTCGAACTGCTTGATATATGAGCATTATTGAACTGTTTGTCGTGTAAACACATTTTAACTTCTTGTCAAGTGAAGTGAACTACTTGTCGTGTGAACACGTTTCAACTGTATGTCATGTGAACATAATTGAACGTCATGTCATGTGAACATAATTGAACTGCTGTCGTATGAACATTTCGAACTGCTTGTCATACGACATATCGAACTGCTGTCGTACGAACATATGGAACTGACGTGTGAACATGAGTGAACTACTTGTTGTGTGAACATAATTTAACGACTTGTCGTAGTACATGATACGGATATGAGAGGAATTCGTGCAATATCGGTCCTTGTGTCCTTAACGGGTGAGTCTCACGAATATTCTATAAATCATTACCGTAAATAGTAAATATTATATTCATATCACAAAGGCGCAGGTAGGAGGAGGTACAAAGAAACTTCTGATTGACGATTCAATTACATTTTTACCCACAAATCAGAGAAAATAATCAACTGAGTTTGCAAATTTTGTTATTCAAAAACTCATACCAAAGTATGGCCTACATATTTCGACTAGAATTACCAACTTCCAGCTTGGAATTTACGGATTGAATATTATTTTGATTAATACAGGGTGAGTAAAAAAGTGCAATAGTGGAAAGAAGCCAGTTTGTTTTCAAAACCAAGTTAAAGTTTGACACTTTTTAAACTTTGCCAGAATTATATATTTGTTCCTAACATTGTGTGAACAAATGAAGTCGATCGCATTTTCCTTTGTCTACGAGCACAGTGATTTTCAATTGAAATTGCAGTCATTGCATTTTCATATATGAATATACCGCCAACCTGAGACTAGTACAAGCTGTTCCAAAATGATTAGTACCCATCGATGCCCAAAGTTCATTTATTTTTGTCATCGAAATCAATGGGATTAGGTCCGTTGTTTTTTCATCATCTTTGTCATACTGCACTCTTTCTTTAGCATTTTAGATCATGAATATCGGATTTGAGATACACTCCATTATGTAAGACATGGTGATTTCAACTTTTTGACAAAGTGCTAAAAAATGTGTGTGTTATTACAGCTTGTTTGAAAGAAACTCGTGTATTCTCATAATCTCTTGCCTACTCTTAGGTCTAATAATATAATGTTGTGTGTCTTTTCTGTTGTAACTGTTACTAGTTATGATTGGTGTTCAAATCATTAATAAGTCTTCTCTTTAATACAATTTAAAGGGTAAACGAAGTTCGTCACACTTGAGTGACCCCATGCATTGTTTTATTTGACAAGTGTTTAGGGATTTCTAAATGAAGTGGTATGCGGTGAATTACCAGTGGCTTAGATTTCATTTTCACATTGGAGAATGAATTTCGTGATGTTAAATAGTAAGGGACTATAGACTGTTTACCAAGTTTGTAGAAAATTGCATCCTCAATATGAAAAATAAGTCTAAGCCACTGCTTTGACGTACCCATACCTATTTAAATGTCCCTCAAGTTTAGCCTCAAAACTAGCTCATTATAGAAACAAAGCTTGGGGTCGCTCATGCGTGACGGTCCATTTTTACTCTTCAAATTGAATCAAAATTAAGAAGAATAATTCATTGGTAGATTACCAGTGTAGTCACCTTCGGAGCCATAATTTCACCCTTATATAAGATGAGCACTCCTGATGTAGTTCTCGTTGAAAATGACTATTGGGAAAAATCACCGTGTTGCATAATATAGCTTTTCTTCATCATCTTCATCTATGTAGATAATTTTATGCTCTAAAGTCTCTGGGCTGCGGACCAGACTTTGGTGGGTTAAACCGGTTTTGTGAGCGCTCAACCGTCCCCTTTCCCTCATGGCATATGGTTGGAGGTGGAATCAACTCCGCTTGTCTGAACGCCTTGGTGCTTCTGCAAAGCCAGATAATGTAGCTTGCTCGCAAGGTTGTTTTGGCTGCTGTGTCTAAGATTGGTTTTCTTCACCCGCTGGGGATTCCTAGCGAGGCCAGACATTTGCTGATCGTGGTACTATAAATCCCCCTGCTTCCGACGTCAACGGGAAAGTAGTTTACAGACCATCCATTATTTTCACATTCTGCTACGAGGTCTTGGTATTTACATTTCTTCCTGGCGAAAGCATTTGCAAGGTTTTCCTCTGCTGGGACTGTCAATTCAATGATGATGACATTTTTAGTCTGAGTTGAGAAAATAGTAATGTCAGGTCGTTTGGCCGTCTCAACAATTTCTGGAGGAAATACTATCTGCGAGTGCTCTTCATCTACCAGGAGTTTCCAATCACTGGCATTTTTCAGGATGTCTGTCTCTTTTGGTTTTCTGTACGGCAAGACTGGATTACGGTATTTTGTGCCATCTGCTGTTTGGAATGCTATGGTAGGACTGAACCTTTGAGACTGGGATGTTGATGGTCTGTTGTTGTTCATCGACATATGGTAAAGTCCTGATACAATTGCTCTCAATGCTTGGTCATGGCGCCAATTGTACCTTCCATTTTCTAAGTAAAAGCTGCAACAGTTCAGGATGTGGAGCAGAGTACAATTTCGGTGGTGACATAACTGGCACAAACCCATATTTGTCTTGCCCCAGAGTCTCAGGTTAGTTGGTGTCGCGGTCGGGAGTTGGTCATGGATGGCATTTATCTGGAACGACAGGAGTTCTGGTGTCCAAACATACAGGAGATTCTTCCATGATGTGTCCACTTGCATGGCAGAGTCCCATCGCAGCCACTGTCCTTGTTTCGCGCATCCATAAAGGTAGATCAGCATCTCATCCTCGTCAACTTCTTTAACCAAACTGGTCAGGCACTGCCTTTGTTCTTTCAGGGTCATGTCTGTAATTAGCTTCTGATTCTTCTTGAACCCCAGGACTGCTTTCAGTCTGACCTCTGCCAAAACCAATATAAGTTTATTCTTTTAATTCACTGACATCAAATGAGACAGCAATTACACTCACTCATATATTACATAATACTGCTTATACATGTAGTAGGTTTTTATTGATGCAAATACAGCGCACTATTATTCACTCAAATATTGTGTTACATTCCTATCATGCCTATAGTACGCACCATCGCCGACATGATGTTGTGACACTAACCAAGTTCTATGTACTAAGAACAGGACCCAGTCAGGTTTTGTTCAAAATCAAAATTCCTAAAACCCCGAAAACCGCGAAACCCGAGAACCGGTCTAGTTTTATAACTTTCCACGATGGATTTGTAAGAAGAAAACCATCTTTCTAACTATTTTCATAAACAATCCTAATGAATTTGCACCAAGTCAGCAGCTTTTACGTAAGTTCTCGATATGCTTCGCGATTTAAACGCTACAACGAACAATCCAATATTAGAGCTAATTTTCCGCAGTTTAATATATTAAAAATGCGTTTTATGCGTTTTATGGATGATTGCATCCATTGCATCTGTTGACAAGCAATCAACAGATCCTGGGTTCGATTCCCGGGCGTGATCGTTTTCCCATTATTGTCTCTTTTCTACCCCGACGGCGAACCTGTTTAAAAATATTTATAATTTGTTTAATACCCGTCGTATATGCCTATTATTTCTATGTTTAATATATTATAGAACAAGACTACATAGCATAATGTTTGGCCTTGACTTAACCAAACTATTATTACTACATGGACGAAAACCCTACGTATTATTTAATTATTCACTTTGATTATAATACCACTTTGTCTACATAAGAATTGGCAAACTGTATAATGAATAGCGGCATCCCATTAGCGTGATTAGACTCTCTCGAATAATCGCAAACCAATATGATAATTGAGTGTTGTATTTATCTTATTTTTCAAATTACCCGATTCTCTCGTTTCAATACGGTTGAAAAATTTGGCTGGTCCATTGCATACAGTAATTACAAAATGTCTCACAAAACCTGAACTTAATTTGGAGCAGCTCCAAGTTTCAATTTTGCATATCGGAGTTAATCAAAATATTTAGACATTCTAGAAACGTCGAATTCTTCTTGTACTACATGTGAAAAATAATCAAGATTATCAACTTTGAAATCATGCGTGATCAAAGAAACTATCGAGGGCTCATAAAAAACACAAGGCCTTATCTCCATTTTTTTTCAAAAATGAGATTTTGGTATCAACATTTTCAGAAAGAAATTTTCTTTCCAGTAACACCAGTCTTATCCCCATAACACAACTCCTTTCAAAGTTATAGCCAGTATAACAAGGCCTCATCTCCACCTCCCCAATGTGTTTAAAAATCTTCAATAGTCTTTTTCTCAAAATGGTCAAAATGAAGATAAGGCCTTCTGAGCCCTCGATATGTCGAAAACCAAATTGACAGTGCTGCTGTGTAACCCGTCTTATTATCAACTAATTTGTTCTATTCTTAGTCAATGAAGTAAATTACAAGAAATTGGTGATTTTTTATATTGGATTGTTAATCCATAAATAGTAGTCGGTCAATGTGCACAAAGTCTCTCATGAAATATGTATGACTTGTTATATCAATGGAAAGATACGGTTACCGTTTAATAGCTTTTATGTTGGACTCAGTTCTTTGACTAACATCGGTACTTGACAAATTTGGCCAGCTCATATCCACCAACGCAAGAATGTCACGAATATTTTTGTTTTCGATCTCTACAGCATTGTTTGGTTTCTGTCTAGCATATGAGCATCCGTGCGCAATCGGTCAGCAGCCAGATCCAAACAATAACTTCAAGCTCCGGTGGGCATTACCGTACACAAAGGAAGAGCGCTGTAGTTGCACTAGTTTCTTTGCTGGCGGGTTAAACACAAAAACACCACCAGGAGCAGACGATCACTTTTACACGGACAATCCGTTCCTTTTTGTGAACAACCATGATATAAGCAGTTTACAGGAACTACTAGAATGTAATGAAGTGAACGGTAAGTTCTCATCGAAGTTTAAAAACCCGGATCAGTCAAGTATGAAATCGATACTAATGCAAAGGCGAGGTTATGCAATGAGAAAGATACGGTAAACTGTAGGAGTCAATAGGTAAAAGGCACTTAAAACTTTTACAACGTAGTAACCAGTCCAGGCAAATGACCAAATCTGGAAATCGGGATTGATTTCCATATCTGGAAATGTAGTGATCAACTTATTTTGCAGGTAGTTATTTTTGTGAACTACCAAAATGCTTTAATTTTGTGGATACTTAATTTTGCGAGTCGAAACCAAACAAACATACCATTATAAATACACTGCCATTTTTTAAGGTTATTATTTTCGCGAATTTGAGCAAGAGCTATTTTTGCGAAATTATATTGTTCACGAAATTAACAGTTTTCTGCACGGGGACGACCTTATTTTAAGTTTGGCGACAAATTATTTATTTGGTAAATCATGCTACGATGATAACCTATATTATCACCGTGGCGTTTTAATTTTGATCGGGGCATTTTAAAAATAAAGGAATTAATTGATTAATTAACTAATTTAATTAAGCATTAATTAGTGGAGAAATGGTCATCGGGTAATACTTTTTGCTTTTCATTAATTGGTAGGCATGTCTAATTAACTTTTAAATTTAAAAAGTAAAAATAATTGCTGAAATCTATGTTTTAATCAATTTTGTAGTTTTTGAATCTAATCACAAAGTGTACAGCATTGGTTTCCAGATCAGGCAATCGATTTCCAGATATAGTACATTTCCAGATTTGGTCATTTGCTTGGACTGGTAACCGCAGTGAGAACCCGTGAGACTTTAAAAGTAGAAACATGAAGGGTCGTAATAAGAGCGTCGTGAAAATGTGATAAGCGGGTTAGGAGCGTACTATTAAAAGAGCTACCTTGTTTTTAAAAATTGACAATTTTCCCCGCTCTTCTTGCGTTTTACATGGGGACCCTCTCTCGCTCTAGCCAGACGACGCTGGACACGGGCGTATTCACGAGTATTCAGGTTAAAATATGCGAACGAGGTTACGTGATCAAGTGAATGGGACGAACGCTTAACAACGGTTTAAATTCAAAAAATGATACTGGCACTGCGGGTGGTTAGCCATCCACAACGGTTTTGGATTGGACAATTTTTCTTCTAACCTATCATGAATTTTTCAAAATGATTAGATCAACATTCGCGATTACGTGTTATTCCAATACGAATTCAAAATGTAGGCTTCCGCGTGTCCATCGTCGTCTGGCTCTAGCCAGTGTCCACTGCGCCCCCAATCGGTTCTTAGAGACCCTAATGCGCTTTGATACTTTCTCAGCGCAACGCAAGCGCAAGGCCTGATCGCCGTAGGTGTGACAGCCCTATAAGAGGCTGTCAAATTTTGTAAAAAGGGGTTAGTACATGTGTAAGTGAGAGATTCGCAAAATATTCCTCATATGTATCAATTTTGATGACAGTTTAAAATGTCTACAAATATTGGACCATTGGTCAAAATAGAGCGCCTTAACAGCCTTAAATATTCGTATTATTAAATATGTGAGTACCTGCAAGGATACAGGGTGTCCCAAAATGATTAGTACCCATCGATGCCCAAATTCCATTAATTTTTTCAACCATAAATATCAATGATATCAGGTTCGCTGCTTTTTAATCAACTTTGAAATATTTTTACCTTTCATTGGAATTTTAGATCACGAAAATCAAACTTATCAAATAGAAGATATATTCCATTGTGATTTCACCATTTCGACAAATTGCATAAAAACCGAGTGTGTTAAAATTGTTTGAAATAAACAAAGATATCCCCTCGTCTACTATTCAAGCATTTTGTTCCTTTCTCTATCTACCTGTCATTAGTTATAGTTGTTCATATAACCAATTATTCGGTACTTTAATTCAATTTTAGGTAAACAGTGTTCGTCATGCTTGAGTGATTTCATGTTTTGTTTCAGATCGTGATGCTTTGTTTCTATTTTACAAGTGTTTAGGCACTTTTGAATAGCTAATTAAATGGTATTTGGTGACTCTGTGAGTTGAAAAAGTAATGGAATATCTAAATGCTTACCGATTTAGTCCATATAATATCAGGAACTCCTTCCCAGATGTACAAAAAGAAAAGAAACATAAGCCACTGGTCACCTAAGACCACTTCTTACCTGTTTATATATCCCTAAAATAATCCTCAAAACTAGCCAAATAGAAAAAAGCATGTAATCACCCAAGCATGACGGACATTTTTTACCCTTCATATTAAATTCAAATAAAGCATAATTAGTTATATGAACAGCCAAAACCAATGATAGCTAGCAAGAGTAAGAAAAAAGGTTAGATTAGCAGACGGAGAGATTATCTTGTTTATTTTTAAACAATTTTAAAACAAACATTTTTTTACACAATGGGATGTATCTTCAGTTTGACAAAAAAACCGAAACTAATATCATTGATTTTCATGATAAGAAAAATTAATGAAATAAGTGCATCGGTGGGTACTAATCATTTTCTACATTTATAAATTTTGTGACACCATGTACCTGACTCTGTTGCCATTAGACCCTGTGTTAGGCGCATGTATAGACGTTGAACTATTGGTTCATATCCACCTATGACAGAGCTTGGGTCATTGGTTCTTGCGATTGGTTCTTGAAATCCACTTTTGGTTGATATGATAAGAATTTGACCTTGGTTGACCCCATTTAACCTTTGACCTCTTGACATGCACCTGCAGGGCCAATGAGGGAGAAAAATAATTAACAATACATCTCATGTTTTATGTTTCTAATACAATAGTAAGTTGGTAAGCGCTATTAGTCCTCTATGAAATACTCTTTATCCCATTAAGTTTAACCCCTGAACTCCCGAGATACGATCAATTCAGTAAGAAGGGTACGAAGCCAACTTTGGCCACCTTTATTGGACTGAAAAAACTGCCTTTGAGGTTCCAATGATGAGTTATAGGATACATCAGTGTATGGATGACAATATATTTTTCTGCTCACATTGAACTAAATATCAACACATAGTAGTTAGATTATTATTGATTTTATTGATTTTGTTCAATTACACACTAAATGACGATTCTAATAAAAGAGTTATCTGTACATGAAAAGCTGAATTTGACATGGGACACTTTTTTGACACACTCTGTATCATGATGAAGATCTTTTAACTGGATCTATTTGTTATCATCACGTAGTAATTATTCGTTAAAATATCCATTTACATTTACATTATATTGTAGAGGGAGAGGCATCATGTATACCGATAGACGAACCATTACACGGGGAACTTGATCCTGCTGGAATAAACCTCATCACTCACCTTGCAACGCTAGCAATTACATGCGATCCAGGATATACACCAGTGGGAGTTACAGAAACTACTTGCTCAAGCGGCACTTGGGGTCCAGACATATCACAAACTACGTGTGGTGAGTGACATCCATGTGTACGGTTTCCACTTTTTGTGAAGTGTGCACTAGGAGAAAATTAGGATAACCAAAGGACATTTTGATAAGAATCGGTCAAATTGATAACTTCATATTGATTCTTCTCTTCTATTTTATTTCCATAATTTCAACCGCGCCCATGTTAAGAAAAATGTTAACATATACCAACTTAAATATTTATATATTGGACCGAACAGAGTCCCATAATGGTTTACCTATCTCATTTTTGGTTACTACTGATTGTAAAACAGTTAAGAAAAGACGAAAAATGGTAGTAATTGATTGTAATTGGCACAGAGCGACTGCGAAGACATGTCGGTTTGGATGAGGGAGTGGGGTGGGGTGGTGGTGTTGGGGTGTTGGGGTGGGGGTGTGGTGTGGGTAGTGTGAGTTGGTTGGTGGTGTTGGGGTGGGGTAGCTGTGATATTCAGATGCATTGTATTCCCTTGGCCAAGCAGAATTCAATAGCGAGTAGGCCTACCGATATTTCACCAATATTACTCAATCTCATCGCAGTCAGGTCGCGGGCGTTTATAGTGTTGTTTCGCGTAATTCAATGCCGTGATTTTACATGGATTTTGCTGGTCATCACTGGCAGACTAAATGTATCCCATCTAAATGAATGCATCCACTTATGAAAACGCATCATGTGGAATTGGGGATTAATACAAAAGTGTACGTCTATGTGAAACGCTTTTTTTACGTGTTGATAAGAATCGGTCAAATGATAATTTCATACTGATTCTTCTTATTTAATCTATGTGATTTCAGTAATTTCAACCAAGCTTATGTTCAGAAAAATGTTAACAAATAACGATATTCTATATGATTGATTTAACCAAACTCTTATTATAATATTAATTTTGATCAATATGATATTAACCTCATGGCTTATTTTTATCATCACGTAGTAATTATTCGTTAAAATATCCATTTACACTATATTGTAGAGGCATCATGTACACCGATTGACGAACCATCAAACGGGGAACTTGTTCCTGCTGGATCAAACCTCATCATTCACGGTGAAACGCAAGCAATTACATGCGATCCAGGATATACACCTGTAGGAGTTACAGAAACTACTTGCTTAAGCGGCACTTGGGGTCCAGACATATCAGAAACTACGTGTGGTGAGTGACATCCAGGAGTACGGTTTCCAATTTTTGTGAAGTGTGCACTAGGAGAAAATTAGGATGACCAAAGGACGTTTTGATAAGAATTGGTCAAATTGATAATTTCATTTTGCTTCTTCTCAACTTAATGTATTTGATTTCCATCATTTCAACCGCGCTGATGATCAGAAAGAAGATGTTAACATATAGCAACAGTGAATATTTTCATAGTGGACCGAACAGAGTCCATTAATTGTGTAGCTATCTAATTTTTGATGCGAAGACATGTTGGGTTGGATTGGGGGGAGTGGGGTGGGATGGTGGTTGAGTGGTGTAGGTGGGAGTGTGGTGGGCGGTGTGGGTTGAGTGGGGTGGTGTTGGGGTGGGAGTAGTTGTGATACCCAGATGCATTGTATTCCCGTGGCCAAGCAGAATTTGATAGCGAGTAGGGCTACTGATATTTCACCATTTTTACTCAATCTCATCGCAGTCAAGTCGCGGCTGTTGATTGCGGCTGCGTTGTTTCGCGTATTTCAATGCCGTAATCTTACATTGCTTTTGCTGGTCACCCCTTGCAGAAGAAAGTATCCCATATAAATGAATAATCGCATCACATCCACCTATGGAAACGCGTCATGTGGAATTCGAGATTAATACAAAAGTGTACGTCTATGCGAAATGCTTTTTTAAGAATCGGTACAATGATAACTTCATACTAATTCTTCTCAAATAATCCATTTGATTTCAATAATTTCAACTGCGCTCATGTTTAGAAAAAATGTTTACAAATAACGACGTTCTATATGTATTTGATTTAACCAAACTCTTATTATAATATTAGTTTGATCCATTTGATATTAACCTCACGGCTTATTTTTATCATCACGTAGTAATTATTCGTTAAAATATCCAATTACATTTACATTATATTGTAGAGGCATCATGTACACCAATAGACGAACCATCAAACGGAGAAATTGATCCTGCTGGAACAAACCTCATAACTCACCTTGCAACGCTAGCAATTACATGCGATCCAGGATACACACCAGTGGGAGTTATAGAAACTACTTGCTCAAGCGGCAATTGGGGTCTAGACATATCAGAAACTACGTGTGGTGAGTGACATCCATGTATACGGTTTCCCATTTTTTGTGGAGTGTGCACTAGGAGAAAATTAGGATGACCAAGGGACGTTTTGATAAGAACTGGTCAAATTGATTACTTCATATTGCTTCTTCTCAAATGAATCATTTGATTTTCATAATTTCAACCGCGCTCATGTTCAGAAAAAATGTTAACTAACAATATTCTTTATATATTTGATTTATGCAAATTCTTATTATATTATTAGTTTGATCCATTTGATATTAACCTCAAGGCTTATTTTTATCATCACGTAGTAATTATTCGTTAAAATTGTCCATTTACATTTACATTACACTGTAGAGGCATCATGTACCCTGATAGACGAACCATCAAACGGGGAAATTGATCATAGTGGAACAAACCTCATCACTCACCTTGCAACGCTAACAATTACATGCGATTCAGGATATACACCACTGGGAGTTACAGAAACTACTTGCTCAAGCGGCACTTGGCGTCCAGACATATCAGAAACTACGTGTGGTGAGTGACATCCATGTGTACGGTTTCCAATTTTTTGTGAAGTGTGCACTAGGAGAAAATTAGGATGACCAAGGGACGTTTTGATAAGAACTGGTCAAATTGATTACTTCATATTGCTTCTTCTCAAATGAATCATTTGATTTTCATAATTTCAACCGCGCTCATGTTCAGAAAAAATGTTAACTAACAATATTCTTTATATACGTGATTTACGCAAATTCTTACTATATTATTAGTTTGATCCATTTGATATTAACCTCAAGGCTTATTTTTATCATCACGTAGTAATTATTCGTTAAAATTGTCCATTTACATTTACATTACATTGTAGAAGCATCATGTACCCTGATAGACGAACCATCAAACGGTGAAATTGATCCTGCTGGAATAAACCTCATCACTCACCTTGCAACGCTAGCAATTACATGCGATCCAGGATATACACCAGTGGGAGTTGCAGAAACTACTTGCTCAAGCGGCATTTGGGGTCCAGACATATCAGAAACTACGTGTGGTGAGTGACACCATGAGTTAAACATCAATCATCTTGTCAATTTCAAGGCTTTTAAAGGCATATTATGTGATCTTTTCCAGGGAGCGCCTTCTATTCATGATTTTTTTTAGAAAGTAGATTTTCTTGCAGATTTACATTTCGGATCATAAATCATGAATATATTCCAAGTTACAGAGCGACACGATTCCTAATTACCACAAAATCACGGTTTTAGGGTAATTAAATAATTAAGAATCGTAATTAAGAATCGTACATACATTCCAACCTGTAACTTGGAATGTATGTACGATTTATGATCAGAAATGTAAATCGATTTTATTTATTTTTTACGTTGTTGAGGGCGTTCCCTGGAAAGATCACATAATATACCTTTAACACTTATGAAATGCAGTGAGTGACTCTCTTACACAAGACTGGGGTTTGAAGTAAATATAATTGTCTGTTTACATTATGCATGTATGGTAGTTGGTATGTGTGACAGAGACTTGGTAGCTAGTCACACATGTGCTTGTTGGGACAGAATTAGGCACTCTCCATCAGGTCACCATTGCTTCAGGTTCAATTATATTCTATCTCCAGGATTTCAGTATTTACAATTATTCTATCTTCAAGTTTAAGTTAAATGTTACTATCCATCTCGGTATGTGTCACTAAATAAATTCATTGGACAACTTCTACATCATTTTGTGTGCATCGCAGTTACTTTTCATAAGTTTTCATCATCTATATCTACAAGTTACCCCTACGACCATTTCTTTGTACTTTAACAACAAACGGAACATATTTATGTAACAGCGAGTAAATCCATCTCGGTTACACATATAACAACTATAAATATTTATATAGTAAACCGAACAGAGTCCATTAATGGTTTACCTATCTCATTCTTGGTTACTGCTGATTGTAAAACAGTTAAGAAAAGACGAAAAAATGGTAGTAATTAATTGTAATTGGCACAGAGCGACTTAGTGGAGCAAAATTGACCATAAATTGTGACCCCTAGTGGTCAAATTTTAAAACATCATCTCGATGGTTTTATATGATAGTATATACCTTGTAAGACAAGAAAAGTAATGATGCCAAAAATGTAGGCGTGGGCGACCTGAGAAATTAGCATATCAAAATGGCGTCTATTTTTATTATAAAATCCGTCCTGATGCTTTGATATAATGCAATCAAAGATGTGCAATCCTAGAATATATTAATATCATTGATACATAAGATGTTGCCAACATTCAATTCCGCAATTTTTATTTTCAAATTCAATATGGCTGACATTTCAAATAATTAATTAAGGCAACGCACTAAATAACGTTTTCAGGCGTATATAAGAAATTGGTATTTAAAACCAGTGAAAGTTGGCAACTTTATTCGATTATAGTCGTTACCACAAATTCATTATGCAAATTCGTTCAAAAAACTTGTTATTTGGACTTAATTTAGGAGGCATCTTTGGAAGACGTATGCGTATGACACACAGATTACCATAAATGTTTCAATTTAAATATCTATATTATTGACATAATCATCGCGGCATTATTTGGAATCTTCATGAGCTGCCATGTTTTAAAATAAAATGTTGTTGTCATCCTCGTCCAACAACTAGTTAATGATCATTTAAAATAATAATACTGTCACAGTATGGCAATTTCTGTATGCCACTCTTTCAGTTCTTTGCAGTAGCGTAGCGAGTGGGGGCGCAAAAATTAGCAAAATGGGGACGAAAAAGGCGGAAAATCATGTTAAATCAGCCGTTTTTTGACCTGGTTTCTTTGAAATAGAGCCGTTATGGGGATCTATGGGGATCTAGCCCCCTCGGAGTGGCTGGGCTGGCTACGCGGCTGGTTCTTTGCAATCTCAATGTTGACCAATCGTTGGAATACTGTTCGATCTCTGGCTTCACGTGCTATTCTGAAATTAAACTGGATACATCTTCACTCTGCTACTCTTTCAGATAAGCTTTCATATTAATACCCTTTGGCATAAATATCAAGTTAAGTTTAATTTTCAGAATCTGAGTTAGATTCACCTGGTGCGCACATACATATGAGATCATTTAGCAATTCTGGCGCAGCAGAGGGTTGTGACATTAGTTGTTGTTGTATTGTGTTTGTTTGTTTGTTTGTTTGGAACCAAAAATCTAAGGAATCAGGGAGCTCATGCCATGGAATAAGTGCTTTACGCCAAACCAGGAGTTGAAAGACAGAGCGAAGTACATGGAGTTTGAAACTATCCTCCGTTGGAGGTAGCTTCCGTGGTGCAGTCCTTCTTCTAGCTTTCTCACACCGAAGGGAATTCAATGAGATGCAGTTAGATTTTCCATATACGGTTCCCACGAACAGTATAATGCAGCTGAGTATTCTTCTTTTGTCATCACGGCGTTTGCTCCTAATGTAGATAGTACTGCGTGTACTCATGCGTTCTTCATCGTTATACGATACGCGGTTTTCTTGCCATGTCCAAAGAATCCACTTACAGTGTCACACCCAGTAATGCAGTAAACAGGAAGGATGATGTTATATTGCTCACGTGAAAGTTTGTTATATATCTAGTGGACAAGTATAAAGCGGGTAAGATCGGTATGGTTCCCGCCCGCCCAGTTAGGAAGAAAACCTCACTCGACGAAATACTTGGTCGATGATGAACACGGAAAACTAACACATCTGTATCTGGACTGCTGATAACAACATGATGTTCACCTGCATGACCTGCATTTGCAGCGGTTGCAGCTTGAAGAATGATGCATGTGTCCGCTTCCTCTTAGTTTGATGCAAGACGATCTACTGAGTGCACATATCCTTGTCTAATGATGAAGGTCTTGCCATCCGGATGACCACCACTGATATAAATGCACTGACCTTCTTGAAGCATAGACCCCTCTGTATCAAGCATGTACTGGGTGTAGTATTCTGCTAGGCGAGCCTTGTTCTGCCCCACTGATAAGAAGTGTTTCCAGTTGAAGGGCACTTGGATGTCACCACGTCCGTGATATGTGCGGAAGGTTGAGCCTGAAGACCGTTTCTCTCGGGTCGAACCTTTAATACTGTTTGGTAAGTATTTGTCGAACACGATATGTATCTGTTGCACATTACTCTTGTTGTTGACCATGCGGCTATTCTTTAAGATGTAACCTACAAACTCCTCTGCTAAAGTCTGATAGGTAACTCGTTCGTGAAAGTCTGGAAGATATATCGATGCAGCGAGAACCTGTATCACTGCGTGGCCATCATAAATTACAGCATCAACCAAGGGAAGCAATGTAATCTTGTCGTCTTGCACTTCTAATATATACATGAACTCAGCTTTGTTTAAAGCTAACATAGATCCATCATTTGTAAATATGCTGAGCGGCACTGGTCAGTTTTCAACAACATAACTCTTGTGTCAGGAACTCGTTTCTGCGCATTAACTGCTAGAAAGCGAAGGTACATCATTTCAGCATCGAGACTTATTTTGGTGCTTCGTATTGTTACGCATTTGTTCATGTCACTCATGGTCTTTACTCCCGATCTTGGTAAAGCATCATAGAAGCTCTTTTCTGAAAATAGACTCACCGAATTTGGCTCGTTTGTAAAGTGATTAACAACAGCATACCAAGAGAAAGCTCGTCTTCATAGACCCTTTGGCCTTTGTAGCCCCAACATCGCCCTCATAAACAATATCTTAATTACGGAGTCCAATTCGGGTCCAACTACAAAGTGCAGTATGATGTTATAACTATTATCAAATTTCACGCAAATGTGGTCGTACGTTTACGATAATTTACTGACAAATTTTAAATAATTATCGTCATCCGTCAATATTAGTCATACAATTAGAAAGCTATAAAATCTAAATCAATTGCAACATACCCTTTTAATTCAATATACATTTTGATACGGAATACTTGCCTCTAAATCACTGAGAGTATAACAACAAAAAATCTTTCAAATCAAGGTCAAAATTGAAATTATTTACGATAAAACTGATTAATTTTTTTTTGTTGTTGAAAATCAAGGTAAATGGCGGCCATTTTGAATGAAAGAAACAGTGTTTTTATGTATATAGGTACTGTATGCATCATAAATTCCATCAGTATCAAAAACAAGATAAGTTGATGTGTTCCATGAAGTAAGAGACATGTAACAAGCGGCTAGCAATTACTTAACTATTCACATAGTCGCCATTTTGATATGCTATTTTCTCAGCTCGCCCACGCATACATTTTTGGCATCATCACTTTTCTTGAAGGAAAAGGTGAACACTATCATATAAAACCAATCTGGTGATGTTTTAAAATTTGATCGGTATATCAAAAACTAGAGGACTTTTATGGCTAATTTTGCTCTACTAACTGCGAAGACATGTCGGGTGGGATGAGGGAGTGGGGTGGGGTGGTGGTGGTTTGGTGGTGTTGGGTGGGATGGGGTGGGGTGGGGTGAGTTGGTGGTGTTGGGGTGGGGTAGCTGTGATATTCAGATGCACTGTATTCCCTTGGCCAAGCAGAATTCAATAGCGAGTAGGCCTACCGATATTTCACCATTATTACTCATCGCAGTCAAATTGCAGGCGTTTATTGTGTTGTTTCGCGTAATTCAATGCCGTGATTTTACATGGATTTTGCTGGTCATCACTGGCAGAATAAATGTATCCCATCTAAATGAATATTCGCATCACAGATCCACTTATGAAAACGCGTCATGTCGAATTGGGGATTAATACAAAAGTGTACGTCCATGTGAAACGCTTTTTTTACGTTTTGATAAGAATCGGTCAAATGATAACTTCATACTGATTCTTCTCATATTAATCTATGTGATTTCAGTCATTTCAACCAAGCTTATGTTCAGAAAAATGTTAACAAATAACGATATTCTATATGATTGACTTAACAAAACTCTTATTATACTAATATCTATTTGATATTAACCTCATGGCTTATTTTTATCATCACGTAGTAATTATTCGTTAAAATATCCATTTACACTATATTGTAGAGGCATCATGTACACCGATAGACGAACCATCAAACGGTGAAATTGATCCTGCTGGAATAAACCTCATCACTCACCTTGCAACGCTAGCAATTACATGCGATCCAGGATATACACCAGTGGGAGTTACAGAAACTACTTGCTCAAGCGGCATTTGGGGTCCAGACATATCAGAAACTACGTGTGGTGAGTGACATCCATGTGTATGGTTTTTCCAAGTGTGCACTAGGAGAAAATTAGGATGACCAAAGGACGTTTTGATAAGAACTGGTCAAATTGATAACTTCATATTGCTTCTTCTCAAATGAATCTAGTTGATTTCCATAATTTAAACCGCGCTCGTGTTCATATTAATCTATGTGATTTCAGTCATTTCAACCAAGCTTATGTTCAGAAAAATGTTAACAATAACGATATTCTATATGATTGACTTAACAAAACTCTTATTATACTAATATCTATTTGATATTAACCTCATGGCTTATTTTTATCATCACGTAGTAATTATTCGTTAAAATATCCATTTACACTATATTGCAGAGGCATCATGTACACCGATAGACGAACCATCAAACGGGGAACTTGTTCCTGCTGGATCAAACCTCATCATTCACGGTGAAACGCAAGCAATTACATGCGATCCAGGATATACACCTGTAGGTGTTACAGAAACTACTTGCTCAAGCGGCACTTGGGGCCCAGATATATCAGAAACTACGTGTGGTGAGTGACGTCCACGAGTTCGATTTCCACTTTTTGAGAAGTGTGCACTACTAGGAGAAAATGAGGTCCAACGGACGTTTTGATAAGAATCGGTCAAGTTGATAACTTTATATTGCTTCTTCCTAAATTAATTTATTTGATTTTCATCATTTCAACTGCGCTGATGATCAAAAAAAAGATGTTAACATATAACAACAGTGAATATTTTCATAGTGGACCGAACAGAGTCCATTAATTGTGTACCTATCTCATTTTTGATGCGAAGACATGTTGGGTTGGATTGGGGGAGTAGGGTGGGGTGGTGGTGGGGTGGTGTTGGTGGGAGTGTGGTGGGGCGGTGTTGGTTGGGTTGGGTGGTGTTGGGTTGGGTAGTTGTGATACCCAGATGCATTGTATTCCCGTGGCCAAGCAGAATTTAATAGCGAGTAAGCCTACTGATATTTCACCATTTTTACTCAATCTCATCGCTGTCAAGTTGCGGCTGGTGATTGCGGCTGCGTTGTTTCGCGTAATTCAATGCCGTGATTTTACATTGCTTTTGCTGGTCACCCCTTGCAGAAGAAATGTATCCCATCTAAATGAATATTCGCATCACATCCACTTATGGAAACGCGTCATGTGGAATTCGGGATTAATACAAAAGTGTACGTCTATGCGAAATGCTTTTTTAAGAATCGGTACAATGATAACTTCATACTAATTCTTCTCAAATAATCCATTTGATTTCAATAATTTCAACTGCGCTCATGTTTAGAAAAAATGTTTATAAATAACGACGTTCTATATATATTTGATTTAACCAAACTTTTATTATAATATTAGTTTGATCCATTTGATATTAACCTCACGGCTTATTTTTATCATCACGTAGTAATTATTCGTTAAAATATCCATTTCATTAACATTATATTGTAGAGGCATCATGTACACCAATAGACGAACCATCAAACGGAGAAATTGATCCTGCTGGAATAAACCTCATCACTCACCTTGCAACGCTAACAATTACCTGCGATCCAGGATATACACCAGTGGGAGTTACAGAAACTACTTGCTCAAGCGGCACTTGGCGTCCAGACATATCAGAAACTACGTGTGGTGAGTGACATCCATGTGTACGGTTTCCAATTTTTTGTGAAGTGTGCACTAGGAGAAAATTAGGATGACCAAAGGACGTTTTGATAAGAACTGGTCAAATTGATTACTTCATATTGCTTCTTCTCAAAATAATCCTTTGATTTTCATAATTTCAACCGCGCTCATGTTCAGAAAAAATGTTAACTTACAATATTCTTTATATATTTGATTTAGGCAAATTCTTACTATATTATTAGTTTGATCCATTTGATATTAACCTCAAGGCTTATTTTTATCATCACGTAGTAATTATTCGTTAAAATTGTCCATTTACATTTACATTACATTGTAGAGGCATCTTGTACCCTGATAGACGAACCATCAAACGGTGAAATTGATCCTGCTGGAATAAACCTCATCACTCACCTTGCAACGCTAGCAATTACATGCGATCCAGGATATACACCAGTGGGAGTTACAGAAACTACTTGCTCAAGCGGCATTTGGGGTCCAGACATATCAGAAACTACGTGTGGTGAGTGACATCCATGTGTATGGTTTTTCCAAGTGTGCACTAGGAGAAAATTAGGATGACCAAAGGACGTTTTGATAAGAACTGGTCAAATTGATAACTTCATATTGCTTCTTCTCAAATGAATCTAGTTGATTTCCATAATTTAAACCGCGCTCGTGTTCATATTAATCTATGTGATTTCAGTCATTTCAACCAAGCTTATGTTCAGAAAAATGTTAACAAATAACGATATTCTATATGATTGACTTAACAAAACTCTTATTATACTAATATCTATTTGATATTAACCTCATGGCTTATTTTTATCATCACGTAGTAATTATTCGTTAAAATATCCATTTACACTATATTGTAGAGGCATCATGTACACCGATAGACGAACCATCAAACGGGGAACTTGTTCCTGCTGGATCAAACCTCATCATTCACGGTGAAACGCAAGCAATTACATGCGATCCAGGATATACACCTGTAGGAGTTACAGAAACTACTTGCTCAAGCGGCACTTGGGGCCCAGATATATCAGAAACTACGTGTGGTGAGTGACGTCCACGAGTTCGATTTCCACTTTTTGAGAAGTGTGCACTACTAGGAGAAAATGAGGTCCAACGGACGTTTTGATAAGAATCGGTCAAGTTGATAACTTTATATTGCTTCTTCCTAAATTAATTTATTAGATTTTCATCATTTCAACCGCGCTGATGATCAAAAAAAAGATGTTAACATATAACAACAGTGAATATTTTCATAGTGGACCGAACAGAGTCCATTAATTGTGTACCTATCTCATTTTTGATGCGAAGACATGTTGGGTTGGATTGGGGGAGTAGGGTGGGGTGGTGGTGGGGTGGTGTTGGTGGGAGTGTGGTGGGGCGGTGTTGGTTGGGTTGGGTGGTGTTGGGTTGGGTAGTTGTGATACCCAGATGCATTGTATTCCCGTGGCCAAGCAGAATTTAATAGCGAGTAAGCCTACTGATATTTCACCATTTTTACTCAATCTCATCGCTGTCAAGTCGCGGCTGGTGATTGCGGCTGCGTTGTTTCGCGTAATTCAATGCCGTGATTTTACATTGCTTTTGCTGGTCACCCCTTGCAGAAGAAATGTATCCCATCTAAATGAATATTCGCATCACATCCACTTATGGAAACGCGTCATGTGGAATTCGGGATTAATACAAAAGTGCGAAACACTTTGTCTACGCTTTGATAAGAATCGGTCAACTGATATCTTTCATACTGATTCTTTTCAAATTAATCTATTCGAACAGAGTTCATTAATTGTTGACCTATCTCATAGCGAGTAGGCCTACTGATATTTCACCATTATGACTCAATCTCATCGCAGTCAAGTCGCACAGGTTACTTGCGTTGTTTCGCGTAATTCAATGCCGTGATATTACATTGCTTTTGCTGGTCACATAATTTAAACCGCGCTCATGTTCGGACAAAATGTTAACATATAACAAAAGTGAATATGTTCATAATGGACTGAACAGAGTCCATTCATTGTTTTTGTTTTTTATCTTTTATTGTTTGTTACTATCATTTTACATGGTTTCATCATGTTTACATTTCATAATATCGATACATGTATAACACATTTTTATATGCTTTTCAGCATGTTTACATTGCATATCAATTTACTTTCCAGCATTTTTATATGCTTTTCGGCATGTTTACATTCGTAATTTTCACATTTCATGTCAAAATACATATTTTTCACATTTCATTGTTCATGCCTACAAATACATATGCTTTTCACATTTTCATATGCTTTTAAGCATGTTTTCCTTGCATATCATGTATAGCACAATTTCATATGCTTTTCAAGCATGTTTCCATTGCATATCATTACATGTTAACACATTTTCATATGCTTTTCAGCCTTTTTACATTTTCATGTTTACATGTTTACATTCATGTTCACATGTTTACATTACATATCAGCATTTTTACATGTTCATGTTTACATTTTTCACATTTCACACGTTTACATTACTTGCCTGTCATATGCTTTTCAGTATGATTACATTGCCTATCATGTATAGCACATTTTCATATGCTTTTCAGCATGTTTGTATATGCTTTTCATTCACATAATTTTCATAGTTTCAATCGCATGTATAACACATTTTCATATGCTTTTCAGGTTTACATTGCATACCATTACATAACACATATGCATTTCGGCATATTTACATTCATGTTCACATAATTTTTACATTTCATGTTTACATTTCATGTTTACATTTCATGTTTACATTTCATGTTTACATTTCATGTTTACATTTCAAATTAATTACGGCATATTTACATTCATGTTCACATAATGTTTACATTTCATGTTTACATTTCATGTTTACATTTCATGTTTACATTTCATGTTTACATTTCATGTTTACATTTCATGTTTACATTTCATGTTTACATTTCATGTTTACATTTCATGTTTACATTTCATGTTTACATTTCATATTAGTTTACATGTATAACACATTTTCATATGCTTTTCATCATGTTTACATTTTTGGCTTTTCAGCATGTTCATTTCAACATTACACGGTATATCATGTTTACAATACATAGCATCATGTTCATGTTTAGATTGTTGTAAATCTTCTTTCATTTTTTAGATCAATTCTTCCAGAGTTTTCTAATTTTAAGTTCTAAATATAAGACACTTAGTAAATCAGGATGTTTTCCATATCTGTACTTACTAATAGTTGATTTAGCAACACTAATACACGTATTGACGATATTAGTGTTCTTGTTATTATCATCATGGTAGCCAAACAATACATATTTTTGCAATATCTTTATGTCTAGATTATACTGTTGCAAAAGTATTCTTTCAGTCTCTTTCCATATTATTTTGATTTTCTTACAACTATAAAAGAAATGTTCAATGTAATCTATTTCGTTACAAGTTTCACAGATATCATTTTCTTCCTTCTTTATTTTCTTAAGAAATACTTTTGTTGGATAAATGTTGCTAATGATTTTCCAGTTCAATGTTTTTAGTCGTGGCTCTATGATGTCTTGAACAAGTGTTTTCCAAATAATGGACCAATCGAAATTCATATTATCGAGCTTATTTTCCCAGAAATTTTGACATCTTGGTTTCAATGATATCTGTGATTGCATTGCTATTCTGTACAGTTTTGTTGTACATTTAGATAATTTAACAAAGGCTTCTCCATAATTAAAATTTACGTCATAGATATTGTTTAAAGAATCTGTAGATGTTTTCCACGTATGTGGCATTGCTTGTCTTAAAGCAATGTATTTCAACACAAAACTACCATCATTTTTAAAATGCAATTTCAGCTCCTCCATTGACTTAAATTCCCTTTTTTGGTTATACAGATCTGAGACGTACATTATACCCTTCTTTGCCCATTCCTTAAAATATAATGTTTTACCTCTACTAGTTATACATTCATTATTCCAAATAACCTGATTTTCCCACGATTCTACTTGATCTATGTTCTGGGAACATTTTGTTAAAAACCAAGCCTTAATCAAATTACTATAGAACATGGGTAACTTATATATCTTTGACTTAAACAATTCGTTCATACTTTCTAAAGTACAGTTGCATTTTAAAATATTGAGACCCAAATATGTTTCGCTTAATAAATGTAGTGGAATCATTTTCCATGTGTCTGTTTCGGGAGACATCAGCTTTTTTAACCAAGAAATCTTTAACGAATCTAAAAAATATTTAAAGTTCAGCATTTGTAGCCCACCATTTCCATAGTCATTGGATAAGGTCGCTCTCTTTACTTTTTCTGAGCCTCCCCATACAAATTTGAAGAATAAGCTATTTATTCGGTTTATAAACACTTCAGGTAAGTCTGATATTGAACCTATACGTAAATTTAGATGCCAAAAGACTTTTTACTATTTGTATTTTACCTACCATTGACAGATTTCTCATCGTCCAAGACCTAATTGCCTTTTCTATTGAGTCCATTTTAGCTTCCCAGTTTACACACATCTCTTCTAATTTAATACACGGATTTACTACAACACCCAATATTTTTACATTATTGTTGGGATGAAACTTCCAATTTATACCTCCAACCCCTTGCTTTCTATGTTTTCTTGACCCCATCCAAAGTGCATCGCTCTTTGTTTTGTTTAGCTGTAACCCAGAAATAACTGTAAAATGATCAAGTACATTTATGACATTATATATAGACTTTTCATCCTTTACAAAAATAGTAGTATCATCCGCAAATTGTGTTATCTTTACCTCTTTGATACCCTGATCTACATAGGGTAATTCAATTCCTCTAATTTTACTTGATTGTCTTATTTTATTGGCCATGATTTCAGCCGCTATGATAAACAATAATGGTGATAAATTACAACCTTGTCTAAGACCGTCTTCTTGCATAAAGAAGTTTGACATGTGACCATTATGAGATATACAACTTAGTGTATTATAAAACAAAGTAGTTATCCATTTTTTCATGGATTCACCAAAGTTAAAACTTTCAATAGCATATAAAATAAAATCTCTTCTTATCGTGTCAAAAGCTTTACGAAAATCAATACAAATCATAGCACCTTCGATATTATTTTCATCGGTATATCTTAAGACATCTTCTATCAGTCGAATACTTAATGCTGCTCCGCGCTTACATAGAAAACCGTTTTGATCTGAATTTATTATAGAGGGTAATATTTTATTTATTCTTGAAGCAAGTGTTTTTGCTGCAATTTTGTAGTCTATATTTAGAAGTGTGATAGGTCTCCAATTGTCAAGATTGTTTCTCGGGAGTCTCTTTCCTTTATGAATCAAAGAAATAATACCACGTTTCTGTGAAGATGAGAGTTCGTTATTTTCATATGCTTCATTGAAAGAATTAATGACCAATCGGCCTACAAGATTCCAGTGACACTTGTAAAATTCTGCTGTTAGACCACCATACCCGGGACTTTTATTGTTTGCCATTTTATCCAACGATATTTTACACTCATCTGAAGCAAGTGGCCCCTCACATGATTCTTTATTACCCTGGGATAACCTTTTCATGTTTATATCTTTAACGAAAGTTTCATAGGTATGTTTTGAACTTGTACCTGTTTTTTTATATATATTCTCGTAATATTGTACTTGCATCTTAATAAGATCATCTTGTTTTTTCACAACACTCCCATTATTGTCAATCAAATCGGTTACTGATTTGTTGCAAATATTTCTTTTTTCTAGGTTCATAAAATATTTAGAACATTTTTCACCTTCTTCTGCCCACTGTACTTTGCTTCTGATGATTAAACCTTTCATGTAGTGATGATAAAGTAACAGATATTCCAGTTTTATTTTTTCATATTCTTCTGCAAAATTAATATTTTTGGGATCTGATACGATGTTTTCAAAAGTAATTTTCATGCATTTTTCCAGATTGCACATTTTTAATTCATTTTCTTTTTTGCTCCCTTTTGCAAACTCTACTGAAAACGTTCTAATTTTGTTTTTGCATATATCCCATAGTTGCCTTGCATTAAGAATATCTTTAAATTCCTTTGTCGTTTCATTGATGAGATTTTCAATCCCTTCATTATAATTTTCTTTTTGTAGTAGGCTATTGTTCAATTTCCAGTATCCGGGACCTTTTTCTTGTTTTTGTATCTGTAATTTCATTTCTACAGCCATATGATCGGAACCATATCCTGGAATAATTTCAATATTCTTTACAAAATTTTCCAGTACAGAAGGTATAAACCAATAATCTAAAGTTGATTTGACCTTAGACGACCTTCTACTCCACGTAAAACGTTTGTTATTTCCAAGTTTTTTACGCCAAATATCTACTAGACTGAAATTATTGAGTATTTCCTCTATTTTACTGATACACCCCGCTGCATATTGTGTATTAGTACATCCACCTAATTTATCAAGAATTGGATTAAGCACAGTGTTAAAATCACCACGGTTTATACTATTTATACCGTGATCCAAGATACTTTGTTTCAGAAACTCAAAAAACCTTTTTCGGTCTTTAATCTCATTTGGGGCGTACACATTCCAAATGTTAATAGTTTCCTGTTCTATTTCTACTTTTACTCCTAGTAGTCTCCCTTCTTTGTCTGTAAAGAACTGTTGTCCCTCAATATTTCTCTGTGGGTTAATAAGAATTAATACATTCATTGTTCACCTATCTCATTTTTGGTTACTGCTAATTGTAAAACAGTTAAGAAAAGACGAAACGGGAAGCAATTGATTGTAATTGACACATAGCGACTGCGAGGACATGTCGGGTTGGAGTGGGGGTGAAGTGGTGGTTTGGTGATGTTGGGTTGGGCGTGGGGTGGCGTGGGTGGAGTAGGGTGGTATTGGGGATGGGGTAGGTGTTATATTCAGGTACATCGTATTTTCTTGGCCAAGCAGAATTGAATAGGGAGTAGGACTACTGGTATATCACCATTATTTCTCAATCTCATCGCAATCAGGTCGCGGGCGTTGATTGCGTTGTTTCGCGTAATTCAAAGCCGTGATTTTGCATTGCTTCTGCTGGTCATCACTGGCAGAAGAAATGCATCCAATCTAAATGAATATTCGCTTCACATCCACTTGACGCGTCATGTGGAATGGGGGATTAATAAAAAATGAACATCTATGCAAAACGCTTTTTATACTTCTTGATACTTGGTCAAATGATAACTTCATACTGAAAACAGTGTTGTTACGGCTTATTCTTCTACTTATACATGTACTATTCAACGTCCCAACAGTCAGTAGATGTTTGTGCGATCCGTCGTGGACTTGAAAAAAGTCTAGAACTCGATTTGCGATTGGCATTTTTTTGTTACTATTGGGGGAATTTGCTCAAAACTGTTATCCGTTTACGGGTTGATGACTTCAATAATTTCTACCAAGGAGTGAATTGAATCATTAATTAATATTCATGAGCAATCATAAAAATTAATGAGCCCAAATTAGTAAAGGTAACAGTCCCGTAGACGTGTACACTGTTTTTAGTTTTACACTGTTGAGTAGAGTACGCAAGTATTCCTCATCCTTTATAGTCGCTGAATGTTTTTGTTAAGTTGATGTTCTCTTTGCATTATTAAATGTAATGTAATAATTACGCGAAACAATCCCCCCCCCCGAATAAAACAACAAACAAAAGATGTAGTGACCATAGTATTTACATATGTTGTCTAGTTCCTTACTTTGGGAGTGTCGGTCAGATATTGCCATATTTTCATCGTAGCATTTCTTTTGATATATTATTTGTAAATAAAGGGTTTAAAAATTCACCCAACAGTTCAGAACCGCACCTTTTAGAACCGACAATTCAAAACGTCCGAACGAAACCACCATATCATCTGACCATGCTTTCGGACCATGACTATCTGGACAGGCATTATGTTAAGCATGAATTTGAATAGAGAGCACTTGATTAATATTTAGTATGCTATATTTCAATTGCAGTACCCGTCGTCACAGTCTGTGTTGATGCAGTGGTTCAACAGGAAGGACAGATAACGACACCGAATTACCCCAACGATTATCCCAATAACCAAAACTGTTATACTACTATAACCGCTAGTACAGGGCAGAAAGTTAAGCTGACATTCCTGGACTTCACGCTTGAATCTAGCGATACATGCCGATATGATTACTTGAACGTTTACGACGGGGATAGTGTAACTAGTAGTAGCCTAGTGGGAAAGTTTTGTCAATCGCCAGGTGAAGTTACCTCAACTGGGCTAAGTCTTTACCTTCAGTTTATAACTGACGGTAGTAGAAATTATAAGGGGTTCCGTGCAGACATCAATTTCTTTCAAGGTACGTTAATCTTATTGTGGCTTTGTCTTTTTGAATTTTTTGATTCAAATAAACCTGTTGAAGAACAAATTCACTATCACAAAAACGAGCCATTCAGAGCTATATTAGAGTCCAACGGATTCATGATAATGATCGATGATACAATTAAGTTATAGGCGGAAAGGTTCAAATATCACAACTCCTCTCCACCATCCCAATTGCAAGAATATAGCATTAAATTCCGTCCACATTGTTCAGATTTAAACATTGTGGCTAGGTTGTTAGCTCTAATCAACTTAAACATGTTAAACAGACTACACTCTTGATATGGAACCTTCTTATATCAGGGATCTTCTCAATCTACATATTATTCCATCACGTCACCTCATATCTTCGGATAAACAGCTTCTTTCTGTTCCTCGGACTATGTCTTCATATGGCGACCAGGCCTTCTACGTTTGTGCACCTAAACTGTGGAACTCACTTCCTTCAGATCTGCGATTTCGCGATTCACCTGATGGTTTAAAAATATTAAAAAAACTCATCTGTTTAAGATTGCTTATGATTTGACTTATTGACTTCTATGTAACTGTTTTTTATAATTTAATTGTTGTTTATATTTGTTTTAATGTTTGCGCTTCGGAATAGGTTATGTAGGTAGATGGCGCTTTATAAATGCATTATTATTATTAGTATTATTAATAGAACGCCGTATCAGAGGGGGCTTACTAGAATCTAATCAAATTAAGAGCAATGGACTGTTAAAATGGATGATTACAAAGAATAGTGGGCATGGACCCGAAATAGAATTTCTTTTTACTTTCATATATTGATAGACCTTTACTTGAAAATAACACATATGGAATTATTTTGAAAAATAATTTCTTTCCATGGTAACGGCCAAAATGTCAAGTTACGATTTCCATACCATTATTCAAAATAGGGGTGTTTTCAAATCTTTCGAAGTATATGAAAATATACCTGTTTTGCATGGATTATAAACGATTTGGTAAAGTTCCGATTTCACCACGGACCACATCATTTTGAGATGAGACATCGCTCTAATGAAAAATGGATAATTGATTTTGGGGAATATATTTTCTTTTATATCTTCCTTGACCCCATGAGAACTTTTACGGAAAGTTTACGGAAAGTTTATAAAATAAATGAATGACCTAACTGTACACCCTTGTGCACAAATCTGATGGATTTAAACTACGTTTACCGAGTCATTAAACTTGTTGCGATATCCCAAGACAACAAGAATGGGAAATGGGCAGGGAACATTAAATACCTGAAAGCCAACTGTCGCTCATTGTTACATGTGTTCACCTTTCTCTAACATTTGTATACCGAACACTTCCCACAGTTCAATTAACAGTATGCCATAACATCTTGTCTTATAACATTTTCCCATTTTCAGATATTTGATGCAAACAGCTGATGCTATTTCCAGTGTAACCATCCCGTTTCCAAACCCTGTGTATGCCAGGATTGTTCGAATCACTGCAGTCGAAAATGGCGGAGGTGAGAATTGGAAGTTTCGAGTTTATCGCGAAAAACTGTATAAACAGGGTTTATCAACCTGATAAATAACGTTTTTAGATAACCTTCGACCGAAAAGCAGAGTTCTTGCCAATAAACAGGATGTACCAGTTGAAAAACAGAGTATATCGATAAACCGTGTTTTTCGACCGAAAAAAGAGATTATCACTAGAAACTCTGGTTATCGCCGATAAACAGTTGAAAAACAAAGTTTATCAAACTTTCTTATATAGTGGGTGTAATTTTTTATGTCAGCAGGCAATTTGATTAGTTTTAAATCTAACAAACTGCGTCATTTTATGATAAAAGATCAAAATAACCAATAAAAGTTTAAAAGTTTAAAAATCTGAATTGTAAACATGTATAGGATTGCTGGAAAAGCAAGGATTGTTCAAAGGTAGATGTTCCGATTGCTGGCCCGATTTGCAACTTGATTTTTGAAGAGTCATCCTTAAAATAGTCGTATTCCAAACTTTGAGTTGCATAACTCCAATGGTTCTGATTTTAGAAGCAGTACCATTAAATTTGCCCATTGAGTTAGTACACAAACTAGCCGTTGGCAGTAATTCACTGCATTTTGGCTTATATCGCCAAATATCTTACAAAAATAATGAGAAAAATACATGTATGGAAATTATTCTGATATCAAAAAATGTTGATGGACAAAAAACTAAAATGATCGGAACATCCACCGTTAAACATGTCGTCAAGTGTGTATAAAAGGTTACGTAAGTATTTGTGTCTTTCTAATCTATCAAATAATACAAATTGGTATCTTTGTTACAAAATTTTAAAAAACAAATAAAAATAGCAGGACTGCATGCTACCTGCATCACGAAAGCAGCCTTTATGCCCAGCATATATTATATTGTGACTGTTTATAGAGCTTTATAGCTGGGGAGCATACATAGTTTTGAAACACATTGAAACACATTTGACCTTCTACCCTAAATCAAGGTCAAGGTCAATCAACCGTCCAAGTTGGCAATGATGGCCACTTAGGTTTTTATTTTACCAACTTAAAAAAAAATGGTATATAACTCCCTGTGTCAGCCTCGGACCGGGACCCCAAAACTCTATGCTCCCCAACTACTAGCGTGAAATTCTGGTGTAAGCCGTAGATCAGAATATTTGAATTGATGTTTTGTTGTACAACGAGGGCTGATTTTTCTTAATCCTTACAAGTGTAAGTTCATACATGTAATACAGTTGTAAATATGTACAAATCCCAGTGTGTATCAACATTGAGGGCGCAGCCTCCAAGACATCACTGAATACACCTTGAAAGTGTCATTTTCCCCACTGTTTATGTGGTATTATTTATGTATTTGTGTCATTTTGGAATATTCAATAAAAACAAACGTAACACGCGTTACTGTTTATCAAATTTAGCACAATACAAATGTGTTCTATAATTGTTAATATAACATTCCACATTTGAAGTTGTTATATATAGTATAAAGTTTTAAAGTGTACCTAAAATCCTTTTTAAACTCAAAATCGAATGTTGCTAATTTGTGATTTTCCCCAGTGTTTATGTGGTATTATTTCTTTATTTGTGCCATTAGGGTCTATTCAATAAAAACATACGTAACATACGTTATGATAATGATTTGATTTTGTTTTGTTTATAAATTTAACACAATATAAATGTGTAGGACTGCAGAGAGTTAATAGCATGCTACATCCCAGATAACATAACAATATTGGCCCAATATTGATTTTTTATTGGCCCAATATTGGCTTACAATATTGGCATAATATTATTTGGCCATTGGCCCAAGCTTGGCCCAATATTGGCACTCGCCAATGAGTGCCAATATTGGGCCAATACTGGGCCAATATTGGCATTTGCCAATGAGTGCCAATATTGGGCCAATACTGGGCCAATATAACATAACAATATTGGCCCAATATTGATTTTTCATTGGCCCAATATTGGCTTACAATATTGGCATAATATTATTTGGCCATTGGCCCAAGTTTGGCTCAATATTGGCACTCGCCAATGAGTGCCAATATTGAGCCAATATTGGGCGATCTTGGAGAAATGTTTGGTAGGAAGAATTCTATCTTTATATTGTTTTACTTCCCCTAAAGAGGAGTGAGCTGATCCCGGGCCAACCCGTGGCCAGAACCAACTTTGGAATAGGGAAAGCCCAAGGACAAGGGAAAAAATCTTCAAGGGACAGGACAAGGCACAATATCCTAGCCAAAAGGCCGCGGGAAGCGAAAACTTTTAACAGCGGCCGCAATTTTTAGACCGCGTCAAAATTTGTATATCAAATCAATGGTGTCATTTTCCGCCCCTGGTATATTGTGCCCATTATTGGACCAATATTGGTTGCCAACATGATGCCAATTGAAGAGCGCCAATGTAAAACCAATATTGGTCCAATATTGGTGACCAAGAGAGTGCCAATGGCATTGGCACTCAATTGGTCACCAATATTGGTCCAATATTGGTTGCCAACATGATGCCAATTAACGAGCGCCAATGTAAAACCAATATTGGTGACCAAGAGGGTGCCAATGGCATTGGCACTCAATTGGTCACCAATATTGGTCCAATATTGATTGCCAACATGATGCCAATTGACGAGCGCCAATTGTAAAACCAATATTGGTCCAATATTGGTGACCAAGAGGGTGCCAATGGCATTGGCACTCAATTGGTCACCAATATTGGTCCAATATTGGTTGCCAACATGATGCCAATTAACGAGCGCCAATGTAAAGCCAATATTGGTCCAATATTGGTGACCAATAAAATGCCAATGCCAATATTGCCAATGGGGAACCAATATTGGCCCAATATTGGTCAACAAGATAATGCCAATGCCAATATTGCCAATATTGGGCCAATATTGTGCCAATATATGTATGTTGTCTGGGATGTATCTATAATTGTTAATATTACATTCCACGTTGAAGGTTGTTAATAGTATAAAGTGTTTATGTGGTGTTATTTAAGGATTTGTATCATTATGATATTTTGAATAAAACAAAATCGTAACTTACGTTATTATTGTTATGGAATTTTAAAAATAACAAGAATTTAAGAATACAAAATGTCTGATGACATTCTACATGAATCTACAATTCTTAATTTCAAATTTAATATTGAATATTGCTTAAGTGTAAATTTGCCCACTGTTTGTGTGCAATTGTGTATGTATTTTTTCATTTTGATATAATTCTATTCAATGAAACAAACCTGACATACGTTATGATTTTGTTTATCAATTTTAAAACGATAACATGTATAGGACTGCAATCAGTGCAAATAGTGGTTTGCTACGTTAATATAACATTTCATACTGAAGATTGCTCAAGTATAAGTATAAAGTGTTCAAGTGTTTATATGGTGGGATCTGGTTATGATACAATCAGCACCTGTTCCTGTGCCCAACCAGTCACCTGAGCACCCTCCTTTCCCAGTCGGGGGAAATGAAGGTTTAATTATAGATATCACTCATGGGATTAATGTAATAGGCTTTGAATATACACTTGCTTTAGTCCCAGTAGTACTATATCAGTTTTGTATATATGTAGTTAAATATGTCTATGATCCGTTGACAAAGCGTTTAGTGTGAGTCAATAATGCTATGTAAACATTGTGTCATTTTGATAACACAAAATCATGACATACGCTATACGTTTGTTCATCAAACTTCAAAAACAAATAGAATTGTACAAGCCAGCGTGAGAATTGGTATCTAAAAACTGTGACCTTTGCGCATCAATATTGAACAAAACATCATACATATATTATAAAAACGAATAAAAACCGCCATCTCTCAACATGCCATATTTAGAAATTCACGGTAGTCGAAATTCCAGGTATCAATGACGTCATGATTATTGGTGTACAAGTGTACGCAAATGCATTGGATAACTATGACTTCATTGATACCGGGACGCGATTATTTTTTTCGTACATCATTTTAACCAAAATCAGTTCATTTGTTTAAAAATGTAAAAAAATCATTTTATTCAGTGAATTTCGCTTTATTTCGTATTAAAACGGAATAAATAAATTTGGTTAAAATGATGTACGAGAAAAAAAAATCGCTACCGGGACATTCGATCACCGCGAATTTTTAAAAATTGCATGTTGCGCAATTGCATGTTGTAAATGACAAGTTAAATAGTTGGCCAATTGACATGATTGAGTGAATTTTGATTTTGTGGTAGAAAAACATGCTGATATATGTTTGATTTATAATTTGTTGAAGTTTTATATTTTTTATAAAACAAAGTCGTAAACGTACGTTAATAAGATTTTGTTTATCAAATTTGAACTATTACATAGCGAAGACTGTTTATGTATAGTTGTTTAGTACTTATGTGACGTTATTTAAGTATTTGTATCATTTTGTTGCACTAAATAAAACAAAATTGTAACATACCTTATGATTTTTTTTAATCAAATTTAAAACAAAGAGAATTTTCAAAGACTGCACAAATTCTAAAGTAAAGTTTAAAGCGTCATTGAGAAATTGTCGGGGAAAATGAAATTGGAATAAATTAATTCTTTCAGGTTTCAATAGATAAGGTTCGTAGGAACCTACGTAATATTTAGGTATGTACTAACTACCATCTAAAACCGTTTACCTTAATTCGCCGTCTATCATGGAAACATTTCACGATTTGGTAATTTCATCGAAATTATCAGCATCCACTCACATGAATTGCTTCAACCGATTTTCTGTCTAGCGCCATCATTCAACCGTTTTCCGTGAATTATTACACGTCAGGGTGCCATAAAACTTATTTCCAGAAATAATTGAGGACGCACTCCAATACGTATCTCTCAGTGCTACTTTAAAGTAAAGGTGCCCAGGGTTTATGTGGTATTCATTTCAATTCTGTTATATTTAATAAAACAGAATCGTAACAAACGTTACAATCTTGTTTATGAAATCTTAAAAATAAAGATAATTGTATAGGCTGGCGTCACGTTGAACACATGCTACATATATGTTTGTAAATAATTGGTAAGGGTGCACACTACTAAATTGAGGCCCATTAGGGATATGTATACATTTAGTAATATAAAATGTATCAATAATAATATATATATTAGACCACTACATTTTGAAATGAGACCTTTAAGAGTCAATTTTGCTTGAAGATGATTACTTTTTCTCACCAAAAAGTGAAAACAGTAGGTAGGGTAGCGGCTCGATTTTTTAAACAACTGCCCTGAAGAGACTACATGTCCGACGAGCTAGAAAATGTCACCGTAATCGCCCTTGTTTTGTTTCAAGTTAAAAAGTCAAATTTGAAAGATTTCTCAAAATTTAACTACAATTAATGACATGCACATTTTATTCAGTGTGCATGGAGGTGATGTTCCATTAATCATAATTAATTTAAAAAAACCTAGGCATTTACACAATTGTTCTTACTGTCAAGTCTTTTAAATTTAGGATTTTGACAAGCAACACTTCTTAAGGATAGGGGATTCAGTGTAGTGCACTCTTAATAGAATACCTTAGCAACCAAAAGTTTACCTCGTTGGGGGTGGTACTGTATTATGAAATCACTGACAAATTCTTATAGGCTTGCATTTAAAAACATCTTTGTATTTTGCAGTCATTATTATTTTAAGGGAAAACATTTTGTAAAAGAATGTAACCAACATTTCAGTGTTTTAAGATTTCACTAAATATTCACTGTACTTTAAGAGAGTCAAAATAGCACGTACCGAAAACATGACTGATATGTTTTTCGAATTTAAATTAACTCATGACCTGCCCGCCGTCTACGATGACCTGCTGTGATGTTGTCGCTTAATAGTAGGTCATGTGACAAGTTGAGTGAAGTAAAACAACTCATGATATGGTGTAATAATGTTTTATATCATATATATAATATAATGAAAAGCTGAATGCAAACTGCTTATCCACAAAAATAGCCTGTGAAAGTAAATATAATAATTATAAGAGGGCCTGACGTTTCGATCCTAACAGAATCTTTATCGAAGGCAATATGACAGAATACAACAAACACAACTTATATATAGACAGGGAGACAATGGGCAGGAAGTAACAGGTAAAAATGAAACACAATAGAGGGTGATGTGACAGATGGATGAATAGGAGAAGGGATATGCAGACAGACAACTGATTGATGGAGTGGGTAATGTAACAAAGGATGACATAGACAATGGGTGATTGGATAAAAGGGGTGATGGGATAAAAGGGGCAACAGGATGTGAGACGACAATGGTCAGTGAAGCCCATAATGTAAAGAGTAGGAAAATGGGGACAAATTTAAATGAATGTAACATGTAAAAGACAAAAATATGGAAGGGGAAGGGAAATAATTAAAATAAATAAATAAATGGGAAAACAAATGGAGTGTAGGCTAGTGGGTCTAGAAGGAGAAAATAAAAATGAATGAGAAAACAAATAGAGAGTGGGCTAGTGGGTCTAGAAGGAGAAAAAGATGGAAATGCACTGGGACAAGTAATGAAAATTACTGTGCATAGGAGACAATGCAAAGATGAAAACATATAACAATTAATAAGTAATGAGGTGAAAAATGAAGTGAAAAAGTAATCAGTGGGAAAAGAAAAGAAAAAAATCAATTAATACAAAAGAAGTAAAAATGAGAAGTGGTGAGGAGGGGTAGAGTCTAGTCGTTTCCTTCCTGAACGTTTAGGCCGTGGGGCTGGATAGTGAGAAGACGCTTCATCCATAGCTTCTCTCTGCTGAGGCGAACAACCTCTGAACGGCTACCTAAAGACTCGATGCCCTGTAAAATCATATCAGCCATGGTGTGGTTGGGAAGATTAAAATGCTGTCTCTCCGACAAGGCCCATAAGTTTCTTTCTCCCATAGATTGCAGAGCTGCTCGCTTCTACTTACTTCCTAAGATCCACAAGCCTGATAATCCTGGTAGACCCATCATCTCTGGCAACGGCTCTCCAACTGAGAATATATCCCTCTATGTTGATAACTTCATTAAGCCTCTTGTTCCACAGGTTTCCTCCTACATCCATGACACCCCGGACTTTCTCAGGAAACTCGAAGTGATCAAGAACCAAGTTCCGAGCACTGCACTTGTTGGCACTTTCGATGTCAAATCCCTCTACACTAACATTCCCCACCAGGAAGGCATTGATGCTTGTTGTGCAGCTCTGGCCAAGGCTGGTCACTCCAGTCCACCCATATCAGACATTAAATGCCTCATGACCCATGTCCTAACCAAGAACAATTTCACTTTTATGGACAGGGACTATCTACAGATACATGGCACAGCTATGGGCACCAGGATGGCTCCTTCCTGGGCCTGTCTTTTCATGTCTAGGTTGGAAGAGCAATTACTAGCATCAGCTCCTTGTCAACCTTGGATTTGGTGGCGGTACATTGATGATGTATTCTTCATCTGGACCGGTGGCGAAAGCAGTCTACTCACATTCATTGATCATATGAACTCATTTCATAACACCATCAAGTTCACCTCTGATTACTCTCACCAACAGGCACACTTTCTTGATGTAACAATCGAGAAAGCTGAGAATGGTATATTGAGCACAGACCTCTTCACCAAGCCCACGGATACGCACCAGTATCTCCATGCGTCAAGCTGCCACCCCCGCCATTGTAAGACTGGTATAGCATATAGTCAGGCTCTTCGTATCCGTCGTATTTGTTCTAACAACTCAAGATTCTCATATCATTCACAGAATTTGAAGAAGCATCTGGTTGCTAGGGGCCACAGCTCTACCAAAGTTCAACAGGCTATCCAGAAAGTCCAATCTCTTCCGAGAGCCTCAGTCCTTGAAGAGAGGTCCAGAAACCAAGACGCCACCCCCAGGATCCCCCTTGTCACCACCTTTCATCCTAACCTCCCTCCCCTACGTAACATTACTAACACCAACCATCACATCCTTCACACTTCAGACCGTCTTCGTCGTGCCGTCCCTGATAAACCCATCATGGCCTACAGACGTCCTCGCAACCTCCGAGATATTTTAGTACGTGCCACCATTCCCCCTCTGACTGATAATTCTGTCCCCGTTCAGCATGGCACCTCTAAGTGCGAGTCGACTAGCAGATGCGTGGTTTGCAGGGAGCACATCAGAGAAGGTGATTCCTTCACAAGTCACTCGACCCATGACACCTACAAGACGAAGGGTCACATCACTTGCACTACCTCTAACGTTATCTATCTTTTGTCATGTAGAGTGTGTGGAGTCCAGTATGTTGGGGAAACAAAAAACTCACTGAAGAAGCGCTTCTATGGCCATAGATCGACGGTTAACACCAACAAGCCTCCTGTCGGACAGCATTTTAATCTTCCCAACCACACCATGGCTGATATGATTTTACAGGGCATCGAGTCTTTAGGTAGCCGTTCAGAGGTTGTTCGCCTCAGCAGAGAGAAGCTATGGATGAAGCGTCTTCTCACTATCCAGCCCCACGGCCTAAACGTTCAGGAAGGAAACGACTAGACTCTACCCCTCCTCACCACTTCTCATTTTTACTACTTTTGTATTAATTGATTTTTTTCTTTTCTTTTCCCACTGATTACTTTTTCACTTCATTTTTCACCTCATTACTTATTAATTGTTATATGTTTTCATCTTTGCATTGTCTCCTATGCACAGTAATTTTCATTACTTGTCCCAGTGCATTTCCATCTTTTTCTCCTTCTAGACCCACTAGCCCACTCTCTATTTGTTTTCTCATTCATTTTTATTTTCTCCTTCTAGACCCACTAGCCTACACTCCATTTGTTTTCCCATTTATTTATTTATTTTAATTATTTCCCTTCCCCTTCCATATTTTTGTCTTTTACATGTTACATTCATTTAAATTTGTCCCCATTTTCCTACTCTTTACATTATGGGCTTCACTGACCATTGTCGTCTCACATCCTGTTGCCCCTTTTATCCCATCACCCCTTTTATCCAATCACCCATTGTCTATGTCATCCTTTGTTACATTACCCACTCCATCAATCAGTTGTCTGTCTGCATATCCCTTCTCCTATTCATCCATCTGTCACATCACCCTCTATTGTGTTTCATTTTTACCTGTTACTTCCTGCCCATTGTCTCCCTGTCTATATATAAGTTGTGTTTGTTGTATTCTGTCATATTGCCTTCGATAAAGATTCTGTTAGGATCGAAACGTCAGGCCCTCTTATAATTATTATATATATATAATATAATATAAAGCAGTTTACCAACCCACGGTGTTTACAATAGACAATATAACAAACAAATAATAACAACCACCGGCGAATGTCCCAACGAAAAATAAGCAAGGACATTCACCGGCGGGGATTTGAACCCCGGTCTCCCGATCTCTAGACGGGCGCCTTAACCACTAGGCCACCGATAACTTGCTGATAAACGGCAATTTGAATCAGTGCTAAGTGAATAAGCGACGGGGTTATACAATACACACAGCACGATAACATGAGACATTTGGCCAAACACAGTAGGGATCACAAACGTGATGACAAGAGGAAACTGAATAAATAAATCATATAATAATGTTTTATATCATATATATAATATAATATAAAGCAGTTTACCAACCCACGGTGTTTACAATAGACAATATAACAAACAAATAATAACAACCACCGGCGAATGTCCCAACGAAAAATAAGCAAGGACATTCACCGGCGGGGATTTGAACCCCGGTCTCCCGATCTCTAGACGGGCGCCTTAACCACTAGGCCACCGATAACTTGCTGATAAACGGCAATTTGAATCAGTGCTAAGTGAATAAGCGACGGGGTTATACAATACACACAGCACGATAACATGAGACATTTGGCCAAACACAGTAGGGATCACAAACGTGATGACAAGAGGAAACTGAATAAATAAATCATATAATAATGTTTTATATCATATATATAATATAATATAAAGCAGTTTACCAACCCACGGTGTTTACAATAGACAATATAACAAACAAATAATAACAACCACCGGCGAATGTCCCAACGAAAAATAAGCAAGGACATTCACCGGCGGGGATTTGAACCCCGGTCTCCCGATCTCTAGACGGGCGCCTTAACCACTAGGCCACCGATAACTTGCTGATAAACGGCAATTTGAATCAGTGCTAAGTGAATAAGCGACGGGGTTATACAATACACACAGCACGATAACATGAGACATTTGGCCAAACACAGTAGGGATCACAAACGTGATGACAAGAGGAAACTGAATAAATAAATCATATAATAATGTTTTATATCATATATATAATATAATATAAAGCAGTTTACCAACCCACGGTGTTTACAATAGACAATATAACAAACAAATAATAACAACCACCGGCGAATGTCCCAACGAAAAATAAGCAAGGACATTCACCGGCGGGGATTTGAACCCCGGTCTCCCGATCTCTAGACGGGCGCCTTAACCACTAGGCCACCGACAACTTGCTGATAAACGGCAATTTGAATCAGTGCTAAGTGAATAAGCGACGGGGTTATACAATACACACAGCACGATAACATGAGACATTTGGCCAAACACAGTAGGGATCACAAACGTGATGACAAGAGGAAACTGAATAAATAAATCATATAATAATGTTTTATATCATATATATAATATAATATAAAGCAGTTTACCAACCCACGGTGTTTACAATAGACAATATAACAAACAAATAATAACAACCACCGGCGAATGTCCCAACGAAAAATAAGCAAGGACATTCACCGGCGGGGATTTGAACCCCGGTCTCCCGATCTCTAGACGGGCGCCTTAACCACTAGGCCACCGATAACTTGCTGATAAACGGCAATTTGAATCAGTGCTAAGTGAATAAGCGACGGGGTTATACAATACACACAGCACGATAACATGAGACATTTGGCCAAACACAGTAGGGATCACAAACGTGATGACAAGAGGAAACTGAATAAATAAATCATATAATAATGTTTTATATCATATATATAATATAATATAAAGCAGTTTACCAACCCACGGTGTTTACAATAGACAATATAACAAACAAATAATAACAACCACCGGCGAATGTCCCAACGAAAAATAAGCAAGGACATTCACCGGCGATATGGTGTTTTTTTGTGAAAGGAATGATATGTGTTTGGACTAATCCTTTCAGAAAAAAAACATATCAGTGCTGAGAATACAAAGACAAAGATCAGTGACTGATGCTTTTTTATTTGTGTACTCTATGCTTTGCTTTGTAATTGAGATACGATATGTTTTATGAAAGAACTTATTCAAAAACATATCATTCTATTCTTTAAAATCATATGAGTTGCTTTGAATAGACAATCATTTTGGGTTTCCGTGTTGATTACGATATTATAGTAAGTTATGAAAATACTAGTTTATAGTCGCCGTCAGAGAAGTTCAGCACTTTCCCTACGCGTGCGAGATAAATAATGAGCATGTGGGCGGTAACATTCTTGACGCCATGGATACAATTGAGCCAATCGGATGCGCGCGTTCGTCAGCTCAAAGCCGCGTTATTTTACTCCACCAATGGCAACAGCACATTCGTGTTTACGCTTTGAATTCGATCGTAACAGAAAAAGTGCTGAAGTTCTTTGCAACCTACTAAAATAGTAGATGTGCGTAGTGTGTCATTGGCTAGTTTCAGTTTATTGTATGAAAGTCATGGTGTCAAAATGAAGTTTCAATTTCCCTCCAAAATTACTTGATCACTCGTCAATATCTGTGGGAGATTAGAATCGTGTATACAATCTTTCAATTAGTTTTACTTTTGTGAATCCATTGTCAAATAATTGCGCGAATGCGGGGATTTGAACCCCGGTCTCCCGATCTCTAGACGGGCGCCTTAACCACTAGGCCACCGATAACTTGCTGATAAACGGCAATTTGAATCAGTGCTAAGTGAATAAGCGACGGGGTTATACAATACACACAGCACGATAACATGAGACATTTGGCCAAACACAGTAGGGATCACAAACGTGATGACAAGAGGAAACTGAATAAATAAATCATATAATAATGTTTTATATCATATATATAATATAATATAAAGCAGTTTACCAACCCACGGTGTTTACAATAGACAATATAACAAACAAATAATAACAACCACCGGCGAATGTCCCAACGAAAAATAAGCAAGGACATTCACCGGCGGGGATTTGAACCCCGGTCTCCCGATCTCTAGACGGGCGCCTTAACCACTAGGCCACCGATAACTTGCTGATAAACGGCAATTTGAATCAGTGCTAAGTGAATAAGCGACGGGGTTATACAATACACACAGCACGATAACATGAGACATTTGGCCAAACACAGTAGGGATCACAAACGTGATGACAAGAGGAAACTGAATAAATAAATCATATAATAATGTTTTATATCATATATATAATATAATATAAAGCAGTTTACCAACCCACGGTGTTTACAATAGACAATATAACAAACAAATAATAACAACCACCGGCGAATGTCCCAACGAAAAATAAGCAAGGACATTCACCGGCGATATGGTGTTTTTTTGTGAAAGGAATGATATGTGTTTGGACTAATCCTTTCAGAAAAAAAACATATCAGTGCTGAGAATACAAAGACAAAGATCAGTGACTGATGCTTTTTTATTTGTGTACTCTATGCTTTGCTTTGTAATTGAGATACGATATGTTTTATGAAAGAACTTATTCAAAAACATATCATTCTATTCTTTAAAATCATATGAGTTGCTTTGAATAGACAATCATTTTGGGTTTCCGTGTTGATTACGATATTATAGTAAGTTATGAAAATACTAGTTTATAGTCGCCGTCAGAGAAGTTCAGCACTTTCCCTACGCGTGCGAGATAAATAATGAGCATGTGGGCGGTAACATTCTTGACGCCATGGATACAATTGAGCCAATCGGATGCGCGCGTTCGTCAGCTCAAAGCCGCGTTATTTTACTCCACCAATGGCAACAGCACATTCGTGTTTACGCTTTGAATTCGATCGTAACAGAAAAAGTGCTGAAGTTCTTTGCAACCGACTAAAATAGTAGATGTGCGTAGTGTGTCATTGGCTAGTTTCAGTTTATTGTATGAAAGTCATGGTGTCAAAATGAAGTTTCAATTTCCCTCCAAAATTACTTGATCACTCGTCAATATCTGTGGGAGATTAGAATCGTGTATACAATCTTTCAATTAGTTTTACTTTTGTGAATCCATTGTCAAATAATTGCGCGAATGCCTTAAGAGGGAGAAAACAAATCTTGAGGGGAAAAAATGGGAAAATAGTTTCTAGTGTTATTTTGAAGCAATCCCTCAATTTGGGATTACGTTGGAGAGAATGAGCTTGTTAATAATTTTTGAAATATGTATGGAGATTTAAAAAGTCTCGTTCCTCCTGATACTTCATAAGCATAAAAGCATTAAAAGTGAATTTATTATGGCGGGAAATTAGCAACGTATTCTATCAATTCATAGAATATAATAATACAGCCCAAATTGAATACCGGGGATTGTTTTGACACCATAACCAAGTGTCTAAATATTTATGGTGGGTGATCGTGTACTTTATAGCGAAGATTGTTGTATATAGTATATAAAAAAGGTGCTTTGTGTTTGTGGTGCCGTATGCATTTGCGTCGATATGATATATTCATTAAGAAAGAAATAACTTAAAATTTTACAATTTCATTAACAAATTTTACAATTTTATTAACAAATTTTACAATTGTATTAACAAATTATACCATTTTAATAACCAATTTGACCATTTTATTAACAAATTTTACCATTTTATTAACAAATTTGACCATTTTATTAACAAATTTGACCATTTTATTAACAAATTTGATAATTTTATTAACACATTTTATTAACAAATTTGAAACGAAAACAAAAATGCATACATCAAGTTATAATAAATATTACCAAAATCCGAATACATCATCGTGACTTAGGCCTAATGAATATACCAATATCTTGTATTGATTCGTAGTTAACTAAACTTATTAGATGTTATATTCATATTATGTTCATGCTTGTGTAAAATTATTATCTGAGACTAATATTAGTCTTAGTTATTATCAATGGCGGCGCCAGTAGCCCAATTCCAAGGGGTTGGCTAGTGGGAGGGGACGGGTAAAAATGAATTGGGCAAAATCCAAGATTTATGGTACTAACTGAGTAAGAAGCAATTTCTGTTAATCCTTTTTTCTTTTTTCTTTAGGCCAATTTCAAAATATAGCTTATATTAACTGATCTCTGAGGACAATATATTTGGTTAAAATTGCGAAAAATCGAGTCTTTATTTATTATACGGGAGTGGGAGAGAGCATCTGGCGCCGTCATTAGTTGCGAAAGGCAACCTCTTTACATATTCAAACAAGTTTGGCGGGAAAATTCTTCAATGTACTGACGAGACTATGGTCATATAAAACAAGAATGATGCCGTCGTATCAAGCAATCGGACGATTTAGACCAATCGATTCGTTTTTAAAGGAGGTGTCCGGCAAGCTCATCATTGTGCATTATATTAGAAAAAATAATTATCGAGCCCAAATCGCGTAGCTATATTGAACAAAACATCATACATATCATAAAAACGAATAAAAACCGCCATCTCTCAACATGCCATATTTAGAAATTCACGGTAGTCGAAAGTCCAGGTATCAATGACGTCATGATTATTGGTGTACAAGTGTACGCAAATGCATGTTGTGCTTGCTGGGCACCCCCTTTAACTGGCAATAATCCACGGAATTATTCTTAATTTGCGGTAGAGGGTGTTTCCGAGATGCAATTTATGATTTGATCTAGGACAATGGTAAATTTAAAGATTTTGATAAAATGGGGTATAGCCTATTTTTGGACTTTTAAAAATCTAACAAAACTCATCAAATCTGGACCAAGTCTTTTTAAGTTTAATGGGATATTGTCTCTAAAAACCGACTGAGATCAATTTTAAATTAAGGCGATTGGTCTGTTTCTAGATCAATTTTAAATTACATATTTCCGGAACATGTTACGCCAATCTGGTTATGCATTACACTCTCAAAATAAAATGGTTCAACTTAGAAGATTTTTGTCCTCTATATGGAGCCCTTACGAATATAACTCGCAAAAATGGTTCTTAAAAAATTGAGGAACCCAAAAAGGTTCTTAGAAGAACCAAAAATAATAGTTCTTTATGAACCAAATATGGTTCCTTATAACCTTTTTAGAACTATTTTTGGTTCGAAGAACCATTAGCGGTTCCATGTAGAGGATAGTTTTAGAACCCATTTAGAACCATTTTTCTAAGAAGTTTAAGGCTTTTAAAGAGTTGTTTGTTCATCCTCCATCGTCCACTCCTAATTTTAACATTGAAAAAACAAATCAACTGTACAAAATAACTCACTCTAAATGAATTTAAATAGTCCAGAAAAGTCTGGATTGTTTTAATCATTGAATTTTCCCTCCTTGGTCATGTCTATAAAACGTTTTATCGGGTGCAAAGTAGCAAAATATGCTTGTAACCCATTTAGGGAAAGAAAAAAAAGTTGACCTGCTCTCTAGAGGTAAACATATACTACACAAGAACACAGATGTCAAACAATGCTGAGCATGCATCTTTCTTCTTTCGTAAACTTTTAATAAGTGAGTAATTGACAATTGTATGCATCTAAGAGCGTGTTCACACTATAGCTTTTTCCTCAACCCGGGTCGGACCCGGGTCGAACCCGGATTGATCGATAATTCATTTTCTGTTCACACTAGAGCGCTATGCATGTCAAACTCTGTTTTTTGCAAGTGTTGGCCGTGGTGGTTTTTTTTGGTTTTTTTGATATTTAAGCTTTATCTCAAACTGTTTTTAAGCTAAAAAGTTTATGAAATACGTAGGCCCTATGTAGGGATTCTGTACGCCGGTCTGAAACAAAATATCTGGTGCAGAACATAACATGCAATCTATATTCTAAAACACTGGCAAATCCAAAGAAAGATTTGGGTTCCAGACTTGTTGTTATGTGTTTCAGTATCTGTGAATTTTTTCTTGAGTGCTTTTATTTTATTTTGACAATGTTGCTCAATGTTATGGTGAAAACCCATTGCCTCCATCTGGCGTGATATATTGGCGTAAATATCCTTATTGTGGATCATTGAGTTCAAACTAGTTTGCATGGTCTCATCCTCCCAGAGTTCCATCATGGCTTCCGTTTCAATTTGACTCCATTTATTTGCCATTTTGACAAATTTGATAAAGTTTTCAACCAGAACCAAAGGCAGACGAGAGCGTGCGAAGCAAAGCTGAAAACTGACGTAAACAACTACGGTCAGAGGTTAGCAGTCAGGTTTGCAACCCGGGTCGAACAGCGATTTCTGTTCACACTACAGTCGACCCGGGTTGAACCCGGGTTGAACCCGGGTTCTACCCTTCACTTTCGCAGGGTTGTAATTTTCGACCCGGGTCGGTTTTTTGAGCCTATTTTTCTGTTCACACTAGACTTCAACCCGGGTTCGACCCGGGTCCGACCCGGGTCGTGGAGAAAACTAGCTATAGTGTGAACACGCCCTAAGTTGCAGTTAAACATAAACAGAACACAAACTGCTATTGTTAATTAATTATAACCAATATATGATATTTGAAAAAATAGTTTAGCAATATCAATAATCATTTTTAAAAATATTTTTAAAAATATATATATATATTTTTTTTTTTAATAGAAAAATAAAGCGAGATTTTCAGTTTTTAGGGTCGGTCACAAGCCAACTCTTCTTTTTTTGCCTTATCTATATGCCTGTTTGGTCGATTACCCATAATTTGAAAATCCATAATAAAGAAAATTATGAAAACAATCCGCTCACCCTTAAAAGTGACGTATGGAGGACAAACACACAATTTATTTTAGGCATTCTAATTAAATATACGAGTGCCATTCATTAAGTTCTACCACCTACTTCATAGTTTTGCTAGTATACAGGTCTAAATGTTAAGTGAGTCTTATGAAATATACCACAATTGTATCTTAGAATCTCGGCTAAAAATTCATAGTAAATTGGTCTGAGTACAGATTGTACTTTTTAGATAAAGAGAAAACCGAACGACCATTTAGTTTGACGGAGACTGATGAAAAACAGCATAATACTTTGTCTAATAAGTGCAGATCATTTCAATTAAAGATACAAAACGTACCTATAAGCGTTCTAAAATTCAGATATCTCTTTAACAAACTATAAACAATAAAAATGACTGATTTGTTAGAAAAATATGCCATCGCTTTAGCCAGAACCAGATCAGGACAACCATTATGTTTAACCCTTAGCTAGGTAACAGTGAGAGCGAAAGTCATATTTGCAGTATTCCGGTATGCTTAAAGCATTGCAACACATTTGAGTTAATGTTATTTACAAGCCTGTAGGGAACAATAATTGATGTTTGCGTATACATAGTTAAATACCATCATCCATTGTTTTCCATTCAATCGTGCTCTTACATTTAACCATACAATACGGAGAAAAAACCCGGGGGACATATATTTATTTAGAGGGTAAGTTTCCGTTGTCCAAAATCGATCTGGCTTTGCAGAACAAAAGTGGCACAGAATATCAATTATCAGGTACTATAAATGCGTAGCTAACGGATAACAAATGTCATGAGGCTGACCTTCATATTAGTATGACTTATAGCACGAGGCAGCGTAGCTGCCGAGTGCTATAAGGAATTAATAGCACTCATCGACAGTGACTATTTTAGTGATGAATTATATGGCAGGGCTCTACCCTACACACCAGATACACACCACTTGCACAGTAGGACACCTCTCACTCACCCAGACTTAGACAATCATCTACTATTAAACACACACACCAAGTTGGGTAATAATTACAGTGCTGTAATTAATCAGGTTATTTACGATGTCAAATTTACAGCATTCTGAAGCTGTACAATAAGTGAAATTTGTGGAATTCTGGATTGGCTGTGTATGTGCTATTAGGGACATTATGAATGAGGAGGCAGAACTTACTGAATAACCCTCGTATATTTGTATAATATATATTCTATGTAATGTAGTCAGTGTGCTTTTGTTGTTGCAAAATAAAATAAATGCTCTGCTCATTGGGGCAAAGAAAAAATAAATAACAATACATCGTGTAGCTTCCTATTGATATGTGTAATTCAAATGACACGTGAACATCCCCTGTTATCATGGTTACCGGATCAGATATTAAGATAAAAATACCTTGAAGCTTAGCTCATGAGTTGGAATATAAAGTTTTCGCTATTGTTCGACAAAAATAATAAATCATGAATTGTCTTTAAAAATACATATGATTTAATATAGCAAGAGGAAAAAATCCCGTCACTGTAGAATTTGTTGTAAGTTTATTTTCACCTAGTACGAACATAATGTTGTAGCGGTCTTCGGTCAGATTTGGATTCTACAAAACTTCATCATTATTTCTTGTCTATCGTCTCCCATGAACGTTAGGCCCACCGTTTTAAATGTTAGACTTACATAGATACATGTCATAACTTTTTAAGGATGTTGCTGCAGGGGCGTAACTAGACGGGACCCCCCCCCCCCCCCCTCCTTGCCAGAAGGCCCCCCCCCCCCATTGATGACCATAGTTACGCTTTGCTGCATCGTGAAATGGTCATAATGAGACGAACTTTTGCACGCGTTAATTAACTAATCACGATGACACGAATGGTTTTTTTGTACTTGATGAACACAAGATAATTGGGTCTTCTAACCAGCTGCAATGGATGTCAAACGGTCTGCTGTATCCTACAGAATGAATCAATATTCTTAACATAGTTTTAATGAGAAATTGATGAAAAAACACACAAGAATTCGCACTATAAGAGCGCAAATTAGATGTTTGAACTTGACCTAAGTGCTACACACAAGTATGTAGCTCTGCTCTAGAGCCCAGATTTGCCCATTCTATCTTGAATCAAAGTTCTAGAAACACTTGTGGGTCAACTGTCTACCAACACTCTTTCTATGCAGTCTCGCTGTACTCCATACCGGTGTGTGCTGGTGTGTACACCGCTGCCAAATCCTCGATGGTCAATAATGAGCAGTTTGTTTCTGGTCTGGTCACTGGTGTCTGTGATCACTGAACATGCTGTTATGCAGGGTCTATGATGTCCCTAAAAAGGGTGCATTTGTTCCACGCCATCGCTCTCATTGATTACTTAGTATTATTGCTGTAATATTTATTATATCAGCTTTAATCCCACGATAGGCTTGATCACATCATGAGTACTTAAAAACGGGTTGTGCCACTTTTGAAGGAAAACAAATACTTGTGGAAAGAGTCGAGTCATGTAATATTCAGTATTTACTAATTGACGTTTAAATTAAGCTTCAAGATGACTCAATTACCTTTTAAATGCCGTTTGTTTGTCTCGTTTGCTTCATCCTATCGAACAGAAAGTCAAATTTGTGCTAATTTTTAAGAAGGAATGCTTCAAAGCGTTTAACATAACAGAAATTTTACACATGGATGACTTTTTTAGAAAACTGGTTTGATAATGTTTACTCATGGTCAAACAACTATATCAAAACAAACGGCATACGAAAGCTTAATTAGTTATCTTCGTACAAACACCAAATCCAAATACGAAATGTTTAAAGATGAAAATGGCACATTCCTTAAAAAGCATATTTTTTCTAAAAAGTGGCACAAACCCGATTTTGAGTGCTCGTAGTTGGTCACACATATTTTGAAATTGAGAAAAGTAAACACAATAAAATAAACGGCATTCGAAAGCCAACTAAAATTATCTTTTAGATTATATAAAGATTACAGTCAAATACTGAGGAATCAATGAGGGCAATGACGTGGAACACGTGCACCCTTTTTACGGACACCCCACCCTGCACATCTATCAGTGTATGGTTGGTGTAGGGGTAAGAGGGGGAGCCGGGTGTTGATGAAGGGGGAATAAGAGAGGCTCTGTAGCAGAGCTAACAAGTATTTGCTTCTGACCACCATAAATGGATTAATCACATAGAGATCTCCCAATTCACCGAAATTACCGTTGAAAAGCTGGCAATTTTTTATTAACACTGTATTGATCAGTATAGTATCCTCCTATGATAGAAATATCTCATAGACTTTTAGACTGACCTCGAATTAACTCCTCGTGTTCTGATAACACGAGGAGTGTATCCTGTCTCCTATACTGTGAATGTGTTTATCGCGTCGCATACTAAAGCGCTTGGAGCCCTACTATTTATCGGATATTAAAATTATGAGAAATTCAGATTTAGGCTATTCGTGTCCATCATCGTTTGGATTTATGTAAAGAAAATCGTTTTAGCGCCCTCATTGTTCAATAATGTGGATCAATTTCACGCAGAACCGATTCTTAGTATAAAGCAAACTGTAAGTTTTATTTTTGTCGTGGTTTGTACGAAATATGTTTTCTTTTCTGATTCTTTTTGTATAAATTTTACAAATCTACGATTTATTCCATTAGATGACAAACCACGGTATCCATTCAGGCCCACTACCTTGCATAACAGAAGACCTCAATGTGTAGCCTTCAAGAGAGGGCGCGCTAACAGCCTGCATTAATTGATTTTGTGATTTTGGCACACTGGCCATGAAGTTAGAAGACAGGAGTTACTTCTTGCCAGCATCAATGGGACGATGATGATCACCGTGGTACTACACAAAAGAGGCTAAATCATTGTTACAACGTGTATGGCCATGTGTTTTGAACTCACCACCCAAAAAGGGTGGTGGCGTTGCATTTTTGGTGACGAATCATCCATCTCTCTCTATTAACTCAACAACTAAATGTGGTAGAGCTATGGTTGAGGTGTCATGTGAAAGCCTATTTATTTAGCTACATTGTGTGAATAAATCAGGTATTTCTATAAATGTTTGGCTGAGATATGATTGATTATGTTGTGAAAGTCAGGGGTGGTGGCGGTGGCGGTGGCGGCGGTGGCGGTGGCGTTGTGTACAATCTCTATGGGGAATATAGAAAATGTTCCCAATTCTACGTTCAAAGTAGAATAACTTCTCATCTCTGTATGGTACAAACATGATTTTGCTCTCATTTTATAGATTGTTTTATATTCTATAAGTTTCTGTTTCAACAAACGTGTCAACTATTACGTAACAATTGTAATCACGAATCGATTGCATTGTCCTTGGCTTTTTCCCTATTCACTACACAGTGAACTTGCCCTGATTCAGCGGTTTTACATACATGACTATAACAAAAGAAATATTTAACCGATGATATCAAAATTATACATTTTTGGAAAGCTCTCAAATAGGGGAATTGAAAAATGCCGTTGAAATCAGGAAAGGGTGTATACCCAAAGAAATATACTTGTAAACTCTAATAAATATGAAATGTAAACGTTTGTGCTCATTTATTCTCGATATAGTGTATTTCAACATGTTTACCATTGTCAACTATTATGTTATGATGGGTAACTACATGAGGAACTTAAATATGCACAGTAAAATTATGATTGGGATTGGTATAAAAATATTATTGAGCTTTAATCAAAATTTGAAAAAAATCAATATTTTTTGAACATTCCTACAGTACAGCTCGAAATAGAGTGTACACTGACATTGCAATGATATTGCAATGACATTGCAAATTGTAATCCGATAAGTGCACTGTCATTGCAATGTCATTGCAATGACATTGCAATGATATTGCAATGACATTGCACTGACATTGCACTGATGTGCGTTGATATTGTGCACTCTATTTCGAGCTGTACTGTAATCACAACATGTTACCATTAGGTCTTATCTAAATTCCAATAGCATATTTGGATTCCTTGTGAGATTACCGTTCAGAAAATATATACTTTTTTATGGGTAGAACAAACAGTTATTGCGATATGCTAATTCGAATCTCAGATGGTGTAAAATGTAAAAATCTGGACATGCAACGGTAAGGGTGGCGAGTTCAAAACACACGGCCGTATTGCACTGACAATCAAAGTTACCGCGGAAAAATCAATCTAGATTGACAAAGCGGAAGTAAGCGGTAGTCCCAGTCTTGATGGTCCGACGCTAGCGTGTTTACCTCAATTATTGTATTGAAAATATCTATTTATCTCAAAGCACTACCAATTTTGGTAAATAACTTCATGTTTTTGATATTGCAAATGTGGAAAAACCAGGCAAAATACTGTACATATCATAACGAAACTATTGACAGGCGGTTGATTTATATTATAAGATGTGGATCAAAATGTAAATAAAAACAAGTCAATATTCAAAATGATGAACAGTTTATATTTCAACAGAAAAATCGCGCGAATCCGCGCTCACTTAAAAAGGTTTAATATAATTACTCATACACCATATCTGTCTTGTTATAACAGAAGAATAAAATAAATAATATAAATTCAATGTAAAATCATTTTTTTAGTAAACTTGACAATATTCTTTTATTTTCAGTTTATTCAGAATACATTGTTCTTGGCACCGAGGAGAGTGTATTTGGGGGAGGGAAAGCAATGTTTGAACGTACATTCCGATCCCAAAATGAACCACTTATTACATGTATTATGACAATGTTTAAAATAGGCCACATAATGTATCACAAATGTACTGGATTGAAAATCCAATTAAATTGGCTGGCAACTTCGGCGGTGATTATCATCGCTCAAAGAAGAGGTGTGCGCAATTGATGGGACAATTGCATGATTAGGGTTGCGTAACAAGACCTTTCTCCTTGTCTTCTAGCTTCATGCACTGGCACTTCCGTTCCGAAAGTTACGTGCCAATAGCTCTAGTTAATTGGGCCTTACCTTTATGAAAAACATTGACATTTAGCATCAGATTTAACTAAACTGCATTTGAAATAATGCAGTATATATACTTCAGAGCGATTCGATGCGGTAAGATCATCGAGGCTGCTGTGTGTTGAGGCCAACATGTACATTCATGGAAATGTGATACATTCGAAATTCGAAAGCCACCTAAAATTATCTTTTAGATTATATAAAGATTACAGTCAAATACTGAGTAATCAATGAGGGCAATGACGTGGAACACGTGCACCCTTTTTAGGGACACCCCACCCTGCACATCTATCAGTGTATGGTTGGTGTAGGGGTAGGGGGAGCCGGGTGTTGATGATGGGGGAATAAGAGAGGGTCTGTAGCAGAGCTAACAAGTATTTGCTTCTGACCACCATAAATGGATTAATCACATAGAGATTTCCAAATTCACCGAAGAACGAAATTACCGTTGAAAAGCTGGCATTTCTTTATTAAACAATGTATTGATCAGTATAGTATCCTCCTATGATAGGAATATCTCATAGACTTTCAGACTGACCTCGAATTAACTCCTCGTGTTCTGATAACACGAGGAGTGTTTCCTGTCTCCTGTACTGTGAATGTGTCTATCGCATCTAAAGCGCGTGGAGCTACTATTTATCGGATATTCAAATTATGAGAAATTCAGATTGGGGCTATTCGTGTCCATCATCGTTTGGATTAATGTCAAGAAAATCGGTTTAGCGCCCTCATTGTTCAATAATGTGGATCAATTTCACGCAGAGCCGATTCTTAGTATAAAGCAAACTGTAAGTTTTATTTTTGTCGTGGTTTGTACGAAATATGTTTTCTTTTCTGATTCTTTTTGTATGAATTTTAAAAATCTACGATTTATTCCATTATGACAAACCACGGTATCCATTCAGGCCCACTACCTTGCATAACAGAAGACCTCAATGTGTAGCCTTCAAAGAGAGGGCGCGCTAACAGCCTGCATTCATTGATTTTGTGATTTTGGCACACTGACACTTCAGTTCCAAAAGTTACGTGCAAATAGCTTTAGTTAATTGGGCCTTACCTTTATGAAAAACATTGACATTTTGCACCAGATTTAACTAAACTGCATTTGAAATAATGCAGTATATATTCTTCAGAGCGATTCTATGCGGTAAGATCATCGAGGTTGCTGTGTGTTGAGGCCAACATGTACATTCATGGAAATGTGATACTTAGACTTTAAATAAGTCCAGAAACGAATCAAGCGTAACAACACTGTCTAATCAAGATTTGTATCTAGTCTAGGAATGTAGCTGCATTTAGCAGTTTGCATTTTGCAATACAACACTGTTACTGTTAGTTTTTAATAACAAATTCATATTCTTTTTTTCTTTTCAGTTTTCAGGTATACAGGGTGACCCAGAAAATGTTGAACCCAAAAATCGCAAACTTAAAAAGAAATGAAAAAAATGAAAAATAAATAAATATGGCATTCTGTTTTCAACAGTTATGTAAACAATTTATTCAGCTTTCTGGAGAACTTTAGATCATGTAAATTGGCCTTACCAAACTAAAGATACACTTGATTGTGTGACAGGGGGTGTTTTCGCCCTTTTGTAAAAGTGAAAAAATTGTAACTTGGTTCAGATATGAAACTTAATTCTGTTTTAAGTACGGTGAGTTAAGTAATCTTTTCTTTTGATCTGTATCTATTAAGTGATTCTTGCTTGCTTAAAAGCATTACAACTGAACCCGGAAAGTAGTTTGCGGATCTTCAACTGGTGAATCTTTCTTTTGAACATAATTTTTAAACTAGTGAAAATTAAAAAGACTATACTATATATTATGATTTTTCATTAATGACGAAAGTCACCGATAAATTGCTTATAGCATGTATAGTTTAATCAGTTCCAAATTGGCGAGAATTGTGAGGCTATTTGTCCGTGCGCAAAAACAAACCATGTCGTTGCGCATATTTACTGGTGAAAGTGTGCGTTTGCGCATCATAAGCAGGTATCAGCGAGCAGTGGACAAGTAAGTATTCCATGGGTCCGCGGATAAATGTTGACGTCACATTGTTTGTCAATTTGGAACTGATTAAACTATAGGCATATTGTCAGGATTGCTATACAAGGTGTATCATAAAAAACATAACACATCCCCCAATGTTATGTATATGTGTATGGTATTAATAAATTGGGAGTTTATCTAAATTTTCCATAACACTAAATTGCACGATTCCAGTTTCAAAAATGCAAACACAAAAGAATCTTTTGAGGGGGACCCCCCCCCCCCCCCCCCCCCCCCCCCCCCCCCCCCCGCCATCCAATGCCCAAAACAAATGTACACCGCGTCTTGAGTGTCTGGTAGTGAAATTTGTGGAAGCAATGTCGGCCAAAATCTTTAAAAGGGCACACTTTTTAAATCCAATTTACATCATTCTGTAATTCCTAGAGTGAAGAATCAGATGATCTCGAACTGGCGCGTTACAGAATGTCCAACGTGCTCCGCATAGAAATCACTCAACTCCAGCTCAAACCAATGCTTTTCCTATGTAAATGGTTACGCTATCTTTCAATTGCAAGTGTTCAAGAACTAAGGAACTGTATCACCAATGTTAGGCCTCTTCTCGGAAAACTACGTACATAATAGATTATCTCGTAATCAACATCAGGAAGCTGTTCTTGTGTTATTAGATCTGTCATCAGCTTTTGACACCATCGATCACAAGATTCTTATCCAACGATTAAGGACTAAAATACAGATTATCTGACACTGCGCTCTCATGGTTTGCTTCATATTTGTCTGGGCGTGTCCAAGCTGTCTCTATTTGCAGAACTCTCTCTGACCCTCATCCACTTCGCTACGGTGTTCCTCAGGGCTCCGTTATTGGACCAATTTTGTTCACCTTGTACAGTGCGGCTTTGCAAGAACTCATCAAGGCACATGAGATAGACTGTGTTATGTATGCTGATGACACCCAGTTGTATGTGCTTTTTCATCCTTCTGACAAAACCATCGCTCTTCAGAAACTGCAACGATGTGTTGATGACATTATAACGTGGTCGGTTATGAACAAATTAAAGTTCAATGATAGCAAGACAGAAGCCTTATGCTTTGCTTCCCGTTTTGTGCCCTCGGATCCTGTATTTTGTATGTATGGAAAGAGGGGACCTCTAGCTATACTACGGTACCCAAATAAGCATACTCTGCATCTCAGGTCGGAATTTTTTTAGGGGCCCCTGCGGTAGCAGTGTTATAAAAACGTCTCAGGAGGACGAGGGTTAAGGAATCCTAATCGATTCCAAACCAAAATCAATTACGAAATACACTGCAGCACCACCACCGTTATGTCCCTACGATTTACCCATCTAAATTGGCTAATTTGGACTACTAAACTGCCACCCTGAAACAAAATCATATCCTAACCCCCTTGGTATGGCTAGCTGGTCATTTAATGCATGCTACACAGCAGTCTCGATGTGAAATGTTAAAACAATACCGTATTGAAATACAAGTGAATACAGAATACCTATATTACAATAAACGGGTTTTCCTCTGCTTAACTATTGGATAATTTGTTGGGGTGTTTTGGTGTTTGTTTGTTGGGGTGTTTTGGTTCTTTAATACATCTATTTTATGTTATTATTTTCGGGTAGATATTATTAGCTTCACCTCGTGTACTTATATACGTCGTCAACTGTCATTGTTTTGCATATTTACATAATTAACCAGTTCTCTTATCATTTGATATTATATAGCTTCGTCATGCATTCCTTTGTTAAATGAGCCTGAACGCAGTTTGTCAGCCCTTCAATTAAGCGGTTGAGGACGCATAAAAGTACACGAGATGAATATCCTCCCCCCCAAAAAAAAATATATATATATATATATATATATAAAATATACATTCATTAAATAAATAACAAATAATAACAAATGCAAACAAATAAAATAGCAAAAAAGATACATTTGGATACAAGCGAATTTAAAATGAAATAATTTATTTTTTTAACAATACGTTTTCATATAATATTGTATTTTTATGTTATAAACCAATAAGCATTCAAATCCAACCACAGGAGTGTAACTAGAGGGGATAGGGGGAATTACCCCTGCCAGAACCTAACAAACAAATATTAAAATTTCATAAAATCGTCAAGAACAGATACCCCTTCCAATTAGATTTTACGATATGATCATTTGAACAGCGCCACCCCTATTTTCAGCCTAGATGCTCGCCTTCTGACCGCCTCCGAGCATGTGTGTTCATCCAGGTGATAAATTTGTCGGTACAATCGAAAATCATAATTTTGCAATATCCTGAGCAAAGTACAAGAGATTATCTTTCATTTTAATTATAAAATGCTACCCTCACGCCAAACTTATTCCCAAAGGACCCCAATTTATCACAACCTCGGTTTTTGTTTTTGCCGGAACTTACTACCATTACCCAAAACGAGGAGTGATTTAGTGCTGTGCGCCCGTAAACTACGTATGGATCCATATACAGACGCCGCTTTTAGGCTGATCTGCGAATGTAATACGATAGTGTCTAGGCTATTTGAGTAAAAGTGATATTTTGTATCACTCACCGTACCACGCCTGAACATATGTCAACAGTGAGTCTTTTCTTGCTACGTAACATTCTATCATCTCAGAGGGTTCTAATATTTATGTTATTATTTGTACATTTTGTAAGCATTAAAATGATAATTAATATTCAAATAGCTTTAATACTTAAGCTTTTGAAGTGTTCACATTTTTTAAACCTCACTTACGGTCAATTCTGTTTTCTATTACTTTTTTTGTGAGGTTAAATTGACCAAAATGTTCGTTACTTAACATGGTTATTTGTGCTGAAATTTGCGCAAGTGCATTGTATAACTATAACTGTGTTGCGAGATGGCAGTTAATTCGCTGTTGTCATATGTATAGAGTAGCCGTAGCCAGGGGTGGCAAGGGGCTCTGACCCCCCCCCCCCCCCCTGAAAAATAATTTGATCGGGAAATCGGGAAGGCAGTGGAAAATCGGGAAGGTAAAGGAAGGGCAAGAAAGGGAGAAAAGGAAGGAAAGGAAAGGGGAAAGGAAAAGGGCAGGAAAAGGCAGTAGCGTGCGCAAAAGGGGAAATTTTGCAGCAGTCGGCTAAATAAAGAAAAATGACTTTTTGACTGTGCGATTTATTTGTTTGACTGTGCAAAATGTTTTGACCTCAATCCCCCCCCCCCCCCCCCCCCCCCCCCAACTTACGTGAAATTCACGAGGTGACTGCCCAAAAGAAATTGGGGCTACCTTTTTCGACGGCAAATAAAAAGTTACATGAAAAAACATGGCTACGCCACCTGGTCGAGGGTCAAACTGGTGCTCACCGGGGAAAATACCTTTGCCCACCCCCCCCCCCCCCCCCCCCCCCCCGTGACAAGTGACCCTGGCTACGCTACTGTACGTATGATGTTTTGTTCTATATAATTACGCAATTTGGGCTCGATAATTATATATTTTTATAAAACAAAATGCACAATGTTGTGCTTGCTGGACCCCTTCTTATAACGATCAAACAGTAAGGTCTCAATATGAACACGCCATTATCATGACTAATTCTTGCGTTCGATGGGAGACCGGAAAAGTGGTACCGGAATCAACAACAATGGATGATCATTATTTATTTACGTCTAATTTCAATCGCAATTTTAGCCAAACAAATAATTGTTAATAGCTATATTGCTTGGTTGCACCTTTTCTCTGATCATCATTTATTCAATACAACTTTTCGTCGCAATTTCAACGAGAATATTCTGTTTGGAATTTATTTGTCTCATTACTCTTACCTCTCTGATTAGAGAAAGACGCTCCAGACGCTCCAGTTTTCGCGGGAATATAATTGAACTTCTTGTCGTATGAGCATTATTGAACCGTTTGTCGTGTGAACACATTTGGATTTCTTGTCAAGTGAAGTGAACTTCTTGTCGTGTGAACACATGTCAACTTCATTTTATGTGTACATATTTGAACTGCTTGTCGTGTGAACATAATTGAACTGCTGTCGTACGAACACATCGAACTGCTTGTCGTGTGAACATATTTGAACTGCTTGTCGTATGAGCATAATTGAGCCGTTTGTCGTGTGAACACATTTGAACTCTTGTCAAGTGAATATAATTGAACTACTTGTCGTATGAACATAATTGAACTTTATGTCGTACGAACTTAATTGAACTGCTGTCGTACGGTAATATCGAACTGCTTGTCGTGTGAACATATTTCAACTGCTTGTCGTATGAGCATATTTGAACCGTTTGTCGTGTGAACACATTTGAACTCTTATCAAGTAAATATATAATTGAATAGTTTTTCGTATGAATATTTCGAACTGCTTGATGTATGAGCATTATTGAACTCTTTGTCGTGTAAACACATTTGAACTTCTTGTCAAGTGAAGTGAACTACTTGTCGTGTGAATACATTATTTCAATTTTATGTCATGTGAACATAATTGAACTTCATGTCGTATGGACATAATTGAACTGCGTACGAACATATCGAACTGCTTGTCGTATGAACATAGTTGAACCGTTTGTCGTATGAACATTTCGAACTGCTGTCGTACGAACTTGTCAAACTGTCGTATGAACATGAGTGAACTACTTGTTGTGTGAACATAATTTAACAGCTTGTCGTAGTACATGATACTGAAATGAGAGGAATTCGTGCAATATCGGTCCTTGTGTCCATAACGGGTGAGTCTTACAAATATTATTACCATAAATCATTACCGTAAATAAGTAAATATTATATTTATATCACAAATGCGCAGGTAGGAGGTACAAAGAAGCATCTGATTGACGATTTCATTTTTTTTTTTTTACCCGTAAATCAGGGGAAATAATCAACTGAGTTTGCAAATTTTGTTATTTAAATAAATCATACCAAAGTAGTTACTTATAACGACTAGAATTATTAACTTCCAGCTTGGAATTTATGGTTTGAATATTATTTTATTTAATACAGGGTGAGTAAAAAAAAAGCCATTTTGTTTTCAAAACCAAGTTAAAGTTTGAAACTTTGTAAACGTTGACAGAATGATATATTTGTTCCTAACTTTGTGTGAAAAAAATAAAGTTGATCGCATTTTCCATTTACGTGTTTGTCCCGCGAGCACAGTGATTTTCAATTGAAATTGCACTCATTGCATTTTCATATTTGAATATACCGCCAACAACAATTTGGTAAATTCCATTTTGTTTTCAACTTTGAACATTATTAGCAATTCATAGCACACCGGGTAAGGTAAATTGATTATGTTAACTCCCATGTAAAAAGAAAGGAATCATTCAATTTCAAATACATCACAAATTTTACTCAAATTTCAAAATGCGAATGAGAGACGCATTTTGTATGTTTGGGGTAGCTCGTGGATAAACGTATGAAAAGGGTGCACGGGTAAAAAGGTACATCATCAAAAGCAAACGGAAAATTATATTAGGGAGTTGGGAAAGATGAAGCAGGTTAGGAGGCAGCTAAGAGAAGTACGGTAGCAGAAAGGTATGAGGAACAAGTAGTATTTTTAGAGTCACAAGAGGTTTTGGAGGAGATTAATGATAAACGGTGGTGTGAAATTGACCGGGAGTCTCGTGAAAGGGGTTGGCAGGAGATGGACGATTATTTGGCGGAACGGGGGGAGGTGTTGAAGGCCAGTGACGTTGAGCAGGAAGAGTTGCTTGAAAAGTTGATAGTGGATCAAGCGCAGATAAGCTTTCAACAGCGGGCTAGGGAGGATGAACAAGTTACCCTGCTGGCGGAGAAAGAACGAGTTTTAAGTTGAGTTGTAAAGAAAGGTTAAAGGTACTAAAGAAGGAACATAACTTCAAATCAAATCAAATCAAATTTATTTCCATAAAACAACACTACATCAACAATGTGAAACTTAAACACAACAAAAGCTTATGGAGGAGTAGGCTGAAAATCCAATAAGGCCTGTAAATAGCCTACCCCTATACAATACAATACAGTACATGTTACATATTTAATACATGAATAAAACAAAATCTGACAGCGACTTAAACAAGACAAGACAAACAAGGACGAGCTCAAAAAGCGAATTATTCATATTTTTGGATGATGTTTTTCTTAAGTTTGTTTCGAAAATGGTTCACAGATGTTGATTCTTTTATTAATTTTGAAAGTGAATTCCAAAGAATGGGACCACGCGTTCGAATAGCATGGTCGGAAAATGATTTCTTATTTTTTGTCAAATCATTTGTTCGCATAAAGCTAGTAACAAATGGGGTATTCTTATTATGTTTAAAATGTTTAACTTTCAACTTGGTTTGGAAACCAGGATGGCTCTTTTATACTATTGCAGGTGTTTTTTTTACTCACCCTGCATTTACGAAAATGGATGTTAAAAACCTGGTGTGTGTGTTTATAAATATATATAAATTTCACAAATAACGGGAAATTAATTACTTTGTTTAGATATATGGTATGTATAAACCCTCTCATGCTATGATTACTTTCTCAGTATTTCTGATGATGAGCGGTGTGTTTAACTCGTTAAATTACCATTATAACTCTCGAATTAATCACGAAGACAGTTCTTTATAATTGTATTCTTTATTTTTGTAAGAAATGTTACAACAAACAACGTTGAATCTTGATGTTTAACGTGACGATCCCTCACGGAGTTTAAGAAACTGATTTTAAATATTTCATTCTTGCATTTTGTCGTAAGCACGCCCAAATCGTATCTGCGCCGTGATTGGCCAATTCTGACAACCCGTCATCTCAACTACCGAACTACAATATAAACCGTAGCCTGATTGGTCTATATTACGCAAACCATAATAACAACTTTGATTGACATCTGTAATGGGTTTCCCCAAAATCTGAAATACCACAACGCTATAAAAAGCAGATATAATTTAGATTAAAAGCGTATACTAATCGTTTGTATTTGCACGATTCTACTTTATTATCACATCCCCCACATGATACAAGAGTGTGTCACACTCTTCTATATGCTTCATAACATTGTCTATTTGATTTTTTTCTCAAACATTTATCCTTGTATATTATTATACACATAATATACAATTTTATTCACTAGATATCAAGAGTAAGACTTGTTTGAAGTCATTTTGGTGATCATTTATTATACATGGTTGAGTACCTATAATATAAACAATAAAAAGCATCACGATGATATTGAAGTGATTATTTTTATTTTTTAACTTCCTACAGTAATGCATTTAGGATAATTGATGTGATTTTTTCACATCAAAGAGAAATATACTTATAAAATGACGTTACCTCTGAACATACCATAACATCATATATGATAATTTTACTCAGCTTTTAGTTAAACCTGTAGTGACAATTTGTGATCATTTGATAAAATGCTAATAACATGAATTTTCGAAAATGTCGGTAGTTGTTTTTTCTATCTTTTGATCTGGTACATGTTGTGTATTTCTATGACACAATCGGCCGAGTGCACCAATGACGGGTAGCTGAAGAATAACGCTACCTCGCTAGTAACTGAGGCGTAACCCCAAAATTTGAGAGCGCCAATGCGGGGTAAGCTACTAACTGGCGGGTAATTTACGCTAAATGTTATACCTGACCGGACCCAAGAGTAAGTTGGGGCATAACGTTTTATGCCACAAGTCAGTCGATTCTAGCAGTAGCGTAAATTTGTTGTAAACAATGGAGGGGATGATTCGCTGATGCTGAAGGACCAATTGCGCTTGCATGTCCAGGGGGTGTCTATTTGAAGTGGAATGTGACCCCTCATAAGCTGAAAGATTTATATTTTTGAAAATACATTCATGCAATTTGGTGATTTTTTTAGTCAAAATTTAGATCATCTCCTTTTGCCCATTCAAACACTAATCGCACCGACTTTGGGTCATATTTGACCAAAATGTACTAATTGTCCAAGGATCTTAAATAATGACTAAATAAATAAACTTATTATTGTGTTTATTAATTAAAAACTGATAAAGCCAAGTTTCAACATTATTGTGAGTGGAAGGGTAGAACTAGAAGAACGAGAAAAAAATACAAGCATATCGTGCCGTGCGTGGTCTGGGGATCGAACCGGGGTTCTGTGGTTATCAAGCGAAGGACAAGGTATCCACGCCACGGAAGTATTTGTGTTAAGAGATGTGTTATAATTGTATACAATTGTTTCCATCGGGTGCTTGTGTTTGTCATTAAAATTGCGCTTTTTGGTGCAATGTTTGTATGTGCCCCTCGCCCAAAATATGTTTGTAATGTCATGATAGGCCTTATTTTTGAAAAAGCGGTAAACAAACTTGGAAATTTTTGGCCATAAAATGGCATCATTTTTTTTCCGGATCGCAGGCCGACTCCACGTGATTCTTGATTTACACTTACCTATGACCTAGCGAGTGACGACACGTTTTTAATATTACGGAGGACCATGCGCGTCAGAATTTTACAGTAAACTATATGTTAACACTTGGCATATGCGCCAATTAATTTTGTAAGGGGACGATGCTGATTAATGTGAATATTTACCTCGCTATTCTGGTGTTACTCGTCAGTTATGCTCTAAGAAGTACATCGTTAGTAAGTTATGCTACAGTTAGAGCATAACTACTAGGGAGGTACCTCCCTATTAAGTTACCCGTCATTGGTGCACTCGGCCGTTTAAATATTATGTATAACATTACATTTTTGTTTTAGTTTCATAGGTTAAAAACCAGTATACGTTATTTCAACATTTATCCTGTCGTACAAATATTCTATAAAACATTGATATCTTATGAACAATAATAAAGACATTCGTTGATATAACTAATCTAGAGTTCACATTTTATATATGCAATGTCCTTGTAAAACGTAGACAGTCTTTTCAGCGACCGTTTCGCAGATTATGTCATAATGGAAGTTACAGACGACATTGATGATATTTCGACGAACTACATTATGAACCTCAAATACACTCGGTGACTTAAGCTCCAGACTTTAGCGATCAAATATCCTCTCGTGAGCAAGCACAGTGAAGCGCCACCTGCTCGAGTTCATTGGATTTCACTTTAAATGTGAAGATTGTCCAACTATCCTTACATTGTAAAAGTTCAGTCGGCATAGCCATCTCTATAGACGCTCGGTAGAATACTGTCTGCCATGTGACTTCCGCATCCAGTTGGAAACAGAAGTTCATATGATCAGATGATAACATGTATTTGTGTTGAAGTTTAATGACCCAAAATTGCACTTCCTTTCCTTTTTGATTCATTATTCGGATGCATATATTATACATGTATCATGATAGACTTGATTACAACCATGTGATAGTTTTTACTATCATTATGCCTGGAACAGAATAATGCGATATCATGATATAAAACAAATATGGAATGACTTTTGCTTGTGCAATAGTAAAACTATATCACTCGGTCCAATTTGGATTATTCCATTACATTCGGCTTCGCCTCGTCCATTTTGGTCACACTTTTAACAAGACGCACACTGTGTTACCAAATTAATTTTACATACTTAGCCTACATCATTCTTTTGAAGGGAATAACAATTATTATTATTACAATGATATACAATATAAACCTTCATACATTATTGGCTAATGTTCTGAAGCTTCTGAACCAATTTTTAGTTGGTTGTGCGAATTATAACCTGCACTATATTGGTGAGGTGCTCATACCAATTTTGTGTTGGGTATACCAAATATACGTTTCACTTTCACATGCCATTCTTGATTAAATATTGTTAATTGTTAATCAATAATAATTTTGGTAACAATAAATACAAATCCCTTCTCAAAATAGTATTTTGACAAAAATGAATGCTGTTTTTTGTGCTGCTTTTGGCATTAGTTTTTATATACAATTTGACATCACATATTATGTTACATTTAAATGGTACATTTTTGTTAAACTGATTTAATCCCTTCTTGACAAACTGTTTTTCTGTACTCTATGTCAAAAGTGAATTGCTACAGTATCAGGGACCAAGTGATCTGTAATCACTGTGACCTTTCGCCCTTGCAGATAGTATCTAATAGTATGTATAACCCCAACTATTTACGCATCGCGCATTTAAAAGGCCTTTAGTTAACGAGATATTTTTTTCAAGAGTACTACCAGGAGTTTTGGTATGAGATTAAAGTTTACCGTTTGTAGTTTATTTGAGAGCGAAGTCTACATTATTTAGTATGTGTCAAATTGCACTTTGTGTCCAATTTATAGTCGTTTTAACGAATTTTTTTTAAATAAATTTTTCCAAATTTGAGTATAAAACACCAACAGAAGTGGTAGGGATTTATCAGTTTTCCTGATATCGAAGTGAACCAACAGCTCTATTGAAATAATTCAACTTTAGAAGATTATTTGACACATATAATGTATTATAATGTATGCACGATAAAACGGGTTTTGACATTTTGCATCACTTGCCGTTTTAACATTACGGTTCCATACCCTGTAATATTTGAGACCGTTGTAACCCCCCGATTAACCATGTTAACAGCGGTAATAACTCTTTTCTTCTATTAGGATTTCTTTGATTTATTACACCACATGTGTATTGCCAATGACCCTTATAACAATTTGGCCGTGCGTTCTTCCAGGTTTTAATGACTTGGGTATTTCGAAGGAAGGACTTCGTACAAGTGGGGTCATTAGAAACATAACTATTGCAGGTTTTGTTGATTTTCGTGTTTTAATGTTCACAAATGATTAAATGAGGTAATGTTACTCAGTACAATTTGAATTTCGAATGAGCAAAATCAGTGAAATATATCCGAAGTTATGACAAAGAAAACATTTCCTGTTCGCTGTAGATTGGTGATTCTATCAAAACTATCAATGCAATACAATCTTTGGCAGTGTTTGCAGGAGTGGATGATCACAGCAGGAGGTTTGGTGATAAGGGTTATAGGGCCTATATGACTGAACACTGAATCCTTTATAAAATAACACTTTTATTGACGATTTAAGGGATTTAATAGCAAAAAAATGAAAATAATGTGCCAATGTGACCTAGTTTGCCGTTTGAATGGTGGAAATCGGTTCAGTATTAACAAAGTAATGATTTTACCGACAAAATAATTAATTAAACTACCATGCAATTTTCGCAATTGTATACCAACACTCATATTACCGTGGCGTAAAAATGTCAGTTGCCCAGGTCGGTATATTTTGGCAATCTACCCTGTAAAATTAAAAGTGTACGCGAAAATTGCATTATTTACATAGTCTTTCTGAAATGCATTCTGAATGATGGTTAGATGATGTATACAATTTATTTTCATTGGCCATAAACCCCGCCATAAGCGAAATAAATAATAAATTCATCCTATACCGTGTCCCTACACAGCACACGAATGGCCGCGTTCTGTCTTTTTCAATACCATGTTTACTTTTCTTAAAACAGTCACATTTCCCCAAAATGATGATTTCGGGGAAGTTATCGACGGGAATGGTAAATAGTATTGGCTAGTCATGCATAAAAAAATAATTTTCATTTTGTATTTCAAATAAAGACCAGCTAAAGAAAGAAGAGACTTTCTTTAATTGAAAATGAAGAAAATTTAAAAGCACTGGAAACATTGTTGTAACTTTCTGTATAGGATCTTGAAAAGTGCCACTTTTCTGAAAACATCATGTTTGGGGACTGTGACTGTGTTGGGGAAAGTAAACATGATGATGCGGGCACACTTTTTATGGGTAGCCAAGCGTTAACCCGTTTCATAAACGTTTCAATTTCTCAAAAACGGCTAATTTTGTGCTGATTTATACATACAAACATTATCTAATTTTAAGTGGGGGGCTTATTTTTTGTAACCCTTTATGATACCATTGATCAACTATTTTATTATTTTGAAGACATGTGCATAATGCTTGCAATTGTATACACCTGCACGCAGTCTCTGGACCAACTTTATTAAGTGGAGCCGGTGCTTGGGCAAATGGCGTAATGAATATTTAAACGATAGCTGGCTGTCGATAAGAGGATCAGACGGTAAATATAAAGAGCGAGACATGAATTATAAATGATCATCTATTGTAATTTCTTCCGCTCATAATATACATCTATGTATTCGATGGCATTTTGTGCTAATAAACCGGATGAAGCGTTGACTTCTTGATGACTTTTCTTGTTAACTTTTAAATGATGATTATAGATTGTTTTCCACAACTTCTTTGATTAGGAGAAGAAGTTGTAGGATAGGATTAAACTAAAAGCCTTTAGATAATTATATCACCACCGTTCCTCTCCGAAACTAATTTGATACAGCGCAATTTCGGATGTTGCAAATAAAAAGAGTTTTAGAGGAACGTAATGTGCCAACACTTGTGTTGGCACATACAAATCAATACAAATTTGTGTGCAACATACAAATCATTTCATAGCAAAATACACTCTAAACCTAACATGTTAACACAAAATTGTATAAAGACAATAAAACATATCAATGTGACGTGTTGACAAGAGACAATAAAACAAATACAGACAAGACAAGAAAAGACACGACAGGCATGTAAGGGAGAGATATTTACAACATTATGCAAACAACATGAAAATATGCTATCATTTAAGAGGAAGTATAAGGCTCATTAAATAAATCCTTTCCATTTGTTTTCAAAATTGCTTACTTATTGGTGTTATAGAAATAGCTAGCTTTTGTCATCTTTAATCTTGTAGTCAATAATACTTTTTAATCTCTCAATATCGGTTTTGCTCTTTATACAGGGTGAGTCAAAATATTCAGGTTCCGATTTTTTTCCGGATTTTTAAACCAGTTAAAATCCGAAAATGATTATGGTAAATGATATGCCCAGCAAGAGCGCATTATTAGCTATAACCTAAATTTTATTTCATTCAAATTATCGAAACGGGAGATATGTGCATTTTCCCAAATTCTGGGGAATTAAATCTGTTCCAACATATCCAAGGAACTCTTATGAGTGTAACAATTTAACGCGCGCCTTTTGAATACGTCAATCAATAGCGTGTTGGTATTCACAACGCTTACAATAGGACAATAATTTATATTGTCTTTGCAGTTGTGTTTTTAAATAGGCATAGTTAAAAAAAATATCCAAAAAGTTGTTCGAATAACAAAGAAATCTTAATCAAGATGTAATTGACATTCATCATTATGTTAAAAATACTTGATCAACATGGTTCGTGGATATACCATTCAGCAGAGAACATTATTTTATATAGCTACATAAAGACAGAAAGTATTCTGCAAGTCCAATGGAGCTTCCGTTAACGGTTTCCAAATGTTCAGAAGATTCCGTCAAATGTTGCATACAGGATATCCATAAGAAATGCAATGTTCATGGAACTGTTACAAACAGACCACAAAGTTATTATTTTAATCGAATTTGATGTGAGTGAAATTTGAGAGAAAAAACATACCTCATCTCTTTAAACGATTCTTGCTTCAATAACTTACCAAGTGCAAACTTCATTGTAATGTGTGTGCAATACTGAGTTATATCTCATATACTTTGCATGCAATATCGTTTTATTTATCAGATATTCACACAACAAAAAACATGTACATTTGGTCTATCTATCAAATTTTGTCTTATTTATAGCATTTCAACAGTTATACAGTTTGCTGTGTTGTATGAATATATATAACTAATGCTGCAGTAGTGGTAACATCCACCAACTTGTAACACTTTGGATTTCACGCTTTTTCGTAAATATGTTAACATTCTGGCGTGGAATAAGGTATTGTCATTAAAACAAGAAGTATCTCTACTCTTAAGACCAATGAAAAAAATGACCAATTTATGGCAAAAAGTATTTTTCCCGATTTATTGAAAACGGGACTCACCCTGTATGCACCGATTTTAAAACAAATAATACTTAGTACAGTATAACATATCATGTATCACTGCGCTCACGACAGAAGGAAGTATGCGACACTTTCATAAAAATACACTTTTTAGTTTGTTTAGCTTCAGAAGACATAATACATTCACGTTAACATCACTGTTGAACCTGAAACACCAACAATAGTACGAAATTCATGTAAAGAGGACTTTTATGGTGGGTTATTCGTTAATTAACGAAAACCAACCAACCAACAAATCATCATCGTTTGCCTACATTTTTTGAAATGCGTTACAATCAGAACATAAAACAAATTGTGCGAGTAAAATTAGCAATACTACCCGATTGTCCAGACTTTATTTAGAGCTCGTCTCCATCATGACTTGTCTTAGTGTTGGCAATATATTAGTAATGCGAATAATAACAACGTTGGAAGTGAACATCGTGTGGGCTAATAAATACACAAATAAATAAATAAACAAATCAATAGATAAAGAAAAATAAATATAGAAGTAAATAAATAAGCGAATTATTAAATAATATTAATCAATCAATAAATCAATCATAATTAATAAATCATAATTAATAAATAACGAATGAACGGATTTCTACACAGAAAGTGACAGAACATTTGACATTTTGCGAAACTAAAATCATCCGTTTTCAACGAGGACTCCACTTTATTTGCTGCTAGATATGGCAATTTTATGGAGACACTTTTCAATGTAAAAAATACAAAAAATAGCGATACAGTTTTCAATATTTTAGTTCCTTTACATCGTTGAAATGATCAAATCCCCTATATTATTTAATATTGAAGCGTTGGGTTCTATTATACTGAATTCATAGTGGAGTTACCTGAAATGTTCAAAAAATAGCACATTTAAAACTCTTCTCATTTGCCACGTTGCACAAACGTCCGTTTGGTGAGCGAGGTCACTCGCGCTGGCTGAAAAAGATAATAGCGACCATTTGCATGATATGCTAGCTGACTGTATAGCCTAGGTGGTACCATGGGTCTCGTACTTCCATGGTGGCACAGAAGAGACAAAATTAAAGCTCATGTGAAATCGTTAGTATGGACAAATAATATTTGTGAGGATAGATATCTCAACAACTACTAAATATTGAAGAGTAACGCCAGAACAAAATGTAACCGCAGTGGGATTCGAACACCGGGTTTCCAGATGAATGGCCAGACACTCTACCGCATGACCGCTGAGCTATAAAATGAGAGCGACGCTAATTATTGTGAAACTAATCAATATATACTTGACCATACTACAACCCGCTACATCGAGGGCTTAAAATTCTTTAAATGTCTGTTATTTTTCATTTTTATCATAGGGTTCTCGCCCAAAAGTTGATTATATGCTGTAAAAGCTATAAGTTCTACACTATAATACTAGTATATTATTTACATAGGTTAAAAGTGAAATCCAGCAATTGAGCCTTGAATCAAGGCTACTAACATTAAAGGGGTGTTAAAAAAGTCTATTTTCTCGCTCATAAAGCGACAGGATTTTCCAACTGTACATTTATGTTGATACTTGTGATCATTGAATTACAAATTGTATATAGGCTAACCCTGAAACCTCCGAGAATTAACTCTCCGATTTTGGACAACTGGTGTGTCGCTCTTATTTATTTATCATCAAACATTGAGCAGTGTTGGCAGCTAGAACATACATGTACAATTAGGCAAATAACCTACAAAATCGACTGTAAAGATCTCTTTTTTGCGCTTGTAAGGATTGTAAGTAGTTTTACTGCATCCAAATCATGTTGGACACTAGTTTAAATAGTTCAACCATCAGTATTGTGTCATCTTTATAAGGATATCTCACACGTGAGTTGATGATCATATGTTTCGGAAGCGAAACGCTTTTGTCCTTACAATTTGAACAAATATATTGTAATGGCTTAACAGGAGCGGATCCAGGGGGTCCCCCGGTAAATTTTGTAAACAAAAATTAAAAAACAAGAGAGGCAGAGAGGGGAGAGAAAGGGGGGAAGAGAAGGGGGAGCGAGCACGGGTATTTTCCCATTAAAGGGCTCTATACAACCGTCTACATGTCACATGGTCATATGGGTTGATAAAATATCACGGCTGTCGGGCAGTTCCTTGGACCACCGGATACTATCGCGCTTCACGCTTACAATGTTACTCAACATTACAACATTTTGGGACTCCTCCTCTCAAAACGTCATACTTTCTGAACTTTTCAACCATCTATACTTAAATCAAGGAAAATATCATTATATGATCAACTTCTTTCTTGCAATGATAAAAACCAAAATATTGATCGGAAATGAAGAGGTGGCTTTTCAATAAAATATTGGTCAAAAGTATACACCAGATCGCATCTAATGAGTTCAACAATTGAACAAAATCCAATTGTGAGGGAGGCACATCCCCCCTCATACTCCACCCTGTCCGCGATAGCGCGTAGCGCGATGCTGCGCACCGCTTTCGTCACACTTTGGCCCGAATATTCAAATATGTGCCCCACCCCCCACCCCCACAAAAAAATCCTGGATCCGCGCCTGCTTAATCATGATAAATTATTTCAATAAATTATTAAAGGTACTGCTATATGTAGTGACATTAATGCATTAAATGATGTTCGAAAACATTAGGTTACACTGAAAACTTAAACTAGTCAGACACAGGCTGGACTAACTTTAAACTAGTCGAGCAGGTTAGTCGAGCCTGTTGGACTAGCTTAAACTAGTCAAGCAGGTTAGTCTAGCCTGCTGGATAGGTTATGACCCTCTTGACTAGCTTAAGGTTAGTCCGGCTCAGCCTGACTAGCTTGATTTGTTCTGCTGGACTAGTCTGTGGCTGGACTAGCTTATTAGACAAGCTGACTTGACTAGCTTTAGGGTAGTCAAGCTGGCTGGACTAGCTTTAGGTTTGCCAAGGCACTGAGATAAAATATCAATGGCGGCATGCAGATAAGACGTACTTCATCGCCGGGCCGGTTTTGCTAGCCAATCCAGACGTAATTTGCCGTTGTTATTTGATTGTGTGGCCATATTGTGTACATCATAGTGTTTGCCAACATTTGTAGACTATTCTATGCTACATTTTGTTGGAGTGACGACTCGGAGTAGGACAAAACTGTAAAGAACGACGGTAGCGCGGGCATCTAAAACGCTAACGGGTCCGCCATAGCTATTGAACAGACAGCAGAGCAATCACCCGTGGCGTACTGCTACACAACGAGAACAATTTGAGTCAGGCGGGATCTACTAAAGTGCTCAACAAAAGCAAGTAGTACACTTTGTTTAAGTCATTTAAAGTAACTTTCAATTATTTGTTTACCAAACAGGCTATATAGACATTGCAATGAATCTTTTCGGCACATTTTGATACCAAACATAACACCAACAAAGATAAACCATGATTAGCACCATTTTCACATACATTACGCGGAAGAAAACACCAATTGTTAACAAGCACATACGCCGTATCAGTCCCGTCTTGATGGCTGCGCATTTACCCTCAATGGGCGGGCTTATTCAAATTCAAAGTGTCATGCATGGGTGAGAGATATGAATGTAAAGGGATTTTTATGGAATGGAGAATCTTCTGCACTGTGTGATCGATTGCCCGCCGGTCAATCCTGGTTATACATGTAACAGTGTCACACACGGAGTGAACCTCACACACACCCCTTTTCCTCCCGCATAGTGTATTGAAATTGTGACTTTTGAAAAGTGACTAATTTTCTTTAAGGGGGGACTTTAAGGAAGTTTGTTGTTGAATCTTGTGAGCGCTATAAGTATTGAACTATGACTCAAATGTATATAAAAGTATACTTTTTAGGAAAGGAAATGGATCAGAGAATCCAAATCTGGCATCAATTTTGACCATTTTTTTTTTTAAACAAGCTAACAAAAATAATTTTGAGAAAAAATGCCCAAATCGCTTGATGATGATGTAAAGACACTAATGAAAGGACGATTTTTTTTTTTAAACCTAATCAATTTTTTTCACGTTTCTTGGCACTTTTTTGGTCAAAATTTCAAAAAAAATTAAAATTGGATTAAAAATAAAAAATCACCCTTCATTAGTGTCTTAACATCATCATCAAGCAATTTGGGCATATTTTACTCAAAATTATTTTTGTTAGCTTGTTTCAAAACAATTTGGATCAAAAAAGTGAATTTTGTGATTTTCTCAAAAAATCAAAATGTTTGGTCAAAATTGACGCCAAATTTGGATTCTTTGATCCATTTCCTTTCCAAAATGTATACTTTTATATGCATTTGATTAATAGTTCAATAATTAATTACAGCACTCATAAAATTCAAAAAATTAAATCAAAAACTTCCTTGAGTCCCCCTTAAATGGCGCTAATCATAGTTTATCTTTGTTGCTATGTGTTATATGTTTTGTATCAACATGTACCTAAAAGATTCATCCAAATGTCTATTTAGCCTGTTTGGTAAAAACATAATCGAAAGTTACTTTAAATGCCCTAAACAAAGTGTACGACTTTATTTTGTTGAGCACTTTATATGGTTTGAGCTGGACTAACCTTACGTTAGTCGAGCCAAGTCGGACTAACCTTACGTTAGTCAAGCTAGCTTGACTAACCTTGTGTTCGCGGTTGGTAGAAGAGTTGATGCCACACCCCTTATTCAAACATTGCATTGGTTGCCAGTTCAAAAAAGGATTGTGTATAAAGTAGTTTTGTACATATTTAAGGCTTTAAACAACTTGGCTCCTCCCTATTTGGCTGAGCAGTTCTCTGTGTATGTCCCTGCTCGCTCCCTACGATCTGCGATGGACACTAACCGGCTGGTTGTTCCCAGATCCAACCTTACTATAGGTGATCGCAGTTTCAAGGTTACTGCTGCAAAGGCCTGGAACTCCCTGCCAATACACCTCAGAACTGCTCAGTCAACGGAGACTTTTAAAAGTAATCTTAAGACTTATTTATTTTAACCTTTATTTTCTTGTAAACGCTATGGTACATATGTAAATAGCGTCCTAAATACCCGTTTGTTGTTGTTGTTGTTGTTAGTCAGAATGGACACCATCTGGACTAACTTAAAGCTAGCCGAGCGACTAGCCTAAACTAGTCCAGCTTAGGACGGACTAACAGCAAGCTAGTCGAGCTTAAAGCTAGTCCAGCAGTGCTGGACTAGGCTAAAGCTAGTCAAAATGGACACCATCTGGACAAGCTTTAAGTTGGTCATGCGACCTGTTTAGGTTTTCAGTGTATGATAGACAAATCAACATTTAAATTGATATTTTCAAATATGATATACATGTTGTATCCCAGTGAAAAGGAAATAATACGAGCAATACCGTCAGATTTCTCTCATGTGTTTGCTATCTATAAATAATTCATTAAGAACTACCAATTATGCGCCATTTGGGGAGGGGGTGAGCTTGGGCTGATTCCAATTCAAACCGATAGGCCCTTCTTCAAATTTCAAATATGGCCTTGTACTATTCATTCAACACAATGACGGTTATTGATTAGTCTCTCTACGGTTTGTTGAGTTAACTGCTACACAAGGCACCAGAACCAATAAAAATGACATAGTAATTTATCAATATCCGATAAGACAATTATGATCATGAAACTAAAAATCAATCACCGGGCTTAGGGGGAGGAGCGACACATTCACCCTCACACTCCACCCCCCCCCCCTTTTTGTGTGTGAAAGGTACGGCTAATTTACTAAGTCAGACAAAAGGATAGTATTTCGTTTCACCGATATAAGGCCTACAGCAAATCAATATGAGTCAAAACGCCGGCCAATAAATGCAAATGTACTGAAATTGAACTTGAAATTCAAGCCATGGTATTAATCGTTACAGTGCAGGAAAATATTTACCAAATTACAATGACAATATCACCCATGTAACTGTCAACATATCACATATATATAATTTGTGTTAACAGTATTTAAAGAAAAGTCAATTGCAACTAACTACAAACTCTACTTGACATGGACCACTTGCCCCATCATAGGGTAACTGGTCCAATATGTTCCAACGATTAAAATAGATAGAAATCAGTGAATGACAGCATATAAATTATGCACCGTTTTCTTAACAAACATATTTACACATTATAGAATGTGTAAAAACGATACATATATCATGAATCCCGGGTTTTATACAATATTCGTGGTTAACGTGTAAATAACAGTTAGTTATACTAAAGGTGTGTAAAGCAAGTGAAGTTTTCGACTCCAAATTTTTGCGATAAAAAAGTTATAATTCTATTAAAATGTTTACCGGGTTGCGATTCAGATCCACCATGTATCATTTTATATATAACACTGTCTGTTATGGTTTTAACTATTTCATATAATCATCATTTAGTACTTACAACAAACTATCTTGATAATAATCAAGCTTGCCATATTATTGTGGAAGTTAGTCGATATGACCATGACGACCCAATAGTTAATATACACAAAGTATACAGTGAATAAAATACATAAATCATGTTACTTCTTCACCAAAGATTCACCAAAGACAAAAAAAATATGCGATTGACTTCATTTTTTTACATAAACTTAGGAACAAATATATCATTCTTGCAACGTTTAAATAGTTTCAGACTTGAACTTGGTTTTAAAAACAAGGTGGCTTATTTCCACTATTGCAGGTTTTTTTACTCACCCTGTATGCATTTCCAATCGGTCATCGAAGGAGGTGGTGGCTTCAAAGATCTGGAGAATCTCACATATCAAGATATCCTAAAGTTGCAACTGTTCGGGCATGAAGAAGGTGCAGATATATGTCAAGTTTCAATATCAGTCGTACTGTTCAAAAGAAGCCAGTATATCCATGCATGGAAAATATTGCGATGTTATGATATAACAGTATTGCACAAACATATTCATAACAGTCAAGCAGGTAAACCGTACGCACTTTAATTAACACAATACAATAACTGTTTAAAGAGATGAATCAAGTTTGTTAATCAAGTTTATTTCCAAATATTTTAGTAAACATTTTGTTAACACTGATCTCAATAATGCTCGTTACGTCTCTTATTGCTCGAAAACTATTAAAATATACATGGTAACATATAGCATTGCACACAAATAAATTCGAAGTAATCAAGCAATGTGAATGATGATTTGTGTGTAAAAATATACTCACTCGTTACAAAAATGAAGATTGTCTTTTCCTCGTATCAAATGGAGTAACATAACATTTTGATCGCACCAATCCCAATAAATGGAGGATATTTGTCACATATGTCATGTGTGTGATGGTCTGGAACTGTATTCAATATGTCCAACTATTCCTTCAACATTTTCAACTTGTGACCCATTCAGCAAAAACTGTTACTTTCATAGTGTTAACGTGGAAGTTGGAACATATTATTGAATTTCATAGAATTTGGGGTAAAGTACATATCTCCGTTCGGAATAACCAATTTGAATGAAATGATATGTAACTTATAGCTAACAATGTGTTCTTACTGTGTATTTGATTAAATAAATTCAGTTTTATGTTTAAACTGGTTTAAGAAATCGGTGAAATCGAGACCTGAATATTTTGACTCACTCTGTATTCATAAGCACCATTTCCCGGGGTATTTCCGGTATGGCTCATAATAGCGATCGGGCGATTTCACACATGCAATTTTTGCACTTATGGGCGGTGAGAGTGTTGGAATAGTGATTTTTGCACTTCGGTATTTGCATATCTAAATTTTAAAAAATAAAGCCCGTCTACAAGTACGGATGATGACCTACCCTGTTGTGGCGGACCAAACGCTGCCCATGACGTACCATACGTCAAGAATGTGGTTGTAAATGACGCACCCATGGCGCACCTCTTCCTGGTCGTATAGTGCGTCATACAACTGATATGTGCATAAGGTGTACCCTCATTTTTTTTCGTCAAAATGATCGCAAGTGATCATGTAAAAGAGATCACCTAGGTCACTGTCATTTGCGTTTTGGCGCAATCGGCACAAATTCTTCTGGGGTGGGGGCATCCATGATTTCATTTTACTATTTTGGGAATAGGAAATATTAACGTGGACGGGGGTGTGGACCCTCAGCATAGCCTCCGTAACTTCTTCAATATTCATTTAATCTGTATAAAAGTATACAGTTTTTTGCAGAAAAGGGTTCAATTAATCCAACCATGATAATAAAATTGACCATTTTGGAGAAAATTATAAAAAACACGTTTATTGCCTAGCTACATTTAAACGATGGACCCACTAATGGATCCTGAAAGGAAAGCATGAATACTAATCTTATCAATTTGCCCGTCTGGGAAAGAGGCTGCTTATAACGTGAGTGTTGTTGGAGCAACCGGCGACCATGTCATGAGCATGGCAGCCTCGTAGTGGGGGAGCGTGCAGAGGCCAAGGGAAAGGCCCCTGTAGCTAACCCAGGCGCCCAGCCCGCAGTCCCTTTCCTGTGGGTGCCTGTTGAAGTGTAACCGGCCTAAGTGGTGGGTGGGAGGGTAACTCAACATAACACCACCCGAGAAAGTTTGTTCTGTAGTATAGGCTGTGATTGCAGCCCAGCAAGCGAAATACCTCCGTAGTATTACTGGTTGCCACATACAACTTATGCAGAATGAATCCTATATGCAATATGAGGGCGCTGTTGTTCCCGTTTGTGGACGGAGGGAACGAAACCTCTAGTGCTATACAATAAGATCACTTAGCCCTTTATGGCTAACATTTTGTATTGCCTAGCTACATTTAAACGATGGACACACTAATGGATCCTGAAAGGAAAGCATGAATACTAATCTTATCAATTTTCCCGTCTGGGAAAGAGGCTGCTTATAACGTGAGTGTTGTTGGAGCAACCGGCGACCAAGTCATGAGCATGGCAGCTTCGTAGTGGGGGGAGCGTGCAGGGGCCAAGGGAAAGGCCCCTGTAGCTAACCCAGGCGCCCAAATTGGCCAAGAAAAGTATATGTATCTATACAGTTTTGGAGGGGGTCCGTAGTGTCAGGCTGTATTACCCTGATGGTGTTTAATTATCTTTTACCGAGACAGTCATGGCAGTAGTTGATTAATGATGCAATAATATACAAACACACACTTGTTCGGTTTACATTCGTTGTTTTATTGGATCACTTAGATTACGTAGAATTATTTTCTAGCTGTTTGAGTCGGTTAAGGCGAGCAATACACTAGTATCGAAGAGCTGTCGGGGAACTCTGGCAATCAGCACGGGTGGGTAGAAATGTAAAATTGGAATGCCTCGCTGGACCAACTACCCCTGGATTTGATTAGTCAATCCGGCAGGCCGGCTGCAGCTGCTGAAGTGGCTGTCCCTGACATGAAGCTTTGTGATGAATACTTATGCCAATATAGTTAGTTGCTTGTTTCTCAAACACGTTGAACCTCTTAGGGGTTAATGGTTGGCCACTGCTCGCCTTGCGCCCAGGTGTGATGACACACGACGAATAGAAATGGATTTTTCCCGTGCCAAAGGCGTCTGTTTTCGAGTGTCGAAGGACAAAGTGAGCGTGTGCGATTGCTGCAGTATAAGTGCGGACTGTCGAGAAACTACCTGATTCCACAATAAAAAAAGGTAGAAAGTGCGCTCGGGGCTGGGTATGGTACGAAAGTAAATGTGCGTAATGACGGGTGGTTATATTAGATTCGTGGAGGCTGAAATAAAGGTGCGTGATGACGGGTGGTCATAGTAGGCTCGGGGAGGCTGAAGTGAATGTGCGTGATGACGGGTCGTCATAGGAGCCTCATGGAGAAGCAAATATGTGTGATGACGGGTGGTCAAAGTCGCCTCGGGGAGGCTTAAGTAAATGTGCGTGATGACGAGTGGTCATAGGAGCCTCGTGGAGGCTGATGAACCTATGCGTGATGACAGGTGGTCATAGGAGCCTCGCGGAGGCTGACGTACAGGTGGTCATAAGAGATGTGTGATGATGGGTGGTCATAAAAGCCTCGGGGAGGCTGAAGTTAATGTGCGTAATGACGGGTTGTCATAGGAGCCTCATGGAGAAGCAAATAGTGGTCATAGGAGCCTCGTGGAGGCTGATGAACCTATGCGTGATGACGGGTGGTCATAGGAGCCTCGCGGAGGCTGACGTACAGGTGGTCATAAGAGAGGTGTGATGATGGGTGGTCATATAAGCCTCGGGGAGGCTTAAGTAAATGTGCGTGATGACGAGTGGTCATAGGAGCCTCGTGGAGGCTGATGAACCTATGCGTGATGACGGGTGGTCATAGGAGCCTCGCGGAGGCTGACGTACAGGTGGTCATAAGAGATGTGTGATGATGGGTGGTCATAAAAGCCTCGGGGAGGCTTAAGTTAATGTGCGTGATGACGAGTGGTCATAGGAGCCTCGTGGAGGCTGATGAACCTATGCGTGATGACGGGTGGTCATAGGAGCCTCGCGGAGGCTGACGTACAGGTGGTCATATAAGATGTGTGATGATGGGTGGTCATAAAAGCCTCGGGGTGGCTTAAGTAAATGTGCGTGATGACGAGTGGTCATAGGAGCCTCGTGAAGGCTGATGTACCTATGCGTGATGACGGGTGGTCATATGAGCCTCATGGAGGCTGACGTAAATATGTGTGATGACGAGTGGTCATAGACGCCTCGGGGAGCCTGAAGTAAATGCGCGTGATGACGAGTAGTCATAGGAGCCTCGTGAAGGCTGATGTACCCATGCGTGATGACGGGTGGTCATAGGAGCCTCGTGGAGGCTGACGTAAATATGTGTGATGACAGGTGGTTATATTGAAAGCCTCGTGGAGGCTGACACCAAATTTGGATTCTCTGATCTATTTCCTTTCCACAAATGTATACTTTTACATGCATTTGATTAATAGTTCAATAATTACAGCACTCACAAAAATAAATAATTCATAAACAAACGAATGCCCTTAAAATTATTATATTTTCACTTAGTTATGTTCTTGATATTGCACTGAAGTATTAATCTAGTAACCCTTCTAGAAATATTTTAAATATAATTGCGTACATATATTTGAGTAGTTTTCACCCATGCTTTCAAGCATGGGGTATTAGTTTGGTTTTCGCTCAGGGGGGTGGTCTGATAAGGAAAATAAGGGCATGTGAGTGAAAACATATTTGATTTCAGCAATTTAAGTGCAAAACATGAAAAGAAAGTGCCAAAGTTGGTTTAGTTTCATGTTTGAATGGAGGAATTCCATTCAATATTACCAAAGCTATGATTTTTACTGAAAAAATAACATATTCTCACTTCTAATAAAAGATAATGTAACTTGCCTAGGGTAATAGACCACTACACGTGTGGTATCTACATGGTGCCAAATAAGATATCAGCTTTCAGGACAGGCTATTTACTCAGCATTGATCAATCAGTTGTGTCAGCAGGGGAGCGGGGAGCCATGCATGAGTAAAATCATAAGTACTGGAATTTATGGTCAAATACAGCTTAAGACAGCCCAGGTTTGGAAATGTTGGATAAATGTGAATCACTGCTCCGGTAAATTAGTGTATTGTAAGTTCATATTCAAAGACCGTCTCTTTTCGGTCGATCTTTGATTAAATTGTGTGCTTTGTAATAATTTACGGAAGTTCATTATATGGTTTTATCATTGAGAGTACAAGAAATTCTAGGCAAATTCTTTGAAAGAGTGTTTTGGCATAGTGGAATATTGTAAGGCATCCTTGAACAGGTCCCTGTAGCTAAGGCCTTTTTCCCACAATAATGTCTTGTATGCCTTTTTTTAAATTGTTGTTATTGTTAAAGTTTTCATTGTATTTTGTAGTAGATAACCACCAGACGAGTCAAGCAAGAGTCGGGTATAGGAAACAATTTATTAGAGACACTTAGAATCCTTTTAGTAAGAACTCTATAAAGCAACACTTGTGACATTACTCCCCAAGAGAGATTGTTAACCCTGATACTTGCTAAATAGATGGCCTATACCTTCTTCACCAAATAAGAAATGTTATTGAAAATATCCGAAGATAAAGATTTAAATGGTTATCTGGTCAAACTTGAACGATAGGTATACTGTCTTAGCTCATAACAAACCAAAATGAGCATCAATTGCGAAAAATATTGCTGTTTTTCCACATTGAACATGGCAGTCGGTTTTCCAAAAAGAAAAGAAAGTCCAATCTACTATAAATGTGTAACTGAATTTAAAGATTCAATTATGGAGAGGCTGGTTTATTTCACTATTATCAGCAAAGTTATTGAGAAAGTACACCTTCACAGTATGGATTGTTATTATTTTGGTTCCATAATTTCAATGCAAAAAATGTTTCGCGCAAAATCAAAAGTTAAAAATTGACATCATGAAATAAGTTTTGAAAGAGCAATAAGAACATTAATCATCAGTAATGACAATTTTGTGTGCTTGGCATAATAAAAAGAGGTTTTTGTTTCATTTCAATTTTGGAATAGCTGGCAGTTTGTAGTTTTGATTGCAATTAAAACTTCTTTGACTTGTCTTTGACCAGGCATGCCAGAGATTCACTTTAACCTTAAATAGCGTTGTCTCAGTTGTAGACTTGGAATTAAACATTCAAAGCAGGGTCGGAATTGGATTAATCTGGAAATCAAGCTGCATGTAAATATAATATAGGCCAATGCATCCTTTTTTCGCACCGAGTAATGACACCGTGGAAATAAGCTATAGGTATTTATCCTCCAACTTTGAACAATACCTAAATAGCAATTTCATCTTTAAAAAATGAAATGATTAAAATCGGTGCCTTCCATTTATTTTATTTTTTATCTTTATAAATGGAATCATCTTGAAAGGGAATTTTTATTATAAAGCGCGTGAAATCTACTACTACCCAATTGAGTGTACACACAGAAATAAGCTACCCGTTAAAAAAATGCAATTTCCTTAATTAAGTGATTCATTCCACGTATCTAAACATGTATGTTTATTATACAATGCATGTATATACAAGCCCTTACAATATCATGGTAGCCCTGACCTTCAACCACTATTCTAAATTTATTTCCATGACTTGAGATCCTTGAGATAGGACTGGCCTGCTTGATGAATCGACGCATATTGCTCAGAATACCTTATTTTTTGGGCCAAATACCTTATTTTGGGCCAAATACCTTATTTTTGCCAAATGCCTTATTTTTTAGGAATCTTTTTAAAGTGGATATTCTATATTGTACTACACATTCCATATATTGGTATATTTGGATTTTCAAAACAATAAGTGTATCATACAAGAAATTAGAATGTATTCATATTTCAAATCAATGGTTACCTTGGTTACATTTCAAAAGTAGAAGAATATACTTATGTCAAACATAGTCCCAAAAATTATTTAGGAATAGTCATGTCACAGCGTAGGTTACCTGATTTGCATATTTGAGATTTGAATAATTAAAATTAGCTAATGGGCATATTCAATTGAATATCGAACTGATTGTAGGTTTTCATATCAAATGTCATCATTTTGATTTTGATATGTTTAATTAGAATTTTTGAGGATTTCCACATTTGCGGATTGAATTTGTGCGAAAACGTGCATTATTAGAAACATGATGTACAAATATGGAATAAAATGCACCTCTGATTGCAAACTACGATCAAAATCACGTGACACCAAGTGATACTACGTCATTTTTGTCAGGTTATCTTTTTGGTCATTCAAAATATTATTACATTTCGAGCGAACCGAAGCGGCTGTGCTGAATGATACTCTAGCAGCCATCAGTCTGGGAACCCATCGAACTACTGGTTTAGCTTTTTGGTGTTTTAGGTTAACAATTGATCAAAAGTTCTTATAAATTTGTTTAAACAAATTTGAGATATATTTGAGACATTATTAGGTTAAAGGGAAAGCGTTTATAATAAAATTCAGTGATTTAAAAATGTTCTCATTGATGATTGTTTTAATTAATTTAAGAGTGAAATTAGCTTGACAATAATACTTAGTAATGATGAAATGAATACAGCTTTGTAGTATGCCCAGTTCATGTGGGTGCGATGTTAAATGGTGATTTTTTTTTTCTCGATGAAGATTTTTTTTTCTCGATGTCATTGATTTTTCTTGGTGAATATTTTTTTATTCTCGATGAAGATTTTTTTTTTCTCAATGAAGATTTTTTTTCTCGATGACATTTTTTTTTCTCAATGAAGATATTTTTTTTCTCGATGCGATTTTTCTTTCTCGATTGACTTTGTTTTCTTTCTCGACGAATAATGTCCCACACGGCGTGCCATAATTGGCTACAGTGATTTTGATTACTTATTCATGAGCCATTTTCAATGGTGAATGTGTATGGCGATTCAACGAAGGCACACATTGTCTTCAATTTCATGGATTGAGCAGTTATAGCAGGAAACATGAATTCATTAATGAGAAGAGGTTCAGCAACACATTTATTCAACTCATACTGAAATATTACAGTCCAAATTTATTATCTGGGATGATTTGGACACCATAACAAAGTGTCCTAAGATTTATCTTCCGGCATGCATCCGTAGAAGTTACCAGCGGCGACGGCGCTGAAGAAAAATTATGTTTTTTGCCTGAAATATAATTTATTTTAAACTATCATTTGCTGTATCCACTAAGATGAACTGTAAGTCGATGTAGTATGCCAAGAATAAACACAGGAAAGTCGGAAAGAAATTTAAACGACAAGGAAGTGACGAGCCTGACGACGAGTCTGCCGAATTTGGTAATCCTGCCGAATTCGGAAACCTCGACACGGAGATGGCTACTGCACAGCAGGTTGCGGACATATTCAAAAGACTTGACAAATTAGACATATTAGACACAATTAATAAACGTCTAATAGACTTTGAAAAAGAACTTACGTCTGTAAAAGTAAAGGTGGAAGACCTAGAAACAGCAAATAACTTTTCTAGTGCTCAAATAACGACCCTGGAACAAAAGAAAGCCGATAAAACTGCACTTGAAAAACTTGAAGCTCAGGTAGAGGATCTCGCAAATAGATCTAGGAGAAACAATCTTGTTTTTCTAAATGTGCCGGAGAATAAGGAGGCTGAACATAATGGAAAATGTTCTGAGCTCATTAAAGCCATAGTCACTGAAAACCTGAAAATCAATGCTGACGGTTTTATTTTAGACCGTGTGCACCGAACTCCAACACAAATGCCGAATGTCCCCAGAGAAAAGCCCAGGCCTGTCCACGTAGCCTTTCACTACTACAGTGACCGGCAATCTGTTCTCCGGGCTGCAAAGAACCTAAAGACGAATCCCTATCCAGCGGCAGATGCAAAGTTCAAGTTAGTGATCATAGAGGATGTAACACCTAAACTTCAAGCCGAAAGGGCTAAACTATGGAAGCATCGAAAAACACTCATGCGAGAAAATCCAGGAAGAAAAGTGTACATTAACTATCCTGCAAGCATGAAAATCATCGAGCCGGGTGGAGCAGTGTGGCGTATGAGAGAGAAAGACTTGTAAACAATAAACTTTAACTTTATTATGTTATTGCTTCAGATTCAGCGCTGTCGGAAGCTGTTGAAGAATACGGTTTGAAAAGATAACAAATCGTATCGCAGGTAATTTTTTGCCATCTTCAAGCCTGCACCCTTTTTTATTTATTGTTTTAGGCTATATTGTTGTGTGTGTATTTGTTGACATGTTGTTTAAAAGTATGTGTTTGCCAGTAAATTCTATTGCAATTTTTTTAAGAAAATGCTTTGTTCATGAAAAATTAGACCTTCCCCCAGATGGATGATGTAAAGATATGCTCGTTGAATGTGAAAGGTTTACGAGATGGCAAAAACGTACTGCTGTTTTTACATGGTTGAAGAAGAAAAAACTTCACCGTCTACTTTTTACAAGAAACGCATAGTACAAAATCTGACTGTCGGAATTGGAATAGCGATTGGGGATCCACCGGTGTATGGAGCCATGGAACTTCACAAAGCAGTGGCTCTGCAATCTTGTTCAACAAGAACTGTGACTTAAAACTAATAAAATGTGTGTGCGACACAGAGGGACGTTATGTGATCATTGATTTTAAAATATCTGATGTTATTTATACAATTGCTAATATTTATGGACCAAATAAGGACTGTCCTGATTTTTATAAGAAGGTTGACGATGAGCTTGATAATTTTCATTGTGTTAATATTATTTATGGTGGAGACTTAAATTGTGTGGTAAACTTATCTTTGGATAAAAAAGGGTGGCCGTAGTCATACCAATTTCAAATCACAAAAGGAGATTTTTAATTTAATGGCAAAAAGAGATCTTGTTGACATTTGGCGGTATAATAATCCAGGTAAATTTCAGTATACATGGAAGTCGAATGACAAACCACCAATCATGTGTAGGTTGGATTATTTACTCATAAGTAATGGTTTAAAGGGAAATGTTACTAATGTTGATATTAAACATGGTTTAAAATCAGATAATTCACTGGTAAAATTAATGATATGCAGTAAACAGGATAAGCATGGTAAAGGTATGTGGAAATTTAATGTTTAACTTTTGGACGATTTGGATTTTACTAATTTGATTCATAAAACAATTGAACATGTTAAAATTGATAATGCTAATGCACGTCCTGACATTTTATGGGAAACAATGAAATGTGTTATAAGAGGTGATACAATTAATTATGCCAGCCGGAAACGTAAACAGTCTAAAAGAATTGAAGAGTGTCTTGAACAAGACATAAATAATCTGGAGATTAAATATGCTGAAAATCCTAGTGAGCCGATTTTAAGAGAAATTGAAATCAAGAAACACAATTTGGATTCAATTTATGATGAAAAAGTTAAAGGTGCAATTATCAGATCCAAGGCAGATTGTACTGAATTTGGTGAAAAGAGTTCAAAATATTTTTTCAATCTTGAAAGGTACCGTGTTAATAATAAGTCAATTACAAAGTTGGTTGATGATGAAGGTAATGAGGTTACAGGTACAGAAAATATTCTGAATGAAGAGGTCAAATTCTACTCTACTTTGTATACTTCTCAATGTAATACTGATCTAAATGCTCAGGAAGGTTTAACACAGCTTGGTCTATCACTGGAAGATATTCCTAAAGTTACTGAGAACAATAAAGATGAATGTGAAGGTATCTTAAATATGCAAGAATGTACTGATGTTGTCAAAGAGATGAAACAAGGTAAAAGTCCTGGGTCTGATGAACCCAGGACTTTCTGAAACTGGACCTCATAATTTAACTCAAATTTAACTCTATAATTTTTTTTGGGATGTCATTGGACAAGTTGTTGTCGATTGTTTTAATTACTGTTTTGAGAAGGGTTGCATGACGGATGAGCAATGTAGAGGGGTAATTACTCTTATTCCAAAAGAAGGGAAGGATAATAAATTCTTGCAAAATTGGAGACCCATCAGCCTGCTCAATGTAGATTATAAAGTTGTATCTAAAGCTATTGCAAATCGTTTCAAAAAAGTTCTCAATTCAGTTATTTCACCCGATCAGACTGGTTTTTGTCAAATCGATATATTGGTGAAAATGTAAGGTTAATACTTGACATTATTGAGTATGTAGATAATGAGAGTCTTCCTGGGTTGCTTCTGTTCTTGGATGTTGAAAAAGCGTATGATAAACTTGAGTGGAATTTTGTTCAAAACTGTTTGGGTATGTTTGGATTTGGAAGTGATGCAAAAAAAATGGGTCACTCTTTTTTACACCAACATCAGAAGTTGTGTTACAAACATGGGCGTTGTCTCAAACTATTTTGATTTATCACGTGGTCTTCGTCAAGGATGCCCCTGAAGTTGTTACATTTTCATAATTTGCGCGGAGGTCTTGGCCATTGCAATCCGTAAAAATAAGTGTATTAAAGATATTAATATTAAGGGAAATGAGTCTGTTAAGTTAACACAATATGCAGATGATACCACCCTTATCTTGGATGGCTCAAAGGATTCCCTCGTGCAATCCCTTACGGTTCTTTAATCTTTCAGCAAAATATCTGGTTTAAGTGTAAATTATTCTAAATCATCAGTTTTAAAGATAGGTTCTTTAAAGAATGATGAGACCATTTTACATCCAGATGCTAATCTAATCTGGTCTAAGGGCTTTACTTAACAGGCTTTACTTAACGTTTACAATTCAGGCCGTGAAGGGCTTAGGTCATCTCAGGATTCTACACTTCTTGCCATTCCCAAAACTAACAGATCCTTTGGGGATAAATCATTTTCAGCTTTAGGACCAAGAATGTGGAATATCCTACCCAGTTCTGTGCGTACCGCCCCAAATGTGAAATGTTTTAAAAAGCTTTTAAAAACTCATCTATTCCCTGTGGAATGATTCAGCCTGGTTGTTTACACAATTATTGTATATATATATTGGTCTTTTAGTGGTTTACATTTTGTATTACTTTTTAATGCATTTTTAAGTATTGTTGATGTATGCAATGTTGGAATGGAAGTCTGCAGCTAAATAACAATTTAAATTACGGGTTCTGTTGTTTGGTTTGTTCATGGGTATTGCGAGTACTGCTACAGCTGTATGGAGGGGAGTGTGTGTGTGAGGGGGGAGGGGGGGTTGGGTGGGGGGTGTATGGTGTCAGTCATCAGGTGGTCACGTAAATGTACCATATTTTGTGTGCAATATATTTTGGGGAGGAAGGGATAGTGTGTATGGTGGGGTGTGTGGGTGGGGTGTGTAGGGTATGTATGGTGTCAGTCAGGTGATCACGTAAATGTATCATGTTTTATGTGCAATATCTTTTGGGGGTGGGAGAGGGGTGAGGGGGTAGTGTGTATGTGGTGTGGGGGTGAGTTTTGCGTGGGTGTGTTTGAGGGTGGGGGTGTGGCGTCGGGCTGTGTGTTTCTCTCAGTGCTGCTTTTGTGTATTTTATCATGTAGTATGTATGTATAATTCTTATTTTACTGCTGGTTTTTGTTCAACATATTTTTTATTGTACAGCGCATTGGTCTTTTGGAAATGCGCTATATAAATCCTTATAATAATAATAATAATAAGGGCCCTGTCAAATTCTTGGGAGTCAATATTTCTCTGAACAAACAACTACTTTTTGAGTTAAATTATGAGGTCCAGTTTCAGAAATTAAGCAAAATCTTAAACATTTGGTTACAAAGGGGTCTTATTGGAAGAGTGTTAGTTATTAAATCTTTAGCTATTTCTCAGCTCACATATTTATTATCTGTTCTACCAAATCCTCCTGATTCGTTTTTGAAAAAAATTGAAAAGGTGTTTTTCAAATTTATTTGGAATGGTAAACAAGACAAAATAAACAGGGACACCATGTACAATAAAGTTGATGAAGGTGGTTTGAATATGACTAACATCTATGATTATAAAGATGATATTAATATATCATGGGTTAAAAGGTTTGTTGACCCTAATAATGAGGGCAAGTGGAAGATTTTATTTGATAATGAAATTAAGAAAATTGGTGGTGATTGGATTTGGCAATGTGAGCCAGCTAACGTGTGTGATTTAAATGTAAATAAAATCAGCAACAGTTTTTTGAAAGATATTTTGAAAGGATGGTTGAAGTTACGTAAAAAGTACGAGATTGTTGATAAAATTATATGGTATAATTCCAAAATTAAGATTGGTAAAAAAACTGTCTTTTATAGAAGTTGGAGTAACAGTAATATTAATTTTTTATCAGATTTAATTGAATCTGACCATTTGATGAGTTTCATGGAATTCAAGAAGAAGTATCATGCTGTGAAAACTAATTTTTTTGAATATTTTGGAATTGTTCAAAGTATCAAAAAGAATTTAAAGGAGTCATGTTCTAAGTTATTTACTTTGACTGGTAATTATGAGAGGAATGAACAGCTGATAACGGATATCTTATTAACAAAAAGAGTCTGTAAATTTGCCTATGAAAAGATAAGGTACCATGTAATACCAAATGCGAAGCAGTACTGGGAAGGCAAGGCTCAATTTGATATTGATTTGTCACAGCCAATTAATGACTGTATAAATGCTGTATGGACTCATATACAAGATATTTTCAGTTTCGTTATATTCATAATATTCTACCAACAAACTATTTTTTTGTTTAGGATTGGTTTAATAGAAACAGATATATGTAGTTTCTGCAAAGTGAATAGAGAAACTGTAAAACATCTCATGTGGGAGTGCAATGTAACAAAAGATTTTTGGAGCAATCTTAGTACATAGATGAATACTGGGCTAAGTGTCTTTTTCAATGTGAACTATCAGAATACTAGTATATGTTTTGGCTTATTTAATGAAGATTTCGACTTTTTCAAAAATATAATCATTCTTTGGCAAAACGTTATATTTATAGATGCAGAGTTGAAGAAAAGAAACTTAGTATTTATGTCTTTAAAGCATTGGTGAAAATGACTGAAAAATCTGAGAAAGTTATTGCAGAAAGGAATAATAGAATGGCATCCCATAACAAAAGATGGGGGATATTGTTTTCATAATATTGTTTTCATATTGTTTTCTTTAAATAAAAAAAATAGCATTATGTGCCTATATAATAGTAAAACTTTGTCTGGCACTTGTGGCGTCTGAATGTTGATGCCTTGTCTGTATTTGATGTATTTTGTGTAGTGTTATTTTTGTATTTTGTTGATTTATTGTTGTATGTCATAAAATAAAAAAGTCCCTATAAACGGGCTGGAAAGAGAAAAAAAAGATTTTTGGTTGCTAGTTGCTAGTGTAGTAATATCTTGCTTTAATAACTGCAATCCCCGATCAACTGGTATACATTTTCGGCTGTGCGATGTGTCTTTATCTATTGAAGCCGGATTTGGACGAGTGGTACTGGTGGTGACGCCGGAATTGAAAACAATCATTTCGTTGCAGGATTATACTACCTTTGGAGAACATCAAATGAGCATAGCACCAGAACGCGTTGCTCGATTTACATGGTTCTTTAACAAATTAAATCCTTTGTCAAGATCCTTAAATTGACGCCTGTTTTGTTACATGTCCCATGTACAGTCCTGAAAAAGGGCAACGATTACGCTCTTAACTCAATAACTCCTAGGTAAACATAAAATTAACAATTTGTAGACTTATTTCTTGTCGTTATTCATGTTATTAGTATACAAATTGTAGGAGTATTACTCTTTTTTTAAAGGAATGCACCACTTTGTACCTTATACCGTCTTTCATGCCTCTGGTGTAATGAGAACAATGTTAACTTTCTTAATCAATTCAGGCCACATTGCAAAACCACCTCATACGTATAAGTGACTGCCAGTACGTAAGACTTGTACAATAGTCGCCGAAGTAGTATTTGAATCACCATACGTACCAAAACCAACACAAGACCAATCAAATATTTCTAAAAAAATAGTATTATTTCGGGAATAATAACATCGGTATCTGTAGAGCCCAATACCACATATTGCAAAGTTGTTTTGTTACGGGATATTTGAAGGTCACTCAATGTATCTTTGTTCTTTAATATGCCATTGGATGTATAAGCTGCTAACAACGATTCATAATCATTTATGGTGAACAAATCGTGAGAATTCCTGTGGTATTAGGTAGTCCTAAAATAAGGAGTATATTCCAACTTTAATAATTTTGGGGCAATAAGTACCTTTCCTAATTACTTATGTTAATGATTAGGCCCCAGGCTTCTAAAATAAAGAGAAAGTCTGATTGTCATGCCTGTCGTCGGCAAGGACTACAATCATTTAGTGGTAGGCAATCAGCAGTCTCAGTTCAATTTCATGATGCAAACTAATTACTTAGTCGTAAACGTCGTACGTATCAGTCACTTATACGTATAACCCATACGTACTTACACGTATAGACCATGTGATTCCTTGTTGGTCAACAATGTTAAGTGCCCGGTTCCATTCCATGGGGGAACATGCATTAACTGTTGCATTGACATTCCATGCATTGACTGCTGTTGTTACAGATGACTGGTTTGGTTTAGTGTATGGTTTATCATTACTAACGTAAAAGTTGTACGTATCAGTCACCTATACGTATAACCCATACGTACTTAGTTTGCATTGCAGTCTTACATTAGGTCGCACCCACTCGTTTTCTTATAGTTTGAGTGCCCAGAACTCTTCTACCTCCACCCAATGAGGTGTGGTGACCTTATATTAAATACGTGAAAAGTAATAACAATTATTTCTTACTGATTTTTTCATTATTTATTTATACATTTTACAGCTTTTCTGTTTTCTGAGGTCGATTCATATGTCTGTATTCTTGAAAAAAGATGGGACGCGTCAAACGCAAGATATCGATGGTCATTACCCTGGGATGAACGTTGCTACTGCCTGGGGGTAGTAGCTGGGAGAAGTAGGGGGACTCAAGACTGCCCTTTCGCAGGAGAAGGATATTTTAAGAATACTTATGCGGAGCCCAATGTCTATTGGTTTACGGATGATAAAGGGCCACTGACTGATAGGAGCAATTGGACACCGGAAATACTCAATCGGCTGTTAGAGAGATCAGAATACTGCCGTGAGTAGTTTTACTTTTGTTTTAAGAGAGGGGCATTGAAAAAAGGAACAATGGGCTTATTTTATTACTACTTGGGAAACACAAAAGCTCTACTATAGACCCGAGCCTGAATATTCAAAACCAATGATACAGCTAATACGACCGGCACTGCATCATGATGCTACATCAAATTCAGTAGAGACCTTTATTTTAAGCCAATCCAATCAATGGCAGTAATACGTATACTTATTGACTGCCTGGTTCAGAGATGATAATGATTAAGGCTTACGTGTGCATAATGATAAGTTATCAGTTTATAAAACTGTCAATAAATCAGAAACTGGAGAACCCCTCTGTGAAACAGTGTCTTGTTTTGATTTGCAGTGTTCCAGAACTGTATATCTCACTCATAAATGTTTGTGTCCTTCTCGATTTCATTTCACAGTTGATAATGAATGCATATTAGGCACTCATAACTGCCACACAGCTGCAACATGTGCCAACACTATGGGTTCATACATTTGTACCTGTGATGCAGGTTATACTGGAGATGGGGTGACGTGTGCAGGTACGTTGAATTACAATATAGCTGGTGTAAAATACGTTCAAGTTTTTAAAATGAATCGACTATTCATTCCTTTAGTTTGAAGTAAGGATGAAATTTCTATAGTGTAAGCTCATTTTGTCCAGAATCCCGGGGGTCGAGAATCAGCTAGGCCTGAAGGTCTATTTCACGTAAACTATTATTGTCCTCTGTTGAACTGGAAAAAAATGTGAAACTACTATTTTCCATTAGCCTTCGGGAGCAATAATGAGCACCGTGTCTCTATAACGATCAGTCCATATTTGTAGTATAATATCTATTTCAATGTGTCCTTAACTTTTAATAGTATAGTCTGTTAAAGATATAATATGGTTATATTTGACCGTTTTGTCTCCTAGAATTGGCCGAGATGATAAGTATTTAATTTAGAGATACTGTTTTCTATCCGTCACACAAAAGGGACATTCTGTGGTCACTGCAACTCCAAAATCAAAAAGTATAACTAGTATTCAGACCAATTTATTATGAATATGTAGCTGAGATTCAAAGTTACAATTGTGGAATATTTCATAAGAGTATATTTATCGTATTAGAGGTGGGCTGGGCTATTATAGAGGGTCATAACTTTAGATCATTTCGGACACCGGATCAATTTATGACTTTAGTGTACTACAGGTCCCACACCACCAACTCAGTTCCCTATTGCTTTGTGTGGTAAAGAGGTCATGTTCGTAATTTTTTTCACCTTTAGAGCAAACTGGTTAATTCAAATCATTGTTTTTATTGAAGATCTAGGTGTCTTCTGCTTAAAAACAATCACTTTTGTAGGGGGTAACCAGCATTTTTCCCCGCTACGGGCCAATGATATCTATCTTAGGTACGACAGGCTGCCTATATTCTTAGAGGGGTTTTAGCTCTATATTGGTGGAAACAGTGAAATTGTGTAAAATGATACCATTCAAGAAAAAGCTAGAGATGTTGGGCCTAATGTGGAGGAAATAACCAACAAATGCCAAATTATGAAACATTTTGGTACATTTACAGCACTTTTTACCTTTTCTAGGATGTTAAATTTAGACTTATGATGGGGTCTATCTTAATTTCAAACACTGCTGGATATTGCCAAAATGCAAAATGTTATTTGGTCACACATTATCGGCCGAGTGCACCAAATTGGCGTAACTTACTAGAGAGGTAAGCTACCTCGGTAGTATTTATGCCCTAACTGCAGCGTAAATTACTAGCGATGTAATTTTGAGAGCAAAACTGGAGAGTAAGTTCAGAATAGTAACTAGCGAGGTTAATATCCATAAATTAACATCGTCCCACTTAAACAATATTTGTCGCATGCGCCAAATGTTTACCACATATCAGAGAGACAAACAATGACGTTACTGGTTTTCCGTTAAATAGAAAATGTGTCGTCAGTTAACTACGTCACTACCTGGGTCAAATGGTAACACGGTTAATTTAAATAACGAGCCCACGTCGAGCTGGTCTGAGAGACACACAGATAAAATGACGACATTCTGAGTCCGAAAATGTCAATTTTTTTACAATTCTCTGAAAATAAGGACCATCATTACATTATAAACATTTTTTATTCGAAAGGCACATACAAATTTGGCACGTAAAAGATACACGTTTCATGATAAAAAACCGGGTTTTGTAATTAAATAGATCAATGGTTTAATAATAACATAATGCCCCTTCTAGCGTCCAAACTCTGTCGCGTGCTACTGTGATCCTGCCGTTTATAAACGAAAAACACGGGTTTGATTCCCGAGATTCCCTTATTTTTTCAAAACAAAATAGGGACTTTAATGAAACCTTTCATGTCACTAAATTTCTATGAACTACAATATGATGGCCCAAGTAAGGTATTGACATACTTTAGTATTTATTCATTATTAACCAATTGATTTATTAAATGTGTATGTGTTATTATTTTGTATTCTTCTTTTTATTTTATTTTAATGTATTTATTAATTTATTTATAATATTTAATTATAATTCATTCATTTATATAAGTAGGCATATGGGCGATTCCATGGTAACACACGTTACATTTAAGCCATTCTTTATTCTCCATTCTATGACTGTAAGAGTAATTTGAATGTAAGAGTAAGTTTTCATCTTTTGTATTGTAATACCCAAGACTTAAGGCTATATCCTCATGCTTACACCAACATGAAATATCAGCTATGCTAATGTGAGACCGCTGCGAAAATCGGTAACACGCGTTACGTGAGAAGACGCACTTTAAAAATTCCCAACTTTGTTTTGCTTTTGTACTTAAGGGAACTAATTTTTCTCCAATATTAAAGGTACTGTTAATGTTAATTGGGTATGTACTTAAACCTTAAGTGTTGTAGGTTAAAAAATATCCCTTCTTGGTCGGTCATGTAACCCGTTGCCATGGAAACGGTGGCCATCTTGGATCATCTTTTTTACTACGAGGACACCTTGCCCGCAAGATATCTCAAAAACTGTTTATCGTAGAGTATTGGGACAAAGAGCAAATGAAAGCTGATTGATAAGGCTATAGAATGAATTAGAATCTAAGCAATTGGACACTATTAACTATGGTAAGTATTCGATTTTGAGTTCACCAGAAATGATTATCATTATTTTTTTTACGGAGATGTAAACAATGTGTTCTCATAGGGTTAGAGTCTCCATTCTAGTTCATGTTAAAGCTTATCTTATTAACAGTATTCTGACTAAATTTGAAGGTCCTAGCCCCTTTAGTTTTCCAGATATCCTGCGCGCACGGTCGCAAAATGGTCGAAATTAGTTACGGAGATATCGTCAGTTAAAGGTCGGGTCATTAGTAAATACGAATAATTAATACGCATTAAAGGTAATTAATCGTTAATTTTGTGTATCAAATTAGCTAAATTTAATTTAAAAATGAAGTTTTCACTTATTTAAGGCATCTTTGAACACTAAATGCATTAATTATTGGAGTAATCAAAAAATATTTTTGACCAGAAATGAGATACTTAAAACAATAGCATACATAAGAATTAAATACGAAATACGAAATTGTCGACTTCGCGACGGACTTGGACGCGCAAAATTTATCATAACTTTGCAGAGGAATATCCGATTTTGTTCATTTTTAAAGCAAAAGAGAGCTAATTCCCTGCGCTGTGATTTAAAGCCAAAAAAACCAAATCCATAATATAAAACCTCTCAACCCCTACTCCCCCCTTAAACTAACCAATCTACAATCAATTGGTCACTACTCTAAGCAAGTCCCCTCCTTAACCCTAACCCTACCATATACCCCAAAATACCACGACTGGGCACGTTGGTACCACCCGGCGTGGAAGTTTGTTGATGAAAAAATGGACCAAGCCCATATAGTTTGCGCAATATACTGCGCAAACTAGCCTTGACAGCCCTGGTGTAGTGGGGAATTCTTCGCCTCTGGTGCGAGAGGTCCCTGGATCAAATCCCGGGGAGATCGGGGGGATATTCTGGACGATTTTCCACGTTGAAGACAAAATTCTGAAAAAGTGGGGGGGGGGGGGAGTTAGGGTTAAGAAGCAATTTTTTGATTTATTTTTTTTCGTCAACAAGTTTTGTTAATATAACCCTAACCCTAGCACATACCCCAAAATGCCACGACTGGGCACGTTGGTACCACCCGGCGTGGAAGTTTTTTGATGACAAAATGGACCCAGCCCATATAGTTTGCGCAATATACTGCGCAAACTAGCCTTGACAGCCCTGGTGTAGTGGGGAATTCTTTGCCTCTGGTGCGAGAGGTCCCTGGATCAAATCCCGGGGGGATCGGGGGATATTTTGGTCGATTTTCCACGTTGAAGAAAAAAATCTGAAAAAGTGGGGGGGATGTAGAGTTAGGGTTAAGGTTTATAATACTAGAATAATAACAAGAATTCAAGTTCTCACTTTTTTGTAAATGGTACAATAGTCGGTAACACGTGTTACGGTAACACGCGTTACACTTTGTCCAGCCATAATTTACTTAGTTGTGTGCTCCCTTAATATAGAGGGACAAATTTGTTAAAAATCATTCAAAATTGATATCAACTTTTTCAGCGTGAAATTTTGAACAAACTAGCCAAATAACATGACAATTGAACAATCCGTTTTTGAAATATGATCTGATCATGGAGGCCGCATCTTCCGTAAAATCACTATTATTTTCCGTTTTTTGAGTCTGGACGCGGCACGCTTTGACTTGTTAGGCCTACACTCATAAAATTAAAAGTGTTTGACTCAAATCCAACTGATTTTAATTTTGATCAGTCTCTGATTATGTCGACCTAACCCACCTATAACACATTAACTGAAATAACGACGTGTTTTTGTATAAAATAGAGCAACCACACGCCCCCCCCCCCCCTGTTTTTTAAACCGGACAATGTTGGCCTATGCCATAAATACACTACCCAGTAGATATCACTAAACGCATAGATTTGGGTGAAACCCGACTTTTATTTATTGCATTGTGTATAATACACCTACACTGGATCGAAGAACGCGGGAGACCGGGAACCTGGTCCTATAAGGGAGCACATCACCAAGACGCTCTCCATAGACTTTACTGTTAGGAAAGGCTTACTTAAATAGCTCTAGTTTCTATATTAGTACGTTTGGTTCAATGAAATTTTGTTATGTTTTACTCACAAGGGTTTTCAACAACATATCTGAATTTGAAGGTGCCATTACCGCGCACTTTTTTTTATATAAGCCGCCGCATAACAACGCAGTGATATGCCTACCTAAATTCGGTCTCCGGGCTGGATATCACCGCGTGTAAATCGGTCCGTGAAATTAAAATTGACCTCAAATCACCTAGTTTAAATGTCAAAACATCAACTACACATTTCAAACATAACATATTAGTGAAAAATTATATCATAAACCGTCAAAAAATAACTGTCTTTCCCGCCAAATAGGAACTATTGTCGTACTCAACTTTGATTGATAGCGTCGATAGCGTGTCGCGAGACCTATTTTAGTTGTGTGCTCCCTGAAGTGCTCATGCCAATTGTGAGTTGGGGATACCAAATATATCAAGTTTCACTTTCACATGCGATAACAATGAATACAAATCCCTTTTTAAAATAGTATTTTGACAGAAAGTAATGCTGCTTTTTATGCTGCTTCTGGCATTAATTGTATATACAATTTGGCATAACGCATTATGTTAAACTAATCTAATCCATTCTTGACAAACTGCATTGGTGTTTATAATACCTTTTCTGTACTCTATGTTTAAAGTGAATTGCTACAGTGTCAGGCTCAAAAGCCTGGTATTTGAATGGCATGTAATTTCTAGCTATTTAAGGCCAAGTGATCTGTAATCATTGTGATCTTATGTGCCCTTGCAGACAGTATCTAAGTTTATTTATAACCCAAACTAATGCTAAGCGCTCTCGTTCAGCTACTGAATATTTAATCTCATTTGATAGCATTTGTTTTTGCTGAGATAAAACAATAGAGTGCTCTGTACACTCATCATCTAGTTGACTTAGAACAGCGCCTAACCATGTTTTGACGCATCTGTCTGAAGAAGGGTTTACTGAAATTTGATAAAGCTATAAATGTCTTTTAAGCTCATAAAATGTATAGTTACTCTCTTTTGTCCACTTTACAACTTTAATAATAATAATAATAATAATAATAATAATACTAATAATAATAATACTAATAATAACGCTAATGATAACCATAAGGGGAAAAATTACATGAGATTAACTAACAATAACATTCATTTACATAAATTAATTAATTATGCAAATTTATTCAAATATTCAAAAAATTTGCATAATTTGTACGACGGGCTGTCTTTAGTCACTTGTTAGAGACAGCCCGTCGTACAAATTATGCAAATTTATTGAATATATGAATAAATTTGCATAATTAATTAGCTCATGAATAGTAATTTACTTTGTTATTTATAACGGAATAAAGCGCATTATTATTTATGAAAGAAATTACGTTGAGGGGAAACATTATTTTCGACCTAACGTAATAATGAACGAATAACAAAAACCTCTTTCCCCCTAACGTACCTTTAAAGGTAATAATACTAATACTAATCCTAATACTAATACTAATAAAAATAATAATAATAATAATCATACTAATACTAATAATAATAATGATGATAATGATAACCTTAAGGGGGAAAAGTACATGAGATTAACTAACAATAACATTCATTTACATAAATTAATTAATTATGCTTATTTATTCAAATATTCACACAATTTGCATAACGGGCTGTCTTTAGTCACTGTTAGAGACAGCCCGTCGTACAAATTATGCAAATTTATTGAATGTTTGAATAAATTTGCATAATTAATCAGCTCATGAATAGTAATTTCCTTTGTTATTTATAACGGAATAAAGCGCATTATTGTTTATGAAAGAAATTACGTTAAGGGGAAACATTATTTTCGCCCTAACGTAATAATGAGTGAATAACAAAAACCTCTTTCCCCCTAAGGAACCTGTTAGCAAGATAATACTTATAATAATAATAATAATAATAATAATAATAATAATAATAAGCATTTATTAAGCGCATTAAACAAGTGGTACATATGCGCTGTAGGGGAGAGCGGGGCGGGTCCGCCCACCACGTGTTTCTCATCACGTGACTGTTGAAAAGTATCAGACTGGTGTAATTTGGTTGCACCGGTCATAGCAAAGTAACTATTAAAACTTCAGACCCGGATACATCTCCCATAAGGATTTATATTGAATAATTGTTTTTGAATAATTTAAGTAAAATTATTTGTCATTAAAAATGTTGCATTAATCTAGAGACATCACAGCGATGGTTCTAACTTTTATAGTCATTCAAAAGGTAAGGGCTTTGCCTAACATATTATGTAGTTAAAAACTTCCCAGTCCGTGTTTAGTAGGAATACCATGAGATTTACCAAAAAAAATGAGCCCTGGGGTAAGTCTGCTCATGCCCAATTACACGCTAAGAAGGGGGCGGACTCGCCCCAACATAATAAATGGACACATATGTTGGGGCCACATGGCCTAATTTGTCATAGTTGTGTCTAGTTGACTTTTAATCAATCTTTACATGGAATAACTGATAGTTTATGCAATATTTAACTTGCCAATGAAGCCGGACGAGCTTGCCCATCATGAGGGCGAACCTGCCCCTGCGTGAGTAGTGTGGGGTAAGTCCGCCCTGTTGGTTATTTTCCTTACTCCTGCACTTACTAAAAGTTCTAGAGTGCTGAAACTATGGGGGTATGGAGCTAAGAAACGTAACTTTCATTTGGAAGTAGGATAGCTTTCTAACTTGTAAAATGAGTCCGCTAGGCAAGCTTGAAAATTAGAGGGTGGGCTAGCCCCGCTCTCCCCTACAACAATAATAAAACTACAACAGACCCATATTAAAACTATGTCAAACGACAAAAATGGACGGGTTACTTGAGTAACCAAAATGGGATGGCCAATATCCATAAAATCAAAATGCATCCACTAGAAACTGCATCAAAAAGAGCTAACCTATCAAAAGTATCTTATAATAGACCGTAACAAACTTACATTGTGTTGACGTTCCACGTTCTTTTCAGACATCGACAAGTGTGCAGCAAACCCGTGTGAGAATGGTGGGACTTGTCAAAACAGCATTGGGTCGTTTACTTGTAGCTGTGTAATCGGATACGAAGGAGAATTGTGTCAGACAGGTAAACTTAGTTAAAACTTTAAAATATATTGGTAACTGTTAACAGTGAATATTTTCATAGTGGACCGTACAGAGTCCATTAATTGTTCACCTATCTCATTTTGATTATTGCTGATTGTAAAACAGTTAAGAAAAGACGAAAAAGGGGTAGCAATTAATTGTAATTGGCACAGAGCGACTGCGAAGACATGTCGGGTTAGAGTGGTTATTGGGTGGTGGTTTGGTGGGTATGGGGTGGAATGTGGGGTGGGGTGGGATGGGTTGGGGTGTTGGGGTACGTGTACGTGATTGTCTATGCGAAACGCTTTTTTTACGTTTTGATAAGAATCGGTCAAATGATATCTTCATACTGATTCTTCTCAAATTAATCTATTTGATTTCAATAATGTCAACCGCGATCATGTTCAGAAAAAAATGTTAACAAAACGATATTCTACGAGGGTCATTCAATAAGTTCCACCTCCTCACTCATAAAGTCGCTAATATAAATGTCGGCCTCGTGTAATTTGTTATGGTTATAGCTCTGAATCATAGCTACACATTTATAGTAAATAATAAATTATATCGGTTTCACTTTTTTATGATGTAAGCAAAGCCAGAGAAAGATTTTGGACAACGGAAACGGAAATTTACCTTAAAAATAAATACATGTTTCATCGGTGGGTTTTTACGTATTGTATGGTACAAGAGCACGATTTAAATACTGAAAATGGAAAATAATGAATGATATCTAAATATATTACAGTATTATCATGTATTAATGAGATTGTAAGCAATATTAACTCTTGTAGTCTTGCAAATAGTGCAATATCAACTCAAATGCATTGTTTCGCCTTATGCATACTGGAATACTGCTAATCAGTGAATTTGTTGTTGTAACAAGTTAAGCCACGGTGATGCCTCATATCGTCAGCCTGCTTCGTTAATTGCCTAACTCACTTTTCAGCGAAATTGAGCTTTTTGCATAAATCATGACCTCATTACATTACCCACATTTTGTAATAATACCTAAGTCATTGACCAATCAAAAGTGCTGATAAATGCACAATTTCAATTCTGCCTAAGTCAGCATTGTGAGTTAGGCAGATTGTAATAATTATGTAAAATGTTTAAAATGGGTCATACTAACTCGTATTAGGCCTATAACAAGCCACATTTCACTTAAAGGTATATCCCAACCTAATTCTATCCAACAGTTACTGCTCCTGTTGGAATTCACCTGCACTGTTCATGGTGCTATTCAACATATCGTCAGCCTGCTTTGATAATTGCCCAACTCACTTTTCATATTTTTGTTGCTTTCTCAAAACTAGAAAAAATGAGTTAGGCAATTATCGAAGCAGGCTGACGATATGTAAAATCTTTAACATGATAGTCACTTTATGAGTTTTCTCTATGTGCAACCTTCAGAACAGTCAATCAGGTATATAGTCAATAGTAGAAAATCTCTCCATTTTAGTCCTGTATATTGAAGATCTCTTAGTTCTTATGAAAATCTAATACGACTTTTGCAGGGTTCTCTAGGGGAGGGATACACTTAATGGTTGTCACGATCTAGTTCTGGCTAATAAGAGGATGTATTTTTTAATAAATCAGTCACCTTTATTGTTTATAGTCTGTTAAAGAGATATCTGACATTTAGAACGGTTATAATTGACCAATTGGTGCGTTTTGTCTGCTAGTACTGGCCAAATGAATAGCGCTTTAGGCGATATTTTGTTGTTTTTCATCCATTTCCGTCACGATTAATGGAAGTTCAGTTTTCACAGCATCCTTAGAAAAGTACAAACATTACTAAGATCAATTTATGACGAATTTGTAGCTTGGTTTCAAGGCTACAATTGTGTAATATTTCATTAGATTGGGGGTTACAAAAACAGAATTATGAGGTAGGAGGTAGAACTTATTGAATGACCCTCGTATATATTTTTGATTTAACCAAACTCTTACTATAATTATATTAGTTTGATTCATTTGATATTAACCTCATGGGCTATTTTTATCAGCACGTAGTAACTATTCGTTAAAATTTCCAGTTACATTTACATTATATTGCAGAGGCATCATGTACACCGATAGACGAACCATTTAACGGGAAACTTGACCCTGCTGGAACAAACCTCATCACTCACCTTGCAACGCTTACAATTACATGCGATCCAGGATATACACCAGTGGGAGTTACAGAAACTACTTGCTCAAGCGGCACTTGGGGTCCAGACATATCCGAAACTATGTGTGGTGAGTGACATCCATGTGTACGGTTTCCAGTTTTTGTGAAGTGTGCACTAGAAGAGAATTAGGATGACCAAAGGACGTTTTGAAAAGAATCCCATCTAACGAATATTCGCATCACATGCATTTATGAGGACGCGTCATGTGGAATGGGGGTTTAATACAAAAGTGTACGTCTACTTTATGCGAAACGCTTTTTTTACGTTTAGATAAGTATCGGTCAAATGATAACTTCATACTGATTCTTCTCAAATTAATCTATTTGTTTTCAAATATTTCAACCGTGCTCATGTTCAGAAAAAATGTTAACAAATAACGATATTCTATATATATTTGATTTAACCAAATTCTTATTATAATTAGTTTGATCCATTTGATATTAACCTCATGGCCTATTTTTATCATCACGTAGTAATTATTCGTTAAAATATCCATTTACATTTTTTATTATATTGTAGAGGCATCATGTACACCGATAGACAAACCATTAAACGGAGAACTTGATCCGGCTGGAGCAAACCTCATCACTCACCTTGCAACGCTAGCAATTACATGCGATCCAGGATATACACCAGTGGGAGATACAGAAACTACTTGCTCAAACGGCACTTTGGGTCCAGACATATCAGAAACTACGTGTGGTGAGTGACATCCATGTGAAGGGTTTCCAATTTTTGTGAAGTGTGCACTATGAGCAAATTAGGATGACCAAAGGACGTTTATATAAGAATCAGTCAAATTGATAACTTCATACTGCTTCTTCTGAAATTAATCTATTTGATTCCCATAAACGCTCATGTTAAGAACAAATGTTAACAAATAACAACAGCTAACATTTTCATACTGGACCGAACAGAGTCCATTAATTGTTCACCTATCTCATTTTTAGTTACTGCTGATTGTAAAACAGTTAAGAAAAGACGGAAATAGGGTAGCAATTAATTGTAATTATCACAGAGCGACTGTGAAGACATGTCGGGTCGGAGTGAGGGTGGGGTGGTGGTTTGGTGGGGCGGGTAGGGTAGTGTGGGTTGGGGATGGGGATGGGTGGTATTGGCGGGTGTGATATTCACGTGCATTGTATTCTCTTGGCCAAGCATAATTTAATAGCGAGTAAGCCTACTGATATTTCGCCATTATTACTCAATCTCATCGCATTCTAGTCGCGGGCGTTGATTCCGTTGTTTCGCGTAAATCAATGCCGTGATTTTACTTTTGCTGGTCACCACTGGCAGAAGAAATGTATTCCATCTAAATGAATATTCGCATCACATCTACTTATGAAGACGCGACACGTGGAATTTGGAATTAGTACAAAGTGTACGTCTATGAGAAACGCTTTTTTTACGTTATGATAAGTATCGGTCAAATGATAACTTCATACTGATTCTTCTCAAATTAATCTATTTGTTTTCAAATATTTCAACCGTGCTCATGTTCAGAAAAAATGTTAACAAATAACGATATTCTATATATATTTGATTTAACCAAATTCTTATTATAATTAGTTTGATCCATTTGATATTAACCTCATGGCCTATTTTTATCATCACGTAGTAATTATTCGACAAAAAATATCCATTTACATTAACATTATATTGTAGAGGCATCATGTACACCGATATACAAACCATTACACGGAGATGTTGATCCTGCTGGAACAAACCTTATCACTCACCTTGCAACGCTAGCAAGATCAGTTTTTTGTGAAGTGTGCACTAGAGAGAATTAGGATGACCAAAGGACGTTTTGAAAAGAATCCAATCTAAATGAATATTCGCATCACATGCACTTATGAGGACGCGTCATGTGGAATGGGGGTTTAATACAAAAGTGTACGTCTATGCGAAACGCTTTTTTTAACGTTTTGATAAGAATCGGTCAAATGATAACTTCATACTGATTCTTCTCAAATTAATCTTTTTGATTTCAATAATTTCAAACGCGCTATGTTCAGAAAAAATGTGAACAAATAACGATATTCTATATTTTGATTTAACCAAACTCTTATTATAATATTAGTCTATTCCATTTGATATTAACCTCATGGCCTATTTTTATCATCACGTAGTATAAATTATTCGTTAAAATATCCAGTTACTTTTTCATTATATTGTAGAGGCATCATGTACACCGATAGACAAACCATTAAACGGAGACCTTGATCCGGCTGGTGCAAACCTCATCACTCACCTTGCAACGCTAGCAATTACATGCGATCCAGGATATACACCAGTGGGAGTCACAGAAACTACTTGCTCAAGCGGCACTTGGGGTCCAGACATAGCAGAAACTACATGTGGTGAGTGACATCCATGTGTACGGTTTCCAATTTTTGTGAAGTGTGCACTAGGAGAAAATTAGGATGACCAAAGGACGTTTTGATAAGAATCGTTCAAATGATAACTTCATACTAATTCTTCTCAAATTAATCTTTTTGATTTCAATAATTTCAATCGCGCTTAAGTTCAGAAAAAATGTTAACAAATAACAATATTATATAGGCCTATATATTTCATTTTACCAAACTCTTATTATAATATTAGTTTGATCCATTGAACTATTAACCTCTTGGCCTATTGTTATCATCACGTAGTTAATATTCGTTAACATATCCATTTACATTATATTATAGAGGCATCATGTACACCGATAGACGAACCATTACACGGGGAACTTGATCCTGATAGAACAAACCTCATCACCCACCTTGCAACGCTAGCAATTACATGCGATCAAGGATATACACCAGTGGGAGATACAGAAACTACTTGCTCAAGCGGCACTTGGGGTCCAGACATATCACAAACTACGTGTGGTGAGTGACATCCATGTGTACGGCTACCAATGTTTGTGAAGTACTAGGAGAAAGTTAGGATGACCAAGGGGTGTTTTGATAAGATTCCGGTCAAATTGATGACTTCGTACTGATTCTTCTCAAATTAATCTATTTGATTTCAATACTTTCAACCGCGCTCATTTTCAGAAAAAAATTAACAAATAACGATATTATATATATAGAATATATATTTCATGTTACCAAACTCTTATTATAATATTAGTTTGATCCATTGGATTATTAACCTCATGACCTATTTTTATCATCACGTAGTAATTATTCGTTAAAATATCCATTTACATTTACATTATATTATAGAGGCATCATGTACACCGATAGACGAACCATTGAACGGGGAACTTGATCCTGCTGGAACAAACCTCATCACTCACCTTGCAACGCTAGCAATTACATGCGATCCAGGATATACACCAGTGGGAGATACAGAAACTACTTGCTCAAGCGGCACTTGGGTTCCAGACATATCACAAACTACGTGTGGTGAGTGACATCCATGTGTACGGTTTCCAATGTTTTTGAAGTACTAGGAGAAAGTTAGGATGGCCAAAGAACGTTATGATAAGAATCGGTCAAATTAATAACTTCGTATTGCTTCTTCTCAAATTAATTGATTTCCATAATTTAAACCGCGCTCGTGTTCAGAAAAAAATGTTAACATATAACAATAGTGAATATTTTTCATCACGTAAATAATTATTTGTTTAAATATTCATTTACATTTACATTATATTGTAGAGGCATCATGTACACCGATATACGAACCATTGAACGGGGAACTTGATCCTTCTGGAGCAAACCTCATCACTCACCTTGCAAGGCTAGCAATTACATGCGATCAAGGATATACACCAGTGGGAGATACAGAAACTACTTGCTCTAGCGGCACTTGGGTTCCAGACATATCAGAAACTACGTGTGGTGAGTGACATCCATGAGTTTGGTTTCCAATGTTTGTAAAGTGTGCATTAGGAGAAAATTAGGATGACCAAAGGATGTTTTGATAAGATTCGGTCAAATTGATAACTTCGTACTGATTCTTCTCAAATTAATCTATTTGATTTCAATAATTTCAACCGCGCTTATGTTCAGAAAAATGTTAACAAATAACGACATTATATATAATTATATATATATATGTATTGACAACCGTTTCTGGTTAGACTAGCCATTGAACAAAGTGCTCAATACCGTAAATCCCATACGGTCAAAAGCCTGCGATCAGAGAGACATCTTTTCGCTAGTGACGATTGGACAAAATGACCGAATGGGACTGTCCATGAAACTCAGAGTAGCGATAATATTCCGGAAGGTCTATACCTCTGAATTTTTAATTATATATATATATATATATAAATATATAGAGTGAGATAATAGATACGACTCGGACGAAGCAAGTAGACAGTAAAATTATATTCAAGCTTTCGACTTTATTGTCTTCTTCAGGATACTACAGAAAACAAAACAGATAAAACATGTAAATAATAAAAGTTGTACATATGGTTATAACAACGCGCGCATTACAATATAATTAAAGTATAAAAAGAGTATAACAAGAGAAGGAACGAGAGACTCACGTGTATACGGTGTGCGGTTGCATTAAAGAATAATATATGTAAACAAAGACATTGGAAGCTTGAATATAATTTTACTGTCTACTTGCTTCGTCCGAGTCGTATCTATTATCTCACTCTATAACTATTAACTTCGACATGACATGCTCTAAGCGTATGGAGATCAACACATTTCTCACAGTATATAAATATATATATTTCATTTTACCAAACTCTTATTATAATATTAGTTTGATCCATTTGATTATTAACCTAATGGCCTATTTTTATCATCACGTAGTTATTATTCGTTAAAATATCCATTTACATTTACATTATATTATAGATATACGAACCATCGAACGGGGAACTTGATCCTGCTGGAACAAACCTCATCACTCACCTTGCAACGCTAGCAATTACATGCGATCCAGGATATACACCAGTGGGAGATACAGAAACTACTTGCTCAAGCGGCACTTGGGTTCCAGACATATCACAAACTACGTGTGGTGAGTGACATCCATGTGTACGGTTTCCAATGTTTGTGAAGTATTAGGAGAAAATTAGGACGGCCAAAGGACGTTATGATAAGAGTCGGTCAAATTAATAACTTCATAGTGCTTGTTCTCAAATTAATCTATTTGATTTCCATAATTTCAACCGCGCTCGTGTTCAGAAAAAATGTTAACATATAACAATAGTGAATATTTTTCATCACGTAATAATTATTTGTTAAAATATCCATTTACATTTACATTATATTGTAGAGGCATCATGTACACCGATATACGAACCATCGAACGGGGAACTTGATCCTGCTGGAACAAACCTCATCACTCACCTTGCAAGGCTAGCAATTACATGCGATCACGGATATACACCAGTGGGAGATACAGAAACTACTTGCTCAAGCGGCACTTTGGGTCCAGACATATCAGACACTACGTGTGGTGAGTGACATCCATGTGTATGGTTTCCAATTTTTGTGAAGTGTGCACTAGGAGAAATCCAATTGGAACCAAACTTGGGTTATAATCTTTAATTTATTGTTTTGTTTATTTAGGAGCTCAAGATGAGCAATCCAAAGTATTCCCTTAAAGTAGAGTTCGTAGAACAAGCAAAACTCGTCATATGCGGATGCTTTGTAATGATGTTAAAACATTGGTTAATGTTTGTTCAATTTTTAGCATGCTTCGTAAATTAATAATGTAATCGGCCGAGTGCACCAAACTAGCGTAACTAAATAGAGAGGTAAGCTACCTCCCTAGTAGTTATGCTCTAACTGTAGCGGAACTTACTAACGATGAAATTCTTAGAGTATAACTGGCGAGTAACACCAGCATAGTAACTAGCGAGGTAAATATCCACATTAATCAGCATCGTCCCCTAACAAAATTAATTGTCGCATGCGTCAAATGTGTGTACATGTATCAAACTGCAATCATATTGACACGAATCGTAGAATTATAAAGATGTCTCGTCAGTCGCTACGTCAAGTGTAAATTTAAGTTTAAAAAATAATTCAACACGTTCCACCACTTCCAGTTGAGCAATGAAATCTGTGAATATGACGACATTTTTTGTGTTCGAAAATTTCAAACTTTATTACCATTCTTTCAAAAATAAGGACCATAATTACATTATAAACACATTTTGTGCGAGAGTAACATACAAAATGATATAAAATGGCAACAATCTCACGATCAAAATCCGTTCGTTTTAAATAAATGGATTAATGATTAAATAATAAAACTATCACAATTCTAGCGTCAAATCTCTGTGGCGTGCTACTGTGATCCTGACTTTTATAAGCGTAAATCACGGGTTCGATTCCCGTGATTCGCTTTTTTTTTCGCTTTTTTTTTTCTTTCGAAAAATGAAGATGACTTTAATGAAATCATTTATGTCAATTTGTATGAACAACAGTATGGTATTGACATCAATCAATCGATTTATTAAATGTGTAGGCCTATGTAATATTATTTTGTATTCATCTTTTTATTTACTTTATTTATAATATTCATACAATAGGCATATCGTCAGCCAGCTTCGATAATTGCCTAACTCACTTTTCAGCGAAATTTGAGTTTTTTGCATAAATCATGACTTCATTACATTATGCACATGCTGTTATAATACCTAAGTCATTGACCAATCAAAAGTGTTAATAAATGCACAATTGCAATTCTGCCTAAGTCCGCATTGTGAGTTAGGCAGATTGTACTAATGATGAAAATTGTTTAAAATGGGTCATATTAACTCGTATTAGGCATATAACAAGCCACATTTCACTTAAAGGTATATCCCCAACCTAATTCTATCCAATAGTTACTGCTCCTGTTGGAATTCACCTGCACTATTCATGTTGCTATTCAACATATCGTCAGCCTGCTTGGATAATTGCCTAACTCACTTTTATTTCATACTTTTGTTGTTTTCTAAGAACTAGAACATGAGTTAGGAAATTATCGAAGCAGGCTGACGATATTTATTCATGAATTCGTTTATTTATTTGATTTCATGTTATTAATTTATTTATTTATTAATTAAATAAATAATTATTGGATGATTGATTGTTTGAACTAATTTCACAACTGTGTATGCATGATTGTGAATAGTTTAAAATATGTTATAATAAATTGGTCTTAAATGAAACATTGAGTATAATTATTGTACACAAGTTGATAATAAATTGCATGATAACATTCTCCCACTGATCATCATTTCTATGTAATCGTCCATCGGGCAAATAAGAAATTGTCGTTTAGTTAAACTGTTATGCTCCAACTTTCCGGTGAGGTATAAGATTTAGCGTAAATTACCCGCCAGTTACTAGCCTAGTTTACCCCGGTTTGGTGCTCTCGAAATTTTGAATTACGCCTCAGTTACTACACTGCAAAAAGGTTGCTTAAATATTTACTCAACATTTTACACAACGTTGTTGAAGTATGCAACCGCTTAACAGTTGCGTAAAATTTACCGAACATGTTTTCACCAACAGTTGAACAATTCCAGTTACTCAGCAGTTGCACAATTTTAATTACACAACAGTTGGGTATTATTAATTAACCATTTGTTGGGCATTTTGTGACTGTTGCTTAATTTGTGAATTGTTTTCATTATATATTGAGCATTTTTGTGTAGCAACTGTTGCTTAATTTATCAAAGGTCGTCTAAGGGTCGAATTTTCAAAGTTTGTCCGATCGGGCTTAAACTCGGGGACTGGAAGCCCGAATGCGAGTCGAGCGTGGAAAAAATAGCGCATACGAGGTCAAAGGTCATCTAGGGGTCAACTTTTTGAAGTTGGTCGGATCGTGCTTAAACTCGGTGATCACAATGCTCGATGCGAGGCGAGCGTGGAAAAAATAAAACGGGTTGGCGTTTGTCGGGTCTTCCGGGGTCTAAGGTCGTCTAGGGGTCCAATTTTCAAAGTTTGTCCGATCGGGCTTAAACTCGGTGACGGGGAAGCCCGAATACGAGTCGAGCGTGGAAAAATAAAACGGCTTTGCTTTTCTTGGGTCGTCCGGGGTCAAAGGTCGTCTAAGGGTCGAATTTTTAAGTTCTGTCGATTGTAAGTGTGGTGGAACAGCAAAAGTGCAGTAATTAATCATCCACAATCCCCATCCATCCAGGGAAGTAGCTACAAACCCGAGAACCGCCAAACCCGGGTGACCGCCTAGTATTATATAATACATAAACATATGTATGTGATTATTTTGGTGCAAAATAGATCACATGACATGAACTATTTAGTATATGTCCATGTCGTGTATTTTTTGTCTATAAAAATCGACTATTCAATATTCATCGCTAGTGACGTCGCTATAACACCGTTGAAATGATATTCATAAACAAATATATGTCAAACAAGGATGGCAATCTTAAACTATTTGTCAGTGTATTCCGTTTTGGATGCCAAGACAGAATCAATCTAATTGTGGTCCTCAAAAAGCCCGACATACGGCGGAGCCCTGCCCTTTTATCAGAAAATATGTCATCTATAGACCTCTATCTCCCGGTGTAGTCCACCTCATGACTGGATCCCATGTATAATATTCACATATAAAGCAAAATGATTAAAAGTTGGTTTAGAAATAATTGAACCTAATTTGTTTACTTTTGGATTAAAAAATCATGCATTTGGACATAATACTCTCATAATACTTCCATAAAAACAAGAAAAATGAAAATCATAGCTTGTCACCGAATACATGAAATTGATAGCTTGTCTCTAACTAAGCCTCTGCATCGTTGGTGCTCTCGTTTTTATTTGTGAACATTTTTTATTTTGTTAACATGTTTTGTGAAATATTTTTGACATATATCTAGACAATGATTGTTTTGGAAATGGTTGAAAATGCACCAACATTTCCCGAATTTCTGGAAGAAAACACCTGACCCTTCCTAATTGGTTCGTTTGCCCTTCGAACAATGTTGGCTGTTTTCGTCGCCTAAGAAGATAAAAATTCCCTTTAAAAGGGAAAACCCAGTATCAAGTAAAATTCCTTGCAATGAAGTGAAGACCATTTTGGTGACATGTTCGGAGTCACGGTTGTATAGTCCGACGGGTTCTATGTTACGAAAAAATAAGGTTCCATAGTACTAAAGTTTTATAGTATCAACGTAATTAGGCCTAAGGTTCAATAATCTGAAGAATCTATCATCTGAAAAAGTCCCAATATCATGATTATGTTTAAATTCCAATTATTAAAAAAGGGTCTGCAATTCAAATATTAAAGCAGGTTCTGTAGTATAAATTTAAAATGAGGTTCTTTATTCCGAATCATAAAAAGTGCTCTTTAGTCTGAATATTATGGGTTGTTATTTGTCGATCTGGAAAACTTATTAAAAAACGGTAAGATTTTCATCTGACAATGGATTATAAAAAGACTTGTTCGTGTGTTTGAAGGATCAATTCTTAATCTTTCAGACTATACAAATTTGCAATATTCGGATGTAAGATCCTTTAATTATTCATATTATTGAGCCTTATCAGTTACGGATTAGTTAATTTCTTTTACACTCTATACAAATTGGATTATGGAACTTATTTTGTTTGATTCTTGAACCAGAGAGATGCTAACCTATTAACCCATCCGACTTTAGAACTTTTAAAATAAGGAACCCTTGGCCTTTGAGTGGGATTTTTGAAGCTTTTAACTGACTTGGACTAGCTTGGACTAGCGAATAGTTTACAGTGTTGTACTATAGAATCTTCGTACCATAGAGACATCGGATTGAAGACTTGATGTATTACAGTTTGGGTTTGGGGTATTCAGGTTTCAGACAGCACTTATTATGTTTGTTTGTAAATAATACTAAGAATACAAAAGAGATATTCATTTTAGTGCGTTCATTTTTTTTAATAAATATATTCCTTAAGTGCAGACAATACATAAACATAAGATCTTTTATAGTATATTGCATTATAATTCTATGACTCTACACTTAAATGTTTAGGAACTTGCATGTGGTAATTCTTTCACCATAACAAATTTGGGGTAATATGCAGTATAATGTAATTGAACGATATTGTAGGGATAGGATTTTGCAGTTTTGAAAGCGCTGCATACACATTGTGCTGATGGAAGCAAGCGGTAGGTGCATGTTATGGTATGTTAAGCATTTTCTAAACTTTAAACACTTTGTTGCTTGTGTGTGCCATTCTATTTTTAGTGAAATTGTTACTTTCATTCAAAATTGAATTCTATCTTAAAAGAAGGCTTTGGCTTATGGTTTTTAGCGTATTTTCATCCCCTACAATATTCATCATTGTCAATAAAGATAATATATTATTAGAAATCCTGGTTTATTACTGCTGTCTACATAATAATTGTGGTTGAAATTGCAACACTATCCTGATAACATTGGAGAGTGCAGGAAATAAATCACATTAATCATGAGCTTACAGTTGGTTGAAAGTCAGTATAAATTACAGATTGACTGTCCTGTGCTATACATTCTATGGGTACTACATTGAAATTTAAATTCTTTGTGAATTGTTCTTTACCTCATAATTCTTTGTGAATTGTTCTTTACCTCATGATTTGGATATACACTTCCGGCCAAAAGTCTGTAAGCAATCCCTTGAGAGTACCTATTCCCTAGAGACAGTCTGGGTGTATCTGTTTTCCCCAATTGAATGCCTGTTGTTTTGAAATACAACTTCCTACCACGCACTTAAGCTACTGACAACTGTCATATTCTGGAAGTTGGACTGCTCTATCACCACGTACTTGCCTTTATATTAAACGACTCTAGACATGCAAGAAGTTCTATAACAGGCTAAATCAATGATTTTGAACTATTAACGGTCTGAAGTATTAATATCCATCCAGTAAATTGATTGAGAGCGCACGTGGGAATTTCGGGAGGACTGTCTGTACACGTCTTCAAACAACCATAACAAAACTCCACTGATGGTCAACACACACGTTTTGGATACGGGGTGGAATGACGGAATACACCCCTCGCTAATTGCACAATACAAATGACATTGCAAGCCAATGCGATGTGTTTTGTAGACGCGAGAAATCACCTATCCATCATTATGACGTCCCCCACCCCCGGTGGGAATGTCCCACAATGCATCAGGTTCATCTGGTAGTTTCCCTTCACGCCTCATCGCTCGAAAGGTAATGTCAATTTATTTTTCTCTCGTATAAATCTGCCTTGTTTAGCGGTTTTAATCATTTGTTTAGTTTAGTGACGGGTCATAGGGGTTGGAGGTTATTTATAGCCCATTACTGTTCCTTCGAATTGTTCGTTGACCACCCCTTTTCCAATAAATCTACGTTTTAAAGTGGTCCGCCGTAATAATTACAGGCTCGAATATCAAATATAGGACATCGTGGCAGCTCACAGAGCGTTCCGATACGCACTACAATTAGCGCGCACCATGGCAATGGCAACGGCCCAATTGCACTACCCGGGGGTGCCCTCGCAACAGCGACGGGTTCTTCTCCTAGGCATTTAATTGTGCGACGGTCTGGTGTTGTCATTCAGCACGCTTCACCACCGTTTACTTCCGATCTGGGTTTAGGCGGGTCCGACATAGGTTTGTGGTACACGAACGGGGGGGGGGGGGGGGGAGGCACGATAAAATAATATTATATTATGTCCGTTGGTTTTACCATTTACATGGATATCATAGGGTTGTGTTACAATAACATAATATAGTCTGTTGGTTGCATTATTATATGCGATTGTAATAATTTTGGATAATATTAATAATATTAGGCCTGTTCGTTTCATTTTACAATATACGCATCAAGCAATGATTTATTGTAATATGATAATATTAGGCCCGACGGGACTAAGGCCAGGTAGACTAATTTAGTATTAGGCCCGTTGGTTTCAATATACATATTGAGGGTGAATTGTCTTGTGATGATAATATCAGCCCCAGGATTCATTCAATTGTTTCATGCTCTGTGAAGTTCAGGGCGTGACGCGTGTGCCTCATGCTTAACCATGAAGTTAATATGTTTAGATAATTAATTGATTGATTTATTGATTGAATAATTGTTTGAGTGTGTGATAATATTAGGCCGATTGATTGAATGATTGATTGATTGCAAAATTGGTGAGTGTGTGATAATATTAGGCCGATTGATTGATTGATTGCATAATTGTTGGAGGGTGTGATAATATTAGGCCGATTGATTGATTGATTGATTGATTGGTTGATTGATTGATTGATTGATTGATTGATTGATTGATTGATTGATTGATTGATTGATTGATTGATTGATAATATTAGGGCGATTGATGTATTGAGTGTGATAATATTAGGCCGATTGATTGATTGATTGATTGAGTGTGTGATAATATTAGGGCGATTGATTGAGTGATTAATGGAGTGTGTGATAATATTAGGCCGATTGATTGATTGATTGATTGATTGATTGATTGATTGATTGATTGATAGTATTAGGCCGGTTGATTGATGGATTGATTAATTGATTGATTGATTGTGTGACAGCATTATGCCGATTGATTGATTGATTGAATGTGTGATATTGTTAAGCCAATTGCTTGATTGATTGAGTGTGTGATAATATTAGGCCGATTGATTGATCGGTTGATTGATTGATTGATTGTGTGATAGTATTAGGCCGATTGATTAATTGATTGATTGATTGATTGATTGGGTGATTGATTGTGTGATAGTTTTAGGCCGATTGATTGGGTGATTGATTGTGTGATAGTTTTAGGCCGATTGATTGATTGTGTGATAATGTTAGGCCGATTGATTGATTGATTGATTGTGTGATAGTATTGGGCCGATTGATTGATTGTGTGTGTGATAGTGTTATGACGATTGATTGACTGATTGATTGATGTGTGATAATGTTAGGCCGATTGATTGATTGATTGATTAATTGATTGTGTGAGGTTAGGCCGATTGATTGATTGATTGATTGATTGATTGTGCGTGTGTGATAGTGTTAGGCCGATTGATTGACTGATTGATTGATTGTGTGATAATGTTAGGCCGATTGATTGATCTATTGATTAATTGATTGTGTGATAATGTTAGGCCGATTGTGTGAATGTGTGATGATATTAGGCCGATTGATTGATTGATTGATTGATTGATTGATTGATTGTGTGATAGTGTTAGGCCGATTGATTGATTAATGGTGCGATAACGTTAGGCTGATTGTTTGATTGATTGATTGATTGTGTGATATTGGGCCGATTGATTGATTGATTGCTTGACTGATTGATAATATTGGGCCGATTGATTGATAATATTGGGCCGAATGATTGATTGGTAACATTGATTGATTGATTGATTGATTGTTTGATAATATAAGTCCGATTGATTGATTATGTTAGGCCGATTGATTGATTGATTGATTGCATAATTGTTTGAGTGTGTGATAATATTAGGCCGATTGATTGATTGATTGATTGATTGATTGATTGATTGATTGATTGATTGATTGATTGATTGATTGATTGATTGATTGCATAATTGTTTGAGTGTGTGATAATATTAGGCCGATTGATTGATTGTTTGATTGATTGATTGATTGATTGATTGATTGATTGTTTGAGTGTGTTATAATATTAGGCCGATTGATTTATTGATCGATTGAGTGTGTGATAATATTAGGCCGATTGATTGATTGATTGATTGATTGATTGATTGTTTGATTGATTGATTGATTGAGGGTGTGATAATATTAGGCCGATTGATTGATTGATTGATTGATTGATTGAGTTTGTGATAATATTAGGCCGTGGGTTTCATAATAAGGGTGAATTGTCTTGTTTTGTCTTGTGATGTTAATATCAGGCCCAGGTTTTGTAATCTATTTTTAAATTTTAAATTTTATCCTGCTCTGTGATTTTCAGGGCGTGGCGATGGTCCACATGCTTAAACATGTGGTTAATTCTTAAATTTTTAATTTTTTAAATACATAATACTTAATTGTTAGTATTTATTATTATAGTCTAACAGTTTCAAATTGGCGATGCCTGCTTACTGCAGCTAATGAGTACTGAAAGTGAGGGCGCGAGCGTGAAAGCAACAGGCGCACTGTGTCTTATATGTGCGAAGCGTGCGTGCGGCAAATTCTTGTGCGTTTGGCCATAATCCGCGTGTACGCATGGAGTGCTTTTGCGCGGGGAGCGTTAAGCATCGTATGGGCTCGCCATGAACCTATTGCTCACAATGCCGTGTTGGCTTCAGTCTGCCTATGGGTAGCGTTTCTATGGCCACTGTGCCAGAATTTTATTTCACCACTTTGTGGTCTATTAATGTTCCCTGGGCCTGCATATTTTTTTTCTTCAACCAGTGCCGACTATACCCACTTGTTGTTACTAACGGGGATATGCATTACCACGGTTTCGTTGCCCAGTCACTTTTGACAACATTGGTGATGCAAGCTCCAATTACGTTTCAGCCCGGTCTTGCCTGGTTATTTGTCACAGTGTTGGAATTTGATTGTCATGTCGTGTTGTGTCATTGTTGTGTCTATAGTTATTTATATGGATAATGCTTCCCAGTCTCGCTCTCCACAGCATCCTAGTAACTATAGTACGTATTTCTGTGCACTGTATGTTCAATTATTTCACTCGTCATAAAGTAATTAGGGGGAGGTCGCTCACATTTTCCATAATATTCATGCGCAAGGGAACCTAAAGTGCTTTAGCAAGGCTAGTCCACTGTTGGCTGTCCCATCTTCTCATCCAGCTAGTTCATTGGTGTTTTTATTTTTCAATTTTTTTTTAAATGCTGCTCCGACCCTATTCCAGTGTGGTCGTCTCACCATTATTTCATCATGTTCTTTCCTTTTCAATAAACATGATAAAGGAGGCAGAGAGCATCCGTGTTACTTTTTACTCGCTCTGTGCTTCTGGTAATTTCTAGGTAATTTCAGGATGCAGGGGGGGAGGGCTACTTTGGTCTTATCTGCATTATTAATTGCACTGTTGTTTTATTTTATTTTTACTCTGCCAATAAGCCACCATGCTACCTTTTACATTTTTCCGGTTTAGGGAAGTTCTTATTCAAGTAGTAGGGTTTCGCATTCTTGATTGGATATTCATTTATCATTAATAAGTATAGTTGTTCTTACCACCATATTCGCACTCTCATGCCGCCGGGTAGCTTTGATATTGGACATAAATTCCCTAATTTTAAAACGAGGATAGTCGAATGGCACGGCTGTCGAAAGACATGGCGAGCGTACACTGCCTCCGCAGTGTTTACATGTATTTGATCTTCTTCAGTTTCATGTGGAGCTTTACCAATGGTAAGTTTCTTTCAATATGGTATTACGTGGACTGACTAGGTAAGTTACCAGGGTTTTTCTTTTCATTGCTCCACACTACCTCTAGCATGGACATTCTTACGGCGCTAGGTTGATCTACATTTGTATGTCTGACACATATAACACAGTATTTTCAATTTAAGGGCGCTCAGCATATTTGGCTTTTTTACCACAGTATTTTCATTTCGTTCATAAAATTGCCATCGCATGTGATGTTATACTTGGGTGCATCATAACTATTTACTTCAGGCAGGTAGCTTGCTTGGGTTCGATCACAGCCTACTGGATTTCGTTGTTGTTAAAGGGAATCATTTTGTATGATCTTTACTTCTCTATTTTATACTCGATAAATCGAGTAAATGAATATGAGGAATTTAATCGAATAAATGAATATGAGGAACTTTGTGATACTGCACCCTTTCTTTTCTTTTAATTTACTCCAGGATATCTTCCAGAAGGATGACATCTCGCAAGACGACGCTAGAATTATTCACAAGCTGGTCGAATAAACTCTCACAGCACTGTACGACTCACACACTGGTAATATTCTTTCAACAGTGCCAGTCAGCCGCACTACACCCACTGCACCACTCTCAGTCCTTAGCACAATTTCTGATTATTTCTTACCAGATATGTTCATGTCACAGTTCTCTCTTACATTTCATACTTAGGGGAGCGTAATTCCAAGTACAACAACGCGTACAATTGTATTCCATTGGTAACTGACATAGATTTACATTTTACCCGGGCGTGTAGGATCCGAATAGCGATTGAATGGTATTTCAACAATTCGTTTTCGCTTTCTGAGTTACAAGGACGTGGTTATTTAGCTTGGCTATCTCCTTCGTTCTAACTACTATATATGGGGCGACGATATTAAAGGCGCGTTTTAAATTGCTTTTATTTGTCATCAGTTCTCTGGGTTTATATAGCAGGGCTATCCTAATCGTTCTGACTTGGCATATTTGAATAGGAGTTCCACACTGCATTATATTCATTTCGATATAGTTCAACAACTTTCAGTTTCCGGACCACAGGGACAGGTTCATGTAGCATGGCTATCTCCAGTCCCTTCGGTCTAAGTCTTTTAGGGTGACTGATAGCATGGCTTTCAATCATAGACTGAATATTTAGGACATTAAAGGTTTGACATCATGGTTTATCATGTTTAATATCACCCTCACATTTAGTTTTGCCTCTTACAAATTTATCTCCATTGCAGTCCATACCTTTTCCCGGCCCATCCTTTGTTAACCCCTCCCATGTGTGTGCCTAAGGGTTGGTGGGGTTTGCCCCATAAATGGTGCGGTGGGTGTGGAAACCCCACTCGGAGGGGATCATCCCTTCAATCATCACTGGATTTATAGACTGAATGACTTGCACTCTAAACTGTTTATTCATATGGACCAAGGAGAATTGTGTTATATAATAAACCTGCCCAGTGGGCAGAAAATACCAGATATATATTCTCCGTTCCTGATTTCGATGGCGTATACAAATGACATTGCAAGCCAATGCGATGTGTTTTGTAGACGCGAGAAATCACCTATCCATCATTATGACGTCCCCCACCCCCGGTGGGAATGTCCCACAATGCATCAGGTTCATCTGGTAGTTTCCCTTCACGCCTCATCGCTCGAAAGGTAATGTCAACCACCGTCAACCCCAACCACCACCCTATTGAGGGAAAGGACATGGATATCTATTGGACAATTTGGATCCGTCTGCGTTGATCATTTACAATCCCCGCAGAGGGGTGGGTGTGGAAACCCCACTCGGAGGGGATCATCCCTTCAATCATCACTGGATTTATAGACTGAATGACTTGCACTCTAAACTGTTTATTCATATGGACCAAGGAGAATTGTGTTATATAATAAACCTGCCCAGTGGGCAGAAAATACCAGATATATATTCTCCGTTCCTGATTTCGATGGCGTATACAAATAGGTCGCGGGGAAAAACAATATTTATCTCATGTGATAACGATGCGTCAACAATGTTACTAAATCCTATCACATAGATAAATATCATTCTCGTAGGCCTTAAATTGTAGATTATTTCTTAACCCTAACACTCTTGAGTACTACGAATTACTACGATACGGTGTGCTTGTGTCACCCGGCTCGGCAGTTTTTCGATGAAATAATGGCCCCAGGGTATATACGTGGTGAAGTATACTGAGCCATGTATGGTTTCCCGTGGCCTAGCGGTAGATCATCTTTGGAAAAGGTGCCTCGGGGGTTAGGGTTAATGTAAACTTTCAATATTAGCGGAATAATATATACCAATTATTTTTAGTTCCAGGGGCCATCGTAAAACAAAGGACCCTTCCTTCACCCATGCAGACAAAATTGAGTTCTATTTTTAAACTAAAGACTATTAGATTTATCCAAACAAAATATGAGCTCATAACATCTCGTACCATATCTATGCACATCATAACTGTATTCCTTTTCGCCAAATTAAATCAAAATTTCAATTAAATTACTAGATTTGGGGCTTCGGTGCATGGATATAAACGTCAAAGTTCGTTAATCGGCTTTATTTATGTAAATATGCTGGTCTCTGGGCAAACTTTCATAAATGAACCAATTAGCGCAAGCTACAGATTCTCTGAGCAGATCAAACATCCCTACAGATTCACTATCACGTGTCCAACGGAACCATAGCAAAAAAAATAAGATTTCTTGAACAACTCCAGCTTGCTTCATTTTCATCACTTGACCACTGATTTCTGTCACCAGTGTCTACTGGTTCTCATTGACATTACAGTACGATGAAAGGCTTATAATGTTGTCAAACGAGGGTCTTTAAGAAAATTCTTCTTATCTCGACCATGCTGGACCATGTATTAGAAGTCCAGACGACCCCCAACTGTTAAATTACTTAATTCAGCACATGTTTGGTATTTGTTTTGGTGGAAAAGCCCTGTTGGTACTGTAGTGGCGCTAAGCATGCTGATGTTGCTCTAGAAGGAACCATAGAAAATATCCAACTTTATTATTTATTTTTCTATAACTTTTGAAATACACCATCGATTTTCCTCGTTCGACCAATAATCTGATGTGACATAGGCCTGTTTTTGCGATTTTTGCCACTTAATTCATGATTAGCCACAAAAGAGTACACTTTTAACACCAGAATTAACCGGTGCCCTACCCCCTACCAACCACAAAGCCAAGCTATATGCCCAGATTACTGGGCGAAAAACACCTGCTACAGGCTCGGCCCTTCCGGTTAAAAATTGGAGAGAAAAATAAATGTCAATTGTTTTACATATTTTTGCCTACCGTAAAAGGAAGGCTATCTTATCGACCTAAAATCGGGGGAATGATCCGTCTGCAAACAGGGGCGTAATGCCAGGTAAAGAACACGCGAAACGAGTGTTTGTTTGACGGAAGAGGCTCACAATTTTGTCTGCATAATAGCTTCCCGTTTTAATAGGGGTTTTTAGGTACGCTTTTTGCCCCAAATGTGTGAAGGGTTATCTCGATTTTCGATGTTAAATGAAAGATAAATGTATAACCAAATTTTGGTAGTTGGGGTTTGCTTACTAATTGAATGAAACGAACTGAACGAGTACCGAGTACATTATATCGGGCTGTAAACGCAATATATATTCCGATTAATATGTGGAAAGCTACCTATACACTATAGCCTAGATACAAATATTGCGTAAACAGTGTTGTTACGGTTTATTTTTCTTCTTCTACATGTACTATTCAACGTCCCAACAGCGAGTAGGTGGTTGTGCGATCCGTCGTGGACTTGATAAAAGTCTAGTAGTCGATTTGCATTTTTTTTTACTATTGGGGGAAATTGCTCAAAACTGTTATCCGTTCACGGGTTGATGACTTCAATAATTTCTACCACGGAGTAAATTGAATCATTAATATTCATGACCAATCATAAAAATTAATGAGCCCAAATTAGTAGACGTAACAGTCCCGTGGACGTGTACACTGTTTTTAATTTTACACTGTTGAGTAGAGAGTACGTAAGTATTCCTCATTCCTGAAAGTCGCTGAATGTTTTTATTGAGTTGATGTTCTCTTTGTATTATTTAATGTAATGTAATAATTACGCGAAACAATCTCCCGCCCACCCCCCCCCCCCCCCCCCCCCCCCACCCCCACCGAATAAAACAACTAACAAAAGATGTAGTGACCATAAAGCCACATGTGGAGGACGAGAGTTGAAGCTTAAAAAAAGAATTATAAAAATAAGATTTACATTATTGTCTATAGACATGATCGAAGAGAAGCTGCTTAAGCATTGCAATTCTCGCTTCATAGTATTTACATACATTGTATAGTTCCTTACTTTGGGATTTTTGGTCAGATATTGCCGCAATGTCGTCGTAGCATTTCTTTTGATATATTATTTGTAAATAAAGGGTTTGAAAATTCACCCAACAGTTTAGAACCGCACCTTTTAGAACCGACAATTCAAAACGTCCGAACGAAACCACCATATCATCTGACAAAGGTTTCGGACTATGATTAACTGGACAGGCACTGTTAAGCATTAATTAGAAGAGATAGCACTTGATTAATATTTGGTATGCTATATTTCAATTGCAGCACCCGTAATCGTTACAGTCTGTGTTGATGCAGTGGTTCAAAAGGAAGGACACATAACGACACCGAATTACCCCAACGACTATCCCGATAACAAAACCTGTGATACTACTATAACCGCTGGTACAGGGCAGAACGTTAAGCTGACATTCCTGGACTTCATGCTTGAATATGAAAGTTCATGCGGATATGATTACTTGAACGTTTACGACGGGGATAGTGTAACTAGTAGCCTAGTGGGAAAGTTTTGTCAATCGCCAGGTGAAGTTACCTCAACTGGGCTAAGTCTTCACCTTCAGTTTAGAACTGACCTTCGTATGACTTTTAAGGGGTTCCGTGCAGACATTAATTTCATCTAAGGTACGTTAATCTTATTGTGACTTGGTCTTTTTGCATTTTTTGATTAAATTAAACCTGTTGAAGAACAAATTGACTGACACAAGAACGAGACATTCAAAGCTATATTACAGTCCAACGGGTTTATGATAATGATCGATAATACAAGTTCTAGGCGGAAATGTTCAAATATCACAACTCCTCTCCACCTTCCCAATTGCAAGAATATAGCATTAATTTCCGTCCACATTGTTCAGATTTAAACATTGTGGCTAGGTTGTTAGCTCTAATCAACTAAAACAGACTAGGATCTTCTCAATCTTCATATTCCATCACGTCACCTCATATCTTCAGATAAACAGCTTCTTTACTTGGTTTCAAAAATACTTAACTTTGTGTTAATTGTTTGTTTATATTTGTTTAATGTTTCCGCCTCGGAATAGGCTGTCTAGGTAGATGGCGCATTATAAATACATTATTATTATTATTATTATTATTATTATTATTATTTTTTTTTATTTTTTTTTAATATTATTATTAGTGTTATACACCTATCAGTTGTAAGACGCACTATACGACCCCCGGGAGTGGTGCGTCACTTTACCGAGGTGCGTCAACTTCTCATGTACCATGACGCACCCTGTGTCAAAAAAAAGACGGACCATTGCCATCCAAATACGCACCCTCAGTCAACTATCAGCCCATTCGCACCCATGTAAAGTGACGGACCTTTACGCACCCTCCGTCATTTTTTTGACGGACCAAAGGCTGCCACTGACGTACCCTCCGTCAAGAATTATTGGTAAACGACGCACCCACGACGCACCTCTCCCGGGGGTCGTATAGTGCGTCTTACAACTGATAGGTGTATTATACGGCTAAAAGGCGTTTAAGGCGAAAGAGAACAATGCGATTTATTCCGTCTTTTGTTCGTTAGGGCGAAATCTATTGTTTAAAATGACGTTAAGGCGAATTTCTTTTCAAAAGAAATTCGCCTTATTCCACTATAAGTATGATTATTATTATTAGTAGTAGTAGTGGTAGTAGTAGTAGTAGTAGTAGTAGTAGTAGTAGTAGTAGTAGTCATGGTCCCGGACCGCCAATGGCCAATAGATGTCCGATTACGTCAATACAAGTCCGTATACAGCCAATACATTGGCTATTAACGGCCATTCGTGTATTGGCCATTAGGGGACATATGTTGACGTTAAGGGACATATATTGGCTATCAGCGGACATTTTCCCGAAAATGTCAATAGATACGCGGACATCTATTGCCAATCAGAGGACACGAAGTTTATCGTTCCTAAAACAATATAATTTTATATTGACCTTTTGATCGTATATATTGGTTTAGACGTACTGATGCTATAAAATATCGTCTTATATCATATAATTGAGGATTTAAAGGCATATTATGTGATATTTTCCAGGGGCATCCTCTATTCATGATTTGACATTAAAAGTCAATATTTACGATTATTTGGGGAATAAAATGGGGTTGGGATCGAGCTGACTTGGGGAGAGGGCGGGTGCAGGAAAAGGTGACCGGGACATTTGCGCCCCCATGGCCATGCCCCTCGAAGTGCTACCACTGATTACGTCGTATCGTCTTACTATATAGGGCCTAGGCCTATACTGTAAAAGATATCCTCA